>ML677366.1:13380130-13580535 GCA_007922305.1 Dermatemys mawii
CCACCCCTTGTCCTGATTTTTCACACTTGCTGTCTGGTCACCCTAGCCACATGAGAACAAACCAGTGTTCCAACAAGCCCAGCATCCTGTCTCCAGCACTGGCCAGCGCTTGGTGCTTCAGAGGAAGCCTGTTCTGCAATGAGCTCATGACCCACCCAAGGGAAAGTCTGTGTGTTCCTGCCAGCTGGTACCTGAATCCAGGGGCTCTTGTCATAGTTGCTGGAGGTCCAGGCATTGACAATTCCATGGTTGTTGAGTCGGGCCAGCTCGGGACCCCAGCGCTGCAGGCCTAGGAACCCATAGTACACAGAGGAGGCCGAGAGCTGGGTGTCTGCAATGGCCCTTCCCTCCATGCCCAGCAAAACAGCACAGCCTGGAGCAGGGGAAGGGGAAACGGGGAAAGAAAAGGGAGGGAGATTGGGAATGAAAAGGAAGAGGGGCAGGTCATCGGTAAAGGAAGAGGAGAAGTAAGAAAGAGAAGGTGACACTCTGACCATCCCATTCCTGGTTCTCTAGAGACACTCTTGTCTCACGGGCATGAAATGGAAACTAGACCAAAGCAGGGACCTTCATTGCTCACTTGGGGCATTGGTTTGGTGTCACATTAAAATGAGAAGGTGGCTGGTTCTTCCTTCTCCCCAGTCATATCTGGCTTCACCCAAACCCCTCCCCAGAGCTATGCCCTCAACACTTCCTGAACTGAGATTGTTCAGGACCCAGTTGATCAGCAACTATCTTGAATGCTCTCAGAGAAGATGATGTCCAGGTATGTGCAGAGCTCTCCATGCAGCTTTTCACCACCGTCACAGGCCTGGACAGCCTGAAGAGGGAACGCTCCTTGTAGGAACCTCTCTTCTTCACTATCCAGCCACCACAGCAACGAGATGGAAGGAGATCCAAAAAGGGAAAGCCCCCTCTGTGACGTGTTATGATCCAGTCTCTGGGACTATCTCAGAGTCATGAGATGTAAGAAGAGGAGGAGAACCTCCATAGGGGACTCAGCGCTCCCTCGGGGTTGCCTCCTCCAGCTCTAATTTCATTAGCACTGGGCTCTCCAGTGTCATGGGGCTAATGCACAACAATAGAGCTGGCTTCAAAAACCATCGGCCACCATTTTTCCTAATGCCAATTAACAAGGTCTCCTTTGTGCTTGCTGGTACAGCTGAGAGCAGAGAGGGGGCAACAGGAAGTGGGGGAGGGGCAGCGCTGTAGCCGCCTGTCACGGTCAGGGACTTACGGACATGGCACGTCTTCCCCAAGAACAGAGAGGGGCATTTGCAGGCGTAATCGCCGTCCAGGTCTAGGCAGGTGCCTCCATTTTTGCATGGCTGTGAGGAGCACTCGTTCAAGTCTAGGGGAGACAGGAGTGAAGAAGATGAGAGAGAGCCACTGCCCGCACCCACCAGGGAGGCCCGTCACTCACACAGAGAGTTATCAGCAGTCAGCTGCTTTGGCAAGGTAAATGAGCCCTTTAATCCAAACTGCATTCATACCGGCCCTCGCGTGACTGCCGGGCTTCTTGCAGCGGTGGAGGTTCCAGCTGAGATGCCCACTGTGGGAGGGATCCTCTGCTACCAGAGTGGACTGGGCTTAGGGGCACTGGCTCTTCTATGCATCTGTGTGAAGCTCTGGGGAGGGTCCCACCCTATACTGCCAATGATGCACAAATTCCCCTCTGGAGCAAGCAGAGCCCCAGGTATGCTGAGAGCAGAACTGCCATTGACCAGGCTATGGTAAAGATGCAGAGACCAGACACACCCATTGCACTGCCTTCTCCCTCAGTATCTTTATCATTTCTATAGTGTTCTCAGTGCAGAACCCTGCATCCCACCTGGCTCTAGTCTGACATTGGACTCACCACCAGGCCCTGCATCCTACCAAGAGTTGGCAATCGCATCTTACCTAGTACCTCCATCTCTTCTGGCGCCTCCTCACATCCCACCCAACACCAGTCTCTGCATCTCACCTGGTTCTGGCCTACTTATCCCAAGTGGGACCAGCTCCCACATCCCACCTCATGCTGGTCCCAAGGTCTCCCCTCCCACTCCAGTTCCTAGATTTCGAGGGGCAGCAGCTCCAGGACCAGCAATCCAGAGCAGATCGGACAGCTGGGCTGCTGCAGAACGGATGGAATCACATAACCTCTGCCAGCGGGCACCAGAGCAAGCAAGTCAGTTCAGAGGCATGTGAAGGGAGAGTCATCCTGTGAGGCTGCCCAGTGCATTCCCAGCAGCTCAGGGTGAGAAACATCCAATGCCTTGGTGGAAACAAACTGAGTGGGGTATTTTGCTGGATTAGTCACTTACACTTGTGTAAGTGACTAATCCAACAATATCTGGAAGGTAACTGGCGTACAGACACAGACACAAACACAATCCACCCCATGGACACCTGGTCTCCGTGCACCCCTCCCACCTTGGCAGCTCCTCCTGCAGGGAGGTCTTTTGTCATGTCCCCATCTCCCCCAGAGACAGGGCTCGGTGCCACCCTCGCAGAAGCAGCCCATACTCACTCTTTTGGCAGTGGATGCCTGCATACCCCGCAGGGCACTTGCAGACATATTCCACAAAGACATCGCCCCGGTTGGGCACCAGCTGGCACTCGCCATTGTTGTGGCAGGGATTAGGGTGGCAGGGGCCTGGAGAAGGAAACAGAGGAAGCAAACAGTTGTCAAATAGAAACAGGGAAAGGAAGAATCCGCACGGTTCCAGGAGTGCAGGGCTCTGATACAAGCATGTCCGTTACTGTGACTTGGTGACCCTCTAGGCCAAGAGCCTAATGGAAAGAAATTGGCTCAAGTGTAATTGCACTTCTCTCAAGTACAATTGTACTCCATTTTCCTTATTTTGCCTTGTACTCCATTTCGCTAGCCTTGGATTAGTAAGAAGAAGCGGCAGCCTTGAATTAGTAAATTGTTCTGAACTTATTCTTTGCTAATTGCGTTAACATTTGTTCTTCGAAGGAGAGAAGTTTTATGGCTGTAATTGCCTTATTCACGGTTTGGTGTGTGTGAAGAATGTTTGGTGATTAACTGAGACAGAACAGCTGGGCTGGATGGTCAAGAAGGGAGTAGAGAAGTCAAGAGGCACCAACTTTATTATCAATCACCCGGCTGGCAGATTGAAACCCCAAGGACAAGATAAGGAGTTGAGCCAAAGGGACAGATAAGAAACAGCTGCGGATCCTCCCAGGAACAACTCAGAATAATGCTATAGAGAGCAACCTTGAATACCTCATGACTGACAGCTCCAGTGTGACACTTGAAGGTCCTTGTATGGGAACTTATCACTAGAAAAGGTGTATTGCCATGGGATTTTGGGTGTTCAACAGAGCCCAGCTCCCCCTCCTTCGTGTGCAGTATCAGCTGGCCACTGGAACTGACCTAGCAACACTGAGGACTGGTAATTATAAGATCCAGCTGCAGAGGGGACAGGGGGGCGGAATGGGGAGTGTGTGTGAATGTCTGGAAGCATACGCTGATTTCAAGGCTTTAAATTGTACACTCAGTAAACACGACATATTGCCTTAGCCCCTTTTAAAAGATTTCGCATGCTTCTTATAAGCATAACAACCCCAAGTCACGCATGGATCTGACCTAACTGCATTTGGCTCTGGGTTAGTGCTCCTGAGGTGTGTGTAATCTGGTACAAGCCTGCACCAGTTGTCATCAGTGTTTGAAACTGGTACCTTCAGCTCCATACCACAGACCTCTACCACTCTGTCGCCAGGTAGCAGTAGTAGGATGTTATCCTGCAGTAGACCAATCACTAGAGAAAGGTATGACACAACAGTCTGTTCGTATTCCCCCGTGAGAAGAAGCGCATCCTAAGAGTCTAAGATCTACCTGTGTTCGTGTCCTTGTTCTAGGCACCAGTTTTGTAACACCACCCTGCACAGACCATCTGCAGGGTCATGACATGGGAACTGTGCTGTGTGCTAGTGCCCCCAAGACACACGTCGATCTGTGTTATTGTTGATGCATCACAATCACACACAGATGAGATTCCTGTCTCAGAGTGTCTGGACCCGCCTCCCGGATGGGCTGTACCTTTCTCAGTGTCATTGCAGTCAATCCCAGTGAAACCTTCAGGGCAGACACAGAAGAATGAAGTCTCATTGCCACCAGTCAGGCAGGTACCCCCGTTCTGACAGTGGTTCACATCGCAGAAGTCACCTGTAACCAAAGCCATGAGTCATTACAAACACTAACTGCCAGGGAAACCACACAGGAGCCAGCTAGATTCAGGTCTTTGAAATCTGATCTTGCAGGAAAATTCAAGCACAGATGTCCTGCCTTTACAGAGCTCATCCACGTTACTTTGGGTGCAGCCCAGTCTGAAGTGCAGTGGCACCCCTGTGTATGGGAGGCCCCAGGCTGAGTTCACACAGCTGCAGGGCAGGATCGAGAGGCACTGGCAGAGCGATGTATGGGGTTCCAGGACTGGAAGAGCTGTCAGGACAGAGGGGCACTGGCAGCTGGGAGGAGGGAACTTGCCCATTCCCCACCCTCACAGTGCCCATGGCCCCGACCTACATTCTCAGTGCAGCTCCACAGCCCAGTACCCAGGAGACCAAGTTTCCATCTCTCCTCTTGTGCCTGGCTGTCTCACCCTCCTCCATCAAGCAGGGTAATGCCCAAGGTGAGGCTTGCTAGGAGCAGGAGGGCCTGGGAGGCTAGGGAGAGGGGAACTATCAGTGCCCACTGTTCTGCAACTGGGCCTTTGCTTTGACTCCAGTTGCCCTAGTGAGCAGCTAGGGAGCTGCTGACGCCAATCTCCCCGGCACAACACCCCACATCTTGCCATTCGGCAGTGACAGCCCCCATCTTCCATGTCCTGTCCCCTCCCCACCACATACCCCTCTATACCTTGACCATCCTGCACTGGGGGCCAGGGCAGCTAGCTCCTCAGTCTGTGCCCCATGGCTATGTTCCTAGGCAACCTGTTTTCCATCACGCAGATCTCACTCTTCTGGAACTTCTCTATTATTCAGCCTAAATGTGCTTTGCTCCAATCCATTCCTCCTTGTTCACTGGGCCAGGGGAGGCTATGAAATGACCACAGACTTCCAAGGAGGAAGGGATGGACTATGGATTCTCAGAGCCAACATTGCCCCCCTTGGGGAATACGTGGAGGAGCGAACGTTTCTCCTTCCACCCCCTAGACCTGTCTCCCAGCAGTGCAGGGAGCAGAACAGGCTGGGGCAAGCTGAACAAGGGCGTCAGATGCACTCACCCTGGAATCAGATGAGCCGAGCATCTGATATTTCAGTTAAGAGGGTTTATATTTGTGAAAGATTGCAAAACCGGCATCTCCTAAAGAACAAACAGTGTGGAAGGCCAGGAGCCAGGCTGAGTGGCGCAGAGGCGATACAGGCCAGGGGCTTATCACTGCTTGGAGACAGGGCCAGCTGCTGCTCCAAACATGTAAGCGAGTGTGAGAAGCGTGAGCCCTCCAGGCTACCCCAAGAAGTGCCCAGGAGAAGTCTTCCCACTTGCTTCCACGTGCTCCCCACCTGTAAATGGCTCTGTGCAGAAGACCAGCCTTTGCCCAGGACCGCGCTCTGTGAAAGACTCCTCTGGAGATGGAAAATCTCCATTCCTAGGACAGGCATAATTCACACAGTACAGGACAAGTGCCTCCTGCCCCATCCCCTGTCAGCCAATGAGGCCTCATCACCCTCAACAGGGGCATGAGGGAAACTTCTCTCTAGCCATTCGGCCCCTGGTTTCACTAATGACACTGCCAGCCAAGAAACCATTTGAGGTTGGGCTGTGCCTGGGAGTTGGGCTGAAACTAGGGTGATCAAACAGCAAGTGTGAAAAATCAGGACAGGGGATGGGGGGTAATAGGAGCCTATATAAGAAAAAGCCCCAAATATGTCCCTATAAAATCGGGACATCTGGTCACCCTAGCTGAAACCCACCAGTTCATTTCACACAGCAGGGGTAGGGGGACTGCCTAACAGCTGGCAGCTGGGTATAACTTCTAGAGCCCTCCATGCCAACCTGGGTAGATTCAAATGGGTGACCCCTGGGGGAAAGGTTGCTTCTCTCATTAGCAAGCACGGGGGCAGCTTGTCTCCTGGGCAAGCTTCTCTCAGCCACATCGGCTCATGCTGCAGGTGTTAGGGCAGGGATTTAGCTCAGGTGGAGACCCCAGGGACAGCGACCTGTGTGGGTAGTTAATGAGCTGAGAGCTCACTGCCCTGAGCTGCACTGAACAGCGTGGCTCTCGTTAGCCCAAGCCATTGCTCAGGGAGTTATTACTAATTAGTCTTTTAATAGCAAGGCTCCTCAGAACTAATCCCGCATCCCAACCCTCCACATCCGGAGGGTGTGCTCATGGCAGATGGAGCCTGTGTGAACGGGAGGCTTCAGAAAAGCTGCTGCTGCTCCTTTAGCCCAGCCTGGGGAAGCGGAAGAGCTTGGGCACCAGGTCAAATTGCTGCCTGTGCCGCCCAGCGTGGCTCTGCATGACCTCATCTTCCATCAATGCACTGCCATGAGCTATGGCAGAGGAGGAGGAGGGAGATGCAGAAGAGCCAATGGGGAGTGGGGATGTCTTTGCCCATTTCATTCATCAAGGAGTGGGGATATTTACCTGCCCCATGCTCCTCATGTCTCCTGGGTGCTCAGAAACTCAGTCTCAAGGATCCTTATAGCCAGCTGGCTAAGGCCCTACACACAGCGCTGGATCTGCTCACAGAGAGGCACTGGCTACTTACAGAGATACATGGGTGACAAGTTTGTGTCCCCCAAACATCTGCTGTGCCAGCTGCCTCCACGACAGGAGTATCTGGGTCACACTGGACATAGCCAGGCAGAGGAGACCAGGCTGGAAAAGCCACTTTACCACATTCCTCCCCAGGGCAAGGGCGGAATGGGCCCCAATAAGCTATGCACATTTTAACTATTGCAAGTAACTGAACTTCCCCCTTCCTTCCCCGCTCCTCATCCTCTCTCCAGCAGATCTCACTGGCCACACTCCACTGTTAGCAGGCGCAGGAAGGGCCACATTTTCAAAAGCCCCCAGTGATTTGGGGTACGTCAGTGTCTGGGACAGCTGGGGCCAGATTTTCAGAGCCATGCAGCACCTGACTGGAGCTGTGAATGCCCTGAAAATCAGACCCCAACCGTCCCCCATTGGTTTCCCAACTGAGACACCCAAAATCACCAGCCACGACTGGAAATGTTTACTTATGTGGCCCCAAGAACTGGCGGGGAGGCAAAAATAAGGTGCCGTGAGGCTCTGGGCTGGAAGCACGGATCAGTTCAAGACACTGTTTTGGGAGGGGAAAATGGGTGCCTCTCCCAACCAAAACTGACAACACAACCTGCACGTCCCTCCCCCCCCACCGCCCCTGGACCAGCCTCGACCCTTCACTGCCCCAGCAAGTGCCGCCTGTCTTTTCCCTCTCCTCCCAGTTTTTCATCCCATATCCTGTCCCTCCCGTCTCTGTTATCCACATATTCCCCCCCCTCAGCCCCTCACCCATCCCTACCTCCCCGCCGCCCTGTGCTCCCAGCATGTCCATTCCTCTCTTCCCAGCTAAGGGCCCCACAAACAAGGATGGATGTTTTGCTATCTAGGAAGGAAGTGTTATCTAATAGAGCAGCCAGAACTCCTGGGATCACTTCCCACCCCTGGGAGAGAAGACTGGGGCCTGGGATGACAGGCAGGAGTATTGGGTAGTGTGGCTAGTGGCTAGAAGCTGGCAGCCAAACTACCTAGGATCTATTGACAGCCGCCGGGTGTGAGTCCTGAGCTGTACCCACAGCCCCTCCCTGCCCTGTGACCTTGCTCAGTGCCTCACCTCCCCCTCTGTAAAATGGGGGCAGCGATCCTGTCTCCTGCGGGTGGGCTGCCAGGATTTGTGCACCCCGGCCAGTGACGCGGGACTGACGAAAGGGGCTGTCTCAGAGCTGGGTGTTAGTGGGGAGGTCTCACTGCGGAAATGCTGAGCGTTGGACGTACAGCCCCGTACCCGTCCTGCTGTCACCCCAGGGGCCCATTCTCCCAGCTCTCAACATCGGCCAGCAGTGGGTGACCAGACAACAAGTGTGAAAAATCGGGACGGGGGTGTGGGGTAATAGGAGCCTATATAAGAAAAAGGCCCAAATATTGGGACTGTCTCTATAAAATCGGGACATCCGGTCACACACACACCCCTTGGGGGACGATGGGAGTCCCACCGCCGGAGGACCCCAGACTTTGATCTGCAGCGGCAGGTGGAGAGTGACTAGCGGTCCAGGCTGGGTACGCCCCCCCCTTGCACCCCGGATTTTCAGCAGGGGGCGTGTGAGATGCCCGGAGCCAGACAGTGGGAGGAGGGAGAGGTCAATGATCCGAGCCACAGGCGCAGGTAGGGGGCAGGCGGGGGAGCTGCCCCACAAACTGCAACCCTGGGGCAGCTGCAGAATCCCCCCCGCCCCCGCCCGCACCGGGCCTGACTGGAGCTGCCCCCCCGCCCCAAGACAGCCGCCAAACTACGCCGATGATCCCAACTCACCCGCCACCGCGAACCCCCCCGAGACAGCGAGGAGCGCCGCGACCAGCGTCCGCCAAGGGCTCGATCCCTTCATCGCCGCCGCTCCAGCTCCGCCGCTCCGCGTCCTGGCCGGCCGGGCTCGCTCCTCAAGTGTCTTCGCGTCCCGACTTCTCCTCCAGAGGGATCAGAGTCAGGGAGTGAGTCAGCCGGGCGCCCTCCCCTCCGAGCCTGTGGCTGACACCCAGCCCCACGTGCTCCAGCTGCCTGGCCAATGACACGCGGCATCCACCCCAAACAGCAGCCGCGAGCTGGGTGGATGGGTGCGCAAGGGCTGGGCACGAGCCCCCACGCCTGGGGCAATGCACTCGGAGGCAACGTGAATCGCCTGGAAACGCCCTGCAGAAGGAAGCGGAGTGAAGGTCCCTCTCTGCCGGGCGGCAGCAACGAGCAAAACGCACGCCCAGTGCCAAGGAGTTGTGCAAGAGCCATCGCTGCGCGGGACACCCCCCCTCCCCTAGTGCTTAATTCATGCCAGGGCTGAGCCCGGGCAATCCATAGCCCCAGCACCTCTGAGCTTGCTGCACCAGTTAGGAAGGTTAAAAAAAAAAAAGGTTTGAGGCCCCACACTTCTTTCATTACAAATGGAGCACTGGCCTTCACCCCAGGCACCTCACTCCTGCTCCTCAATATTGCCTGTTACTCCAGTCCTGGGCTTTACACACAGCCCTGCCCATGCCCCTCCGGCCTGACCTGCAGCGCCCTACTGTTCAAATCTGGGCCCTCCATACAGCCCTGTCCCTGCAGTTCACTCCTGACACGCAGCTTCCCCCCCACTCACCCCAAGCATTTGTGAAACTGCCCTAAACTTGAAGGCTTGTCAGCTAAATCCTGTGGGGTGGGTACATGTCTTTGTTCTGTGTTTGTATAGTGCCTAGGGTGACCAGATGGCCCGATTTTATAGGGACAATCCTGATTTTTGGATCTTTTTCTTATATAAGCTCCTATTACCCCCACCCCCATCCTGATTTTTCACATTTGCTGTCTGGTCATCCTAATTTAGTGCCTAGCACAGCAGGCTGGGCCCTCTAAGCACTGTTGCAACATAATAATGAGCAAACAGGCCTTGGATTAAGCTGGGCACTTGTCAATGTTTTTCAGTTCTTAACTGCTGCTTGTGATAGTGCAAGGAGGAAAGCACATTGGCTTGCACAGACCTATGTTTAATTAGCCACCATTCATCATCATCATCCACACTTAGACTGCTAAGGACCCTTATGCCAGTCAGAGTGACCAAGGCTGAAGGCGTTGTACCAGGCATCGTGTCGTGAAGTTTCCTGACCTGGCTCAGTTCTGTGGATCCACACATCTCTAAGGCAGTCTCCGGTAGGGCAGGGCATGTATCCCTTCGCACGTCAATGGAGAGTCTGAAAGCAGAGTGCACTGAGGTGTTTTTGTCCATCGTAGCGATGTGGCCAAAGAGCATGCAACACTGCTTTCGAATATAATGAGTGAAGAAAGGTCAGATCCTTAGGAGACTGCACAAAGCCAAACCACCTGATGCTCAGGATTTGGTGCTGATTGTGCATAAGGAGTACCACTAGCCACTCCAAGTCTGCCTGTAAGATTCCAGATTTCTGACCCATATAGCAATACAGGTTGTCAACATTCAGCCACTGAGAATGTTTTCAATACAACTTCCATTTTTGTAGGACCTACAAAAACAATGCTTTCTACTCTTCCTGTGCAGCAGCGAACTAACTTACCCTCTTCCTGGAGTTGTGCTGGCATCATCTGGGGAGTGGAGACACAAGGGAAGCTGTGTCTGCCATAAGAGTGTGCTAGATAGAAAGTTTGTGTTTATAAATCTATTACTGACAAATAAATAACAGGCCAAATGGGTAGGAGACAATATTTCTCATTGAATGGGAATAGGGTCTCACTTCACCCAGTTACCTCCTTGGCACTGCACTATATGCTTGGGCACCTGCAGAGGGAATCACTGCCACAGCAGATTCCTCTCCCTCAGCCCTTCCTTGATGGCAGCCCAGCTCATAAAGGCCCCAGGATGGGCCTACACAAGGAGGAAGAATTGGGGTAGATGCCAGGGCTGCCAGATGAGATGCTAACAATCAACTCAAAGCAGATAACAGGACACATCTCTACTCCTTCCAGCCCATCATACACCTCTTTTCATTAGCTCTTGCAGCCAATGGCAGCACGTGGACCAAGACAGCAAGAACTGTTATTGGTTGTGGGGAACTACAAAAGGGTTGCTGATTGGTTATATACAATTTGGGGATGGGCTAAGCTCCTGGGATTCAGTCCCAGCTCCTGTGGCCCACAACTTCTGGCTAGATTTGAGGTTTCCCACATTTAGGCTGCTATAGCTCCACAAGCTCAGGCCTTCTTCAGCACAGTACTGAAGTCCAGGCAGAACAGTGACCAGGACACTTGCCCCAGCCCAAGGGAGCAACAAACGAAGACTTGACTGGATGTTCTGCAGGGCAGTGCGAGGCCCTAGTCAGGAGGGCACTGCTGCTGGTTTGGGAAATGAGAGAGCAGGCCAGAGATAGCACATGGGTTTCACCTGGAGCAGCTCCACAGTCAGAAAAGAAGATGAGAAATAAAGAGTTACGAATCTGGCATTGTAGGCAAAGTTGCTTAATTACCTGCCTTGAGGAGTACTACCGAGCCAGCTTAGCATGTGCTGTCTGCAAGGCTCCAGCCTGCATGGCCCCTTTTGTGTTGGGGCACAATTTTTCCACTGAGAGCCCCTGTCCCTTGGCATGGTGATGGAAGCTCATGGAGATGTGAGAGGCAGCAGGGCACTTCCTCACCATGGCAGCTGTCTGCAGCACATGCCTTCTGGCAGGAATATGAGGACAGGGGGCTGGCTAGGGCAGTGCCAGCTGGATGGGTTTA
Organism: Dermatemys mawii; assembly: GCA_007922305.1. NCBI lineage: Eukaryota > Metazoa > Chordata > Testudines > Dermatemydidae > Dermatemys > Dermatemys mawii. The sequence continues at coordinate 13,391,543 of ML677366.1, forward strand.
GCTTCACTGCTGCCAAGGCTCAGCAGGAGGAGTGGCCTTTGTGCAGTACAATCCCCCCTTTCTCTTCCCATGTCAGGCAGGAAAGAGCAGAGGGGAAGGTCATCATGGGTCCTTCCACTTCTGGGGAACGGTGAAAATGAATTTCTCAGTGCGGCAAACAGGCTGGGCGGGCAGCTTCAGTTTGTGCCGTCTGCCCGAGCCGCCACCAAACTTCACACCTCCTTAACTTGCCTCACCAAGGCTAAACACCAAGCACCCCAACCTGTCCTCCGCAGTGACAGAGGAAGGCAAGCCCCAGCCAAGCCCCATCAGTGCAGCTCCTACCAACTCTGCTGGAGACATCTCCCACCTGAGACCCGTTCAGCTCTCCTCCTACCAGCTGACATGGGGAGCATCCTGGCGCAGCTCCTACCTGGCTGCTGGGGACAGTGAGTCCCACATGCTGTACTGGCACCCCCAGAGGTTCCAAAATCCTGAGTAAGACTCCTTAGAATCGTCAGGTTGGGGCAAAACCCAGGAGATTTTTAAAAAAATATTATACCCTGGTCTTTGGTCTGTGCTTTGATTTTTGAACTTTCCCTGCCCGTCCCCAGTGTGTGGGGAGGGCCAATTTATGTTGCCACCTCTCCCAAGTTTATTGGCCTCTGCTGCAGGAGGTCAGACCTCACATTTGCCTGTCCCCAGCCGTTAATTCTGCCCCAACTGATCCTGTCTCCCCAGTCCCTACATCAATTCTGCCTCCACATCTACCCAGCCCCTGGCACCCCCTATTCGTTCTGCTCCTCCAGCTCGCCTCTGCTCTTCCTGCAGCTGCAGGGGCTCTTCACCCCCCTTTCCCAGGACTGGGAGGCTGCAGCAGGGTCCCTCCTCCCCCTTCTAGACTGGGGGTGCGGTTCCAGTGATTCTCCCCCCTATGCCAGGAGGGAGGGAGAAGAAGCCAAGAATCTGCTCTGCACTGCAGGCCTCTTTCTGCTCCCTCGTCTCCTCCTCTTCTGCTGGTGGCATCATAATCAGTGACTGCTGCCATGAAGATGACTCCACAAAGAGAGGAAGTCGCTTTAGCTAGAGGAGAAGCTGCAGGAGGAGGTGGAGCAAAGAACCTGTGGAAGCATCCAATTGTGGGGTAATTACTGTGGTGTTCAGAGCACACTAGCCAGCTGGGAGCCTGAGAGAAAAGAGGCCAGAACGGAGAACCCACAAATGGGTGGGGTGAGGCTCCCGGAATTGTGAGTCACTCTACGGAGGTGTTTACCCTGTAACTCAGCCTTAGAACAGAGGCAGTTCTAAGGAGATGGATAGTCTCTTAAAAGAATAAAAAGCAGCATATTTTCCTTCAGTCCTTAAGGACATAAATGCCACTGCGTCCCTGGCAATAAACAAGGAAATGAGTATTTTTTGAAATGCCACAGGGAAGCCAGATTGTTCCTAACTAGGACAGAGTTCAAAGTGTTCCAGGAAGCATCAGTGGCTCATTAAAAGAAGACCTGGGAAAGGGATTGACAAATTCCAAGGAATCATAGAAGTTAGGATTCCCCATTATTATTTGCCTGAGTCCAGTGCAGGATTGTCCCCTGCAGCATACTTTGTCCCTGCTGAATGAATTCACATCCTATGCACCAGGAATTAAATAGGAGAGTAACCGACCTGTCATGTAAAAGAATAAATCAGCTATGGATGGAGGCAGCTTCCATGTACTATAAACCCAAACCAGGCTTCACAGAACAGCCAAGCCACCTGCAGGGGATGGGTTATTTAAAAGATTTTTGAGGGGAAAGGTCAGTTTCACTGCATCCTACTTCAGCAATCCAAGCTCCATTATGGAAGGCTCTGTTGCTGGATTTAGTTTCTTTTGCATTTGCTTCCCCCAGGTCTAAGTATACTGTTATCCCTTTCAACCCAAGCAGTTAGCCAAAATCTAAGGCTTGAGGATTGTTTCAGTTAGGAGGTGAAATTGATGATGGAGCCACGTATTTCTTTGATGCAATCCTGTTTAATTACCAAGAATATACAAAGTCAGGTTTCTGTTTCTCCGAACTCAGGAGGACTGGAACAACAGTTTGCTCACAGTTCCAAGACCCCTTCAGCCGGTGTTGCAAAAACTGCTTATTTCCTTTGGAGTTCAGTCCAATATACCTCAAAGGACAGGCATAACTCAGTAGACTTCTGGAAAAACAAGATTTATTGCAAGCAATAAGGAGTCAGAGGGGGTTATCACCCAAACAACTGGCTCACCTCAATACATGTGTGAAGATATTTTATACCCCTGTGTTGTTAAGGGAGGGGGGACTTTCAATCCACTTACACAGGTGGGAACACTTAATGGCTATTACATCCATTGTTAGTATTAATCTATTTCATTTACCTGTCTAGTAAGCAGGAGGTTCAAAACACTTAGGGGTACTTAGACACTATGATGCCTGCACATCTGTGACAGGGTGAATGCAAGTTTAAAATGCATGTTAAACTAGGGGTCAATAGTACATATAGAGGGAGTGAGATTATAAGTCTAAGGTTATTTTAAAATCATACTACAACATTCTAAGTTACATTTTCCTAACAATCATTTTCTTAACAGCGGCACTCAGCCCAAAAATCTCTCAAGGCTTTTACTCAGGGCCACGAGCCTCATTCTTGTTCTGCTCTCTTCTTGGCTTTTTGCTCCTTCTCTCTCTCTCTCTCTTTCTGTGCTGTTTCCTGCTTCTTCCATCTCATACATACAGACACACTGCTCCAACCCAGTCATTCCCTTGCCCCTTTGTTTGTCAGATCATAGTGGACCCCTCCTTGGGCCACATGGCTAACATCTTCTCCAGCCTTGCATGAGGCTTTCAGCTTTGTTTTGCATGGAGTTTCAGCCATTTATTCCATCAGGGAGCTCCATTGCTTGTATACACTTATCTTATCCTGAGTGAAAGGCAGCTGTTACACCCACCAGTTTCAACGAAGTTTAATCCAACTCGTAACAATACCATAAACTTCCCCCACTCTCCAATTAAGGTTCTGAAACACCAGCCCCCTACCCAGACGCTTCTGCCTGGAAGGGCTTTCCTTTCCCACTCCCAGAACTGGGTGGAGTCTCTTCTTGATAAAAACAAAGCTCCTCTAGAAAGGAATGGGGCCAAGTCATTCAGACGTGATCTGGAATATTTCAATGGCCTCTTTCAGTATGTAGAAAAGCCCAGTGCATTGTGGGATTCTTCTCTTCCCATGGGCGGCCCAGTACCAGAGTTCTAGGCATTTTGGTTCTAGGCACTCCCACTTTGCTCAGTGCTGGTTACTCCTCAGCTGGAGTAGTGTGTCCAGTTTTGGTCAGCAATGTATAGCAAGGATGGAGAGAAACTGGAAAGGATCCAGAGGAGAGTGACAAAGATGATCAAAGGGATGGAATGCAAGCCATATAAGCCTAAGGGCTGAGGGGACTGGGTATGTTTAGTGTTTGAAAAAGAGAAGATTAAGGCGGGACATGATAGCAGTCTTAAAATCCTTGAAAGGCTGCCATAAAAAGATGGAGAAAAGTTTTTCTCTTTTGCCACAGAGGGCAGGACAAGAAGCAGTGGATACGAACTACAGCACAGCAGATTTAGAAGAAATCTCAGGAAAAACTTCCTAACTGTAAGAGCAGTAGGAGAATGGAACAGGCTGCTTAGGGAAGTGGTCGAAGCCGCTTTGCTGGAGGTTTTCAAAAGGAGGATGGAGAGCCATCTGTCTTGGATAGTTTAGACCCAACAAATCCTGTATCTTGGCAGGGGGTTAGAATAATGACCCTTGCGATTCCTTCTAATGCAATGGATCTATTTTCCTGTGGTTGTCATTTAGGCCAGCACCAAGTACTGAAATCCCTCATGACACTACACTTTTGGTGTTTGAATTCGCACCAGGGCACTTGGCTTTTGGGTCAGCTTGCTTGGCATTTGCATCCACTTTTTCCCTTAAAGTGGCTCCAATGTTAAACTTGACTGAGTTGCTTCCAGCCTAGAGGCTGACCCCACGCCCATATCGTCTTTACACATCGCCCCCAAGTCACTTCACCATTCAAGCCCCAAGGCTGCCTCTCTCCTCACTGTGTGTCTGCAGCAGGTTCCCTCCCTCTCAGCTTGATCTAACTGGCACACAGAAGAGTAGGTCACAGCAGCACAATAAGGGATGTATTTTATACCTCAATATCTGGGTCCCGGAGAGATTTCTTAGTGCTATGAAATGAAGCCTTCTATAGCAACACACGTGCCTGTTACGGGGAGGAAGGGGCAATCTATAATGCCGTCTCAAGAGGATTAATCCCTAGCCTGTTCGTAATCCTTCAGACAGGGCAACCAGGCACTCACTGCTCAGATCTGCTCCCAGAATCAACTGCTTCAACTGCTTCATCCACCCTGGCCTATAGGGTGACCAGATGTCCCAGTTTTATAGGGACAGTCCTGATTTTTGGGTCTTTTTCTTATATAGGCTCCTATTACCTCCCACCCCTGTCCTGATTTTTCAGCCTTGCTGTCTGGTCACCCTACTGGCCTAGTTACTGGCCAATCTGCATTTCAAATCCTGGCGACTAATGGTCAGAAAAGACATCTGGGATTTTTTGCAGTCCCTGCATGAGATTTGACTTTTCCTTATTCTCCCCACATAAAAGAGCATCCTAAATTTTTACCTCCCTTACTGATAATGGACCATTATTTGTAGGAATCCAGAGTATTTGGCTGTGCTAAAATTTAGGTAGCTAAGAACTCAGGAACATCTAAATAAACCCACATAGTGAAGGATAATAATCTATAGCAGGTATACAGACATTTCTTGTCCAATTCCCCTGGGAGGGAGGTAGAGCATTGTTGTTCCTGTGTTATAATGAGGAGAGTGAGGTGCAGTGACATGATTTTGCCCAGTTTACAGTGCAAAGCTGTTTCAGAGCTGAGAGAAGAACCCAGGCGGCTCCAACCTCAGGAAAACAAGATTATATTCAGATTGGTATTAGTGTATCTAAGACTCTCACTACACACCATGGGTGGCGTACCCGAACACACCTATACACTAACGCTTTCAAAAACTCCCACACCCCAATCTGGATCTGTGCTGGATATGAAATACGCATGTACTTTGAAAACCCTGAAGCTTTTACATACAATCGCCCATAACCCCAGCCTGACTCCAGATGTCCAGCACCTTACTTCTTAACTTGTGTATGTTTTCATTTTTTTAACATTAGTTTTAATAAAGTTTTTAATCAGTACTTTTATAGAACCCCCCCATTACCATTGTATCTGAGTGCCTCCCAATCTTTAATAGACTTATCCTCACAATACCCTGGGGATTGTGGGGATTTCCCCATTGCCATCTGGGGAAATGAGGCTCCAACTGATGAAGTATCCTTCTCCTAATAGCACATATCAACATTCCTTGCAGAGGGGGCTAGACATGCTACAGAACAATGGAACCATTTACATGATTAGCAAGGATGAGTGGACTGAATCTGCTCAAATACAAAGCAGATATCTGCAGGCAGATAAGCACTAAACAGTCCCTTTTTGGGGGGGAATCAATTGCCACACACTCCTACATCCTAAATTATGCTCTCTCCTAACTTTACTCTTGCTATTTGATTTGATAACTGAAGGGATTTGAGCCAAGGGATAAATTCTGGTCCTGATTTGACAATGCCCTATTCAGATGAGTAATGTTTACTCAGGCAATTTGTCCCATTGATGGGATTAGTGTGTGAGTAAAACCTTGCAGGATTGGGCCATGAGTTATATTCATTCATTTCATTGGGAACCACACTTTTCCCTGGCAGATTTGGGTGCTTTGTTGCAGAGCATCCCAACACCAGCTGCACTCATTGCTCTAATCCCCTTTCTGGGTGACCTTCACTCACTCAACATGCAGAATTGCCACTGCTCTGGCACAAGAGACAAAAAGAACGCAGTGGCACCAGGAAGCAGCCCTCTTTCAGCCTTTATCCTGTGAGGAGAGTCCCATGTCAGGCAGCTGGATCAGCACCTTCTGCCACCACATCTTAGGTCCGTTGCTGTGACGCCCTCTCATCCTGATACAACAGCTGAGTTCTTTTCATGTTCTGCGGGAAATGAAACCTGCTCCCCACATGGGGACTTTCCCATGACAGTTAAATTATGCTGGGGAAAACCCTCCGAGGAGGGGGAACATTTCCCTAGAACAGACCCTTTCACGTAAGATTTAATTGGGAGCTTCAACCTGCTCCTGGGAATGGTAGATATCAAACTCTTAGGAGCCCAGACTGTCTCTTACTCTGTATTTGTCCACAGGGGCCATGTTCTCCATTGGGGCCTCTTAGCACTACCACACAGAAATAAAGAATAACAATAATGAACAGGGACATAGTCTTCCCAGGAATTTACAGAAACCTGTTCTGTCAGCTAGTTAAGAGAGGCAGTTTCTTAAAGTGTATTCCCCTTTTGCTTTCCCCTCCCCAACCCTCCTCTTTTCTCCTCCCACTTCCTGAGCTTCATATCTATGTAAACAAAGGAGAGAGACTCCTGCCCATGCCTGGCCCTGATTATTTCACTATGTTTCTCTTTGATCTCTTGATTTCTGAGTTTAATTTGAATGTCTAAATTCATGCCTTCCTCGCCCCACTCCGATCCCCTGGGGCCTGGCAAGCAAGGTAGGATTTGCCATAGCTCAGGGACTCATTTATTCAAACAGTTGTACTTAAAAGATATATCAGGTGCCCTTTTAAGAAGCCTTTCAGTGGCCATTTCTGAGACTGGCTGAGGCCAGATACTGGAGAACAAAGCCTGTCCAGTTCCTGTGGTCTTTCTCACCTACCCACCCACCCACAATTTGGTGCAAGATTTTCTAGGCTGACTGTGCCTGACTTGGTCGCAAGTCTTACCTATTCCTTCCTTTTCCCTTTCAGTCCCTGGCACTAAAGGCAGCTTTGGTTAGTTGGGGCCCATTGTGTCCCCTAAGCTTTGACTCAGGTAGGTGCAGATCTTTGATGTAGCCTCAGAAGGATGATTGCCCCCCTCCTACCGCTATGCCTGAAGGGGACAGTGCCTTACAGGTGAGGCAATCACTAAAAATCTGGCCCTGTCTCAGCCAAATTGTCTCAGAAGATGCCAGGAGACTCCTATAAACCATAGGGCTGACTCCCATGGTGCCTCAGTTGAAGCTCAGTGGGAGCCCAACACAAGACTCTGGTGGTGCCTCTGACTATGTCTACACAGTAAAAAAGGACCCACGGCAATGAGTCTCAGAGCCAGGCCAACTGACTTGGGTTCATGGGCTTGCTCTACAGAAATAAAAATAGCAGTGTAGATGTATGGGTGTAGGGAGCCTGGGTTGTGAAACCCAGCAAGGGGGGACAGTCTTGGAGCCCGGGCTCCCTCCTCAGCCGGAACGACTACACTGCTATTTTTAGCCCTGTAGATCAAGCCTGAGTCAATTAACCTGGGTTCTGAGGGCTGTGTAGACGTGCCTTCTGAAGCCTATAGGTACAGGGGGGAATATGTGAGAATGGATGAGGCCCTCTGTTCTGAATACAGACTTCATTTAGCTAGATTACAGAGGAGTTCTTCTCTCTGGCTCATGAATTCAGGCTCCTTCTCTGCAGTTTCCTACCTCTCTGGCTGTAGCTTCCCAAAACCACATGTTTTCCAGGAATGGAAACAACTGCAGGAGATGGTCTGGCATCCCCGCCACAATGTCAAGGCCCCACATCCAGAAGAGCAGCTCCAGTCACTCATTTTCTGTTCCCACATGACTACCCCTTTCCTCAAAAGAAAAACCAAAACCCAAACTCCAAGCCAGGCATGTGTCCCAAAAGCAATCGATGTGGGAGCGGCAGCGGCAGAAGTCACCCGCCAGGGCTCAGATCAGGGTCATCAGGCCAGGGACAGAGCTTGTGGCACATTGTGGAGGTGAACAGGAAGGGAAATATACATGGTGGATCCCACATGTTTATAAAGTATGTCAAAATGTATAACATGCTATGTAAGCTCTGCAGGTTTTTATTATACCCAGAGTGCTCACAGTTTATAAATCAGAAGAGAATTTTTGTAGCTGCTGACACTGTAGATTCCACCTGGATTCCACTACCTCTTCTATCACCTCCAAGGCTAGAGACTCCCTAGCAGGAATTCAGCAGGCAGCTTGGTTGTGATGTGGGAAGCGAGCTCACAATCCTGAGGCTGTCTCAGCTCCACAGAGCTAGTTCTGTAGGAGTAAAAAAAGCCCTTTTAGTTCCAACCTGCCCATTTCTGGGAGGTTGCTGCAGGATTTTCCCTAGCGGACATTACTGAGACTTGGTTTTTGCCCTATCTAGTTTTAAATGTCCCAAATGTCCCACCCTTCCCTGGAGAGACTATACCACCAGGAAATCTGTGTCACTGCCAGGAAGTTTATCTTGATGTTCAGAGTAAATTTTGTTTTCTTAATTCCATTCCATTTCTCTTAGTCAGACCCCATCAGTCACCTGAAATCATTCCTCTTTCTTCTCAAGACAGTTCACTTGTCCCACCTCAGGCCTTCTTGACGTGAGGAAACCTAGGAACTCTAAGTCCTCATTGGTGCAGCTCCACTATTGGTAGCAAGGATGACAGCGACACCATGGTGAAAATGCCCAAGTCTCATCTACAACTACAGCTTCCCTCCCGAAGCAGGGGGAAAGAATTGGCAGGAGGAATCATTCTGAAGAGCAGCCTGTTCTGGCAGCTTCCATTTTCATTAGCAGATTATGCTACATTTCTCTCTTTCTTATTCTCCATACCATAGTTACAGGCTACACCGTAATATCCTGATTGAAACATTTCCCTATACTTCTGAAGGGAGCTGCTGACAAAGACATTAACAGATTCCCCTTTTCCCTTCACAGCCCTCTAGAAGCCTTTGTATTACTGCTCTCACTTGTGTCTCCAACTCCCCCGAGGTCGATATCTGCTGCAAATTCCATGCATTCTTTGTCTTCCCAATTGCTGATTGAAGTGAAATGGACCCAGCTGTAGCACTGACTCCCTCCTGAACCCTCTAGACAACTCAGGAATGGCTATTTATCCTTCTCTAGTCAAGTCAGGATGTCTGACCTGGAGCCATACAGGAAACAGATACTGCGAATGAGATGATGTTGGTTTCACAGTTACTTTTCAGGCCGTCACAGCATTTGATATGAATAGCTTTGTTAATCAGTGGCTTTGGGTTTTTTTGCCAAATTCCTGGACAGTATTTGTTTCTTCCTTTGCCCTTTCATGGCACGGGGCCACCATTAAAACAGGGGAAGTAGCAGCATTCCCTCTAGGTATCTTCTGGGAATGTGAGAGCAGCAAGAAAGTATCTTAGGCAGCGGTTGAACTCCCCCAGGACATTTACTTATTTAGCCCCACCACATTCCAAAACATTTCAGAGCACTTAGCAGGGGAAAGAACCTGATTCATTACAGGGGAGACTAGTAAGCTAGGTCCATACACATTTAGGTTGCTTGCTTCCAAGGTTTGGCCCCCAGCTGTTTTTTTAGTGGAAAAAATGCGGTCGGTCATCCACATGTGGACCTGTGATGATTCAAATCAATTCAATAAGACTTCATTGGCATGACAAGCTATATGGGTGCTCCTCGGTGTAAGGCAAGGACAGAGCTCTCAGATATCGGTCAGAGGTGAATATGACCCACTCTGGACAGGGTTAAGTGTCGTTACAGTTTGATCCCCTCTGTCCATACTGGAGCTATTGTCAGATTCCTACTTAGGGTGATGCCGTCTGAGCTGTCTCTCTCTCCTTTCTCCCAGGATCCGACACAGTCTCCCCTCATCACTTTTAGACGAGACATCTTTTATGATGCCTAATCACTGGAAGAACTATCTTTTTTGTGCATTCCTCATGTTGCAGACATTTCTGTTCTCTTTGTCTCTTGTCCTGCATCCCCTGGCTTTGTCTGTGTCAGTCTCTCATCTGTCCTTCTCTCTGCTAGGCCTGGCTGACTCCAAAACTAGCCACATCTGATATTGGGTAAACAGGAATGGAGTCTATTAAGTGCATCGTGGAAACTGACTATTCCGCCTCACCCAGGGTAGAAGGGCTGGGTTCAGAAAGAAAGGGCAGACCAACAAGCTATTTGCAGCTGGAGTTGTAGAGAAATAACCTTGTGTATCATTTAACCTGGCTGCAGCCCTTAATTGCTGTACAATAGCTAATGCAACCGTCTTCATTTGTCTTTTCTTTTTTCTTTCTTTATTCTCTATTTTCTCTCCTCTCTTACCTTCTTCTTCTCTCTGTTTTCCTTTCTTCACTCTCTTACCCCTTGTTTCACTTCCTGGCTCCCCTTTTTATGTCTTTCCACGTGTCTTTTTTGTTAGTTTTTCTTCTTTTGCTTCTCCCTCTGCTGTTTCCTGTCCCCCCTGTTAATCTCTGGTTGCTTCCTCTCACCTCTCCTGTAGTTCCTTCCCCCTCCATGTGCAAGACAGAGCAGGAAAGTAACAGTAACACTCTCCAATCCCTGAAATGTGAGCATCACTTTGGACATCGTCATCTTACGAATTTCCGCTCACCCCTGGAGCAGAGCAGAGAAAATGTCTTTAGCATGCTGTGCTATCACCTGTATCACTGTATCTTTCATGCATCTCAACGGTACCTACCGATCCCATAGTAGAGGCTGCCCTCTGAGCAGTCCAGTATTGTGGGTGGTAACAAAAAAGCAGAATAAGACTGGTTTGGACTAATAATGTGTAAGGATTACAGATTTTGGCCTTGATTCTGGGGTTAACATCCCAACTCTTGTAAAAGGCGCCAGGAGAGCTTTAATGACTACAGTTGGCTAGAACCCTGATTATCCATCTCATCTCAAAGGGTATGTCTGCACTACAAACTTATGTCGATTTTGTTAAAGTCAATTTTGTAAAGCAGACTGTATAAAATCGATTCTGTGTGTCCACACTAAACACAGTAAGTCGGCATTGTTCGTCCACACTACAGTAGGAAGCGTCGACATAGCGAGTGGTGCACTGTGGGTACCTATCCCACAGTTCCCAGAGTCCCAGCAAACGACATTTTGAGCTTTCTCCATTCCCAAACCCACCCACCCCGCAGTGCCCCTCCCACTGTGAAAGCAACTGCAAACAGTCATGTCGCGCGCTTTTGCTGCCTGAGCTGACGCCATAGCAGTGAAAGCATGGAGCCTGCTCAGGTAACCGCTGCAGTAATGGCCGTTGTGAATACCTCGCACATTGCTGTGGACTTTATGCTGCATCGTATGCACAAGAAGGCGATCAGGAGACAACTGCGCTATCGGGAGAGTGACGACAGTGATGAGGACATGGACATGGACACTGACGTTTTTGAAAGTAAGGGGCCCGACAACCTGGCAATTTTGGTGGCAATGGGGCAGGCTCATGCTATGGAACGCCGAATCTGGGCCAGGGAAACAAGCACTGACTGGTGGGATCGCATAGTGCTGCGGGTCTGGGATGACTCACAGTGGCTCAGAAACTTTCGCATGAGAAAGGGCACGTTCATGGAACTTTGTGACTTGCTTTCCCCTGCCCTCCAGCGCGAGAATACCAAAACGAGAGCAGCCCTCACAGTTCAGAAGCGAGTGGCGATAGCCCTCTGGAAGCTTGCAACGCCAGACAGCTACTGGTCAGTCGCGAATCAATTTGGAGTGGGTAAATCTACAGTGGGGGCTGCTGTGATGCAAGTATCCAGGGCAATCATTGATCTGCTGCTATCCAGGGTTGTGTGTCTGGGAAATGTGCAGGCTATAGTAGATGGCTTTGCCGCGCTGGGATTCCCTAACTGTGGGGGGGCTATAGATGGCACTCGTATCCCTATCTTGGCACCAGACAACGAGGGCGCAGAGTACGGAAACCGCAAGGGGTATTGTTCAATGGTCATGCAAGCACTGGTTGACCACAAGGGACGTTTCACCGACATGTGCGTGGGATGGCCAGGAAAGGTTCATGACGCTCGTGTGTTCAGGAACTCTAAGCTGTATAGACAGCTGACGCAAGGGACTTTCTTCCCAGACCAGAAAATTACTGTGGGGGGGTGTTGAAATGCCAATCATTATCCTTGGGGACCCAGCCTACCCCTTAATGCCCTGGCTTATGAAGCCATACACAGGATCCCTGAACAAGAGTCAGGAGCTGTTCAACTATAGGCTGAGCAAGTGCAGAATGGTTGTGGAGTGCGCATTTGGCCGTCTGAAGGCCAGGTGGAGAATCCTACTTACTCGCTCAGACCTCAGCGAAAGAAATGTGCCCATTGTTATTGCTGTTTGCTGTGTGCACCACAATCTCTGTGAGAGCAAGGGGGAGACGTTTATGGCGGGGTGGGAGGCAGAGGCAAATGTCCTGTCCGCTACTTACGAGCAACCAGACACCAGGGCAAGTACAAGAGCGCACCAGGAAGCACTGCGCCTCAGAGAAGCCTTGAAAAACCCGCTCCCTTGCTCTGCTCTGCGATAAGCCTCCCACCCTCCAGCCCTATAGAGCTGTTGAAAACCTGCTCCCTTGCTCTGCGATAAGCCTCCCACCCTTCAGCCCTATAGAGCTGTTGAAAACCCGCTCCCTTGCTCTGCTCTGCAATAAGCTTCCTGCCATCCTTATTCCCTTACCCTCCATTTGCGGAGTAAATAAAGTCTCTTTTTTAAAAAGCATGCATTCTTTAATGATTCTTCACAAACAAAGGGGAAGACTGGCAAGATAACCCAGAAGGGGTGGGTGAGGAGGAAAACCAGTCGGTGTGGTGGATGGGGGAAGTGGGGGACAAAGACACAGCACATTTTAAAAACTTTTCTGATAAACTGAGCCGCATGCTGCTTGTGTTGTATTGTGGGGTAGAGTGGGTCGGTTCCCAGAGCCTCTCCCCACCCCCGCGTTCTCACCCCGCGTCTGGGTGGGAAGGCAATGGAACTTGGGGAGGAGGGGAGGTGGTTACATAGGGGCTGCAGGGGTAATCTTTGGTCCTGATGAAGCTCCACCAGACACCGGAGCATGTCACTCTGATCCTCCATTATCCGCAGCATTGCTTCCATCCTCCTTTCTTCTCGCTCCTGCCATCTCTCCTCCCACTCCTGCCATCTCTCCTCCCATGCTGCTACTGCTGCCCTGGATATGCTCTGGGACTCTAAAAATTTTTCTCTCCATGCTTTGTTTCGAGCTGCCTCACTGCGGGAGAAATTCATGAGCTCGGCAAACAAATCTTCTCTTGTGCACTTCCTTCTCCTTCTCATCTGCGCTATCCTCTCCGAAGGGGATGTTAGCAGGGGGGCGGGGTCACGCTGGCTGTAGGAGGAAAGAAAGAAAAAGGTTATAAGATAGATAGATACATTCTCCAGAACAATGGGAACAGTCTTTCACGATGAAACAAAGTATTCACAGACTGCATATGCTTTCTGTACAAGGTCGCATTTTGCACCTTAAATTGAGTGCCTGTAGCTTTCTTGTACAGACATCACATCAGGCACTCTCTTCCAGGGCCAGGCAACAGAAACCACCATGCAGGTAAGCCACATTCTTTCGGTTTGATCCACATTCTTTACAACAATGCTCTCCTTTCCCACAGTAAGCACCCCCACACCACATGGCTCCCTGCTGCTGCAACACAAGCAGCCCCCAGCCCAAGCTGCTGCTCTCATGGAGGTTTCTCTCCCCCCCACAAACACACACATGCCCCCAACACAAGCAGCCTCCAGCGTTTTCTCTTCCTCCCAACCCCCTTACCTAGCTCTTTTGTGCTGGTTGGTCTCCTGTGCTGATGAGCTCTGCATGGTGCTTTGTGCTGAGGAGCTCTGCATGGTGAGTGTCCTGTGCAGGTGAGCTGGCCAAACAGGAAATGAAATTCAAATGTTCCCGGGGCATTTCCTGTCTACCTGGCCAGAGCAGCGAGTTAGGACTGCTGTCCAGAGCGGTCACAGAGGAGCATTGTGAGTGCTGTCCAGAGCGGTCACAATGGAGCACTGTGGGACAGCTCCCGGAGGCCAGTAAAGTCTGCATGCGTCCACACTAAGCCACAGTCGACCCAGAGACGTCGATTTAAGCGTTACTCCCTTGGTTTTGGTGGAGTACAGAAATCGATTTTGAGGGCCCTTTAAATCAACTTAAATGGCTACTGTACGTGGACGGGTGCAGGGTTATGTCGATTTAATGGCACTAAAGTCGACATTAACTTGTAGTGTAGACCAGGCCAAAGACAGCACCTCCAGCAGCCCTTTATTACTGCCTTGGAGCCTTACTCAATTCTGTCTCAAGAGAGAAGAGTGCAATTAATTATGTCACCATCACCATTTCCTGCAGCATAGCACCCCCTACCACTTGCTCTTTGCTAACTCAGAAGAGCTCCACCTATTTAGTCACTAATTCTGATATTTCCCGCAGTACTTGGCTTTTCCCTGGAGGACTCTTATCCAAGTACCAACCTGGTCAACCCTTCTTAGCTTATAAACTCTCTGATAATCAAAGTGAAACCTGGGTGTGAATTCCACATTGATCGAAAATGAGGAAAATCTTCCCATAATCTTTGTGAGGTGGTAATTTCACATGGACATCTATGATCAAACTGCCGAGTTTTTCAGACTCCTCAGTTTCATACAGACCTTTGAGAACTGTTACATTTCACAAGGCCCCCTCCATGTGAACTAAGTTTCACACAGTCTCCTGCATGTGAACCATTGAGTTTTGCATTACTGCAATAATTATTATTTTGATATTATTCTAATTGGAATGTCTAAGGTGCTCATACTCATGATATCTGGGCATGTTATATGCACATCAGTTCCATCCCGCAAGAGGAACAAACTCCTCCATCTTCACTGAATGAAATTGCTTAATAAGAGGAATTAGTAGATTAATCTCCCTGTGCATCTCATCTTTTAGGAGAAGGATCCCCAAAGGTGATCATGTCCTAAATATAGTAAAACTTGGGCTCAAGACCTCAGGTTCATGTCTGCTAGGAATAAATTCCAAACTTGATGTCCCTCCACTGAGAAGATCCTGTTTGTAGGATTAGGATCTTGAAAAGAGCTTGGTATTGGGTAGCTGTATGGTAAATCAGCTGTAAAATCAGTTAGTCTTAAAGGTGCCACAGGACTCTTTGTCACTTCTGCAATTCCAGACTAACACGGCTACCTCTCTGATTCTGTAATTTAGGGTTAGCCTTGCAAAGCGGAGCATAACCTTGGCAGAGTCAGGCTCACACTGAAATCAGTTTGCTACGGAGTCAGCTCCATTACTTATTTCTCCTGATTGTTGTATTAATTTGACACAATGGCAACATAGGGATCTGACAGAGTTTGCAAAAGGATAACTATTACTCATGCAAATACAGGTAGGGCTAGTTCCAGTCCTGCTGCATATTTCTACAGCTACCGTGGTGTGATTTCCTGGGATGATTGTTCTGCCCCCTGCTGGGATTTTGTGGAATTGTTTCAGTGAAAGAACAGGAAAGTTCCCTGATATATTTATTATGGAAGATTTGGTAACGCCTCCATAGTTCAGGCTGCATTGAGCTTTTCATTTAAGCAGGACTGAAATCCCTGTTTCACTCTCCACATTTACCACCATTCATATGGCAACTTTTCTAGAGACAATATTGACAAAACTCAATCAGTTCCAAAATTTGGCACTGACGGTCTCGCTTGTTGGGCTTCCTGTAGCTAGACAATCATAGTCATCCCAAACGCCCAACTTCACAGAAACACAGACCAATGTCAGCTAGGCTACTTAGAACTAAGCAGAAGATAACTGGTATGTGAAGTCTGGTTCTATTTGGGTTTAGGTGGAGCCTATTCCTCCTGTAAAGGCCAATCCTTCCCTGGTTCCTAATAAACCTAAATTCCGCCTTGTTACATTATTGACTCACTCATGCATTGAGACCTTGCGGTTCTGCCTGTCTGACCAGCCCTGCACATGGAACCAGAAGCATTGTAAAAAATGCTACCATGGCATGACTAGATACTTCTTTTTTCCACACACAACCCTATCTATGAACACAGACTTTTTCATGTACAAATAGCACATTATATGCTTTGCCCCTATGCCTATGTCTACCGGGTACACATCTTTATCTATCTGAGTAAGGATGTGCAGTGCTTGTGAAGAACTAGCCATGTGTGTTGCAGGTGGCTCTGTACTGGAATGGAAAATGAGGTTGCTGAGGAATCTGGTGTGTGTGTCTGGGTAGTAGGGCCCACGATCTGAGGTCGATGTGGAGAGGAGTGTTGGCTGAACGGATGTTTTCCTGGCTGTTGCAGTGGTTGCATTGCTATAAAATACACCTGAGCAGAATGCTTGCTAGGGCATTACTGGTTTTGGTGTGGCTTATCTCAGGGAAGGGCTGGGAGCAAACTCCTCTCTTACTGGCAATGAAGGAGAGTCCTGGAAAATAAACCAAACACTCACCCCAAAGCATTTGACTTATTAGTGCCACAGAGGCACCAGGCACCAGTACTTATGATGATGGATTTGTTAGGCTGCCAGGAGCACCAGAAAGCAGGAGCCAAGTGCACCACAGAGACAGGAATTTGGATGTCCCTGGACTTGTGCCCATCTCTCCCACCCAGAAACACTGCTGAAGACCACAGAACATCCAGGGTGGGACTAGCCCTTTAAGAAGCTCATGCACACCCACCCACCTACCCTCCATCCCACCTCTACTGCCCTCAGAAAGGATTTAGCAGTAGTTGCTGTCTGGAGAACCCAGGAGTTGTGCCTTTACTGGCCTGGGAGTCATGGATCTTGCAGGGGAGAGACTGCCTTGCTGGCTCAGTGAAGCAAGGGCTGACACTCAACTGGACGGCATTTCTGTCGGTCTGTAACACTGTAACTTTTGAATGCAGCAGCCAAGCAATTTTTAAATGTCAACGAACAGTCTGTGCCTCAGCGGGCAGAACCCTATTAATTTGGGACTAAATCAAAAAAACAGAATGGGAGAAATTGGGGAGCGCAGGGAGCTGTTGGCATCTGGTTAGCAGAGGCAGCAGCTTCAACTGTCTCTGGCATGGTGAGGAGAAGGGAGACCCTGGTCTGGGGGGCAGGAGGGATTAGGGGGCACACCGGTCCCCAGCACAGGTGAGAAAACTGGGGAATTTGGAGTGTCACCCTGTCTGGAGTTGGTTCTCAACCGAGAGTGCCAGTCTCAGGACAGACTTTCAAGAAGCAGCACAGAGACCCCAAACTGGTTGTGTTTGTATGTTCCATAATTAGATCTCACCCTCCCCGAAATAAGTGTGATTTCCTAAAGTACTATGACAGTCTTACCATGGAGTCACAGACAGTTCCCTTGGCCATTCCAGTTTGTTTTGCCACTCAGGCAAAATTGACTTAGTGTTAGTTGGTTGCTATACACCAAAGAGCACAAAGTAATCTGGTTGCTTCTAATCCCAAGAGACCAGTCACTTATCCCAGGTTAATTTGTACCTCAGATCTCACACCAAAGACAACGCTGAAAACCACTCCTATAATTAACTCAAGATTTAAGCATTTAAGCAAGCAGGTTCTAGTAAGACCCACACATATCATACTGTGCTACCCCTCTGGAGGGAAGTCAAAAGCATAGAGCTGCTGGCATGGGGCAGCCCAACCCTTTCCAAATAGGGAGGCTGCCTTGAAATCGGACACCTCACTCCTACTCTTCATTTACGAGGTTTTTTTAGGCAGCTGCTCAGATGGCATTTCCTGAGAGCTGCACAGACTCAGCCTAGGCTCCTAGCCAGGCAGCTCCACCCGCCTGTACCACACTGCTTGTCAAAACACAGACAGGAGTAGTGCTGGGCTAATCAACACAAGGATTTGACCTTAGCAACATTGGCTCATACCACTTATGGGCAGGAGGGGGCAATTTCCCCAACACACATGAGCTGTGGGGCCATTTTAACATACTGCAGGCTCATTTATCTTCAAACACCTGTTGCCTCCTTCCCAGCATATCCCTGTTCCTGAGACCCTGTGCCTGTTCCCTTGGAAAACTGCAGTCGCCCAAACCTGCAGATGCTGCAGGTAAACAAACCATCCCAGCCTGTCAGGGGCTTTCCCTGACAGGCCGCTTTCCAAAAGTTGCCGATCCCTGATTTACATTGTTGTGGTGGATTCTCCATCACTGATAATTTTAAAATGTTTTTATGAAAGTTCTATTCCAGAAATTACCTGAGAGAAGTTCCAGGGCCTGTGTTATGCAAGAGGTCAGACTAGATCAGGGGTAGGCAACCTATGGCATGGATGCCGAAGGCGGCACGCGTGCTAATTTTCAGTGGCACCCACTCTGCCTGGGTCCTGGCCACGAGTCCTGGGGCTCTGCATATTAATTTAATTTTAAATGAAGCTTCTTATACATTTTAGAAACCTTATTTACTTTACATATAACAATAGTTTTGTTATATGTTATAGACTTAGAGAAAGAGACCTTCTAAAAACATTAAAATGTCTTACTGGCACGTCAAACCGTAAATTGGAGTGAATAAATGAAGACTCGGCACACCACTTCTGAAAGGTTGCCAACCCCTGGACTAGATGATCACAATGGTCCTTTGGCCTTGGAATTTATGAATCTATGAAAAAAAACACTGGAAAAGGACTTGGCCTAAACAATCTTGTAGGAGATTGGGGAATGCTCATTAGTTAAGTCTAGGCTCTAGAAAGCATGTTATGATTTTATTTTATACGTAACCATTTGTTTCCAATATCCTCATTCTCTAGCACTTGAATCTCTGTTTTTTAATAATAAACTTATTCTTGTTTTCACTCTACATCTATCTAAGTGCTGTCTGTTAAGTAGAGTGAGGATCCTGAGTTGAATCTTACAAGCTAGTGTAGTGGGTCCTATTCCTGCGAGTTCAGTGGAACAGGGGCTGAGAACTCCAGAGGGACAATTGGAGGATGGTGGTTGGGGTGTGCCTATCGTTAACCCATACAGAGAGAGTGAGGCCTGCGGAAGCCTTGAAGGCAGGACTTGTGTTGCCAGGGGCTGGTGGTTGTATTGCCAGAGGCTGGTGGTTTCGGGGAGCTAATCCCTGGCAGGCACAGACAAGACTTCCTCCTGCTAAGGGAAGGTGGTGGCGAGGTGCCTCTCAAGGTTGGCTAACTCTGGGAAGTGTCACAACTTGCCTTTTGGGGGCAGGGGTGTCTGAGCTCCGCTCCTTACCCCCTCATGCTATCTGGGATATGGGGGGCTTGCCTCTCTGAGGGTGTCTGAGCCCCATGCCCTCGCTCCTCTGTGTGTGTCAGGATCTTGGGCCTCCTGCCCAGCTACAGGGTCTGACTCCCCTCCATTCTTCCTGTCACGTGAGCTAGATTTGGGAGAGACTTGCCATTCTGGGGGCATCTGAGCCCCTCCCCCCCAGGTGAGCTGGCCTCTGCAATCCCTTGTTGAGGGGCATCATCAAAGAGAGCAGAGTTAAGGTTATGTGAGTGTTTACCTCAACTCTGTATTTCCTGATTTTCCGAAGTTTGAGTTTGCTGAACTCTACATTCTGGCAGGGCGTGAACAGTCACTGGGCAACCTTGACTCTGTGTTAAGCTGTAATAGCGTACAAAGAGGGCAGGGACCAGTGATCATCTAATCTGCCCTCTTGTATGACACCAGTCATAGGACTTCATGGACTCCTTTTCCCTTTTGGGTCTACAGAAAGCACTGCTTAAGGACTCTGCTACGCTTTTCTAAAATAATTGTCAAGCTGTTTGCCCTGCGTCCAGTGACAAGTCAAAGCACGCTTGAAATTAATTGGGCTGGAATCACATTTAACCAGGGCCGAAACTCTGTTTTCAAACCTAGTTAAGGCTATGGCCATTCTACGCAGCTTTTAGTGACACGGCTGTGCCGCTACAGCCATGCCACCAAAAGGCGTGCAGTCTAGCCACTGTTTGTCGTCGGCAGGAGAGAGCTCTCCTGCTGACAAAAACATTTTCCACCCACAACGAGCAGCATTTTTTTTAACACTTCTGAACGACAAAAGTTTTGTCTTTCAATTGCAGGAGTAGACAAAGCCTAAAACAACAGCACAGATAGTATCTTAAGGCCATATTTTAGCTTGGTTGTAAATATAATTTGACCACATCCACACAGACAGGCCAATTCAAAACTAATTCTGTTATAATCCAGTTTGGTGAGAGCATAGGCATCAACTTCCTGCAGTGCAGATGGCGGCTTGCGCCCCGCTGCCCTTGGTCCCGCCCCAACTCCACCCCTTCCCCACTCCCTTTCCCCGCCCCCATTCCAACTCCTTCCCAAAAGTCTCCGCCCCAACTCCACCCCCTCCCTGCCCCTATTGGACCCCTTCCCCAAATCCCTGCCACAGCCCCACCTCCTCCCCTGAGCGCGCCATGTTCCCCGTTTCCCCCTCTTCCTCCCAGCCATGCAAAACAGCTGTTTCGCGAGCAAATGCTGGGAGGGAGCGTGGAGAAGCAGGAACCGGTGGCACGCTCAGGGGAGGAGGCGGAGGCAGAGCAGAGGGGAGCTGGAGTGGGGCAGGGAGCTGCCGGTGGGTGTTCTGCACCCACCAGTTTTTCCCTGTGGGTGCTTCAGCCCTGGAGCACCATGGAGTCAGTGCCTATGGGTGAGAAAGAGAAGTTTTTGAGCCACACAGCAATTTTTCAGGTCTGGGAAAAGGAACTCCCAGCATCCCAGTAAAATGCAAGGTGGAACAGATTGTTGAGCAAAGTGGTTAGCACATGTAATAGGAGACCATTCAAGGTAGAGTGAGCCATTAATACCAGAGCAGTTGTAGGACAAAAAGAGGGGATTCATGGCTTACAGTGTGGCATTTTGCCATGAGGCACTTTCTCAGACCTGAAGCAGAGCTCTGTGTGGCTCAAAAGCTTGTCTGTCATCTGCAGAGGTTGGTCCAGTAAAAGATATTACCTCACCTACCTTGTCTCTCTAGTATCCTGGGACTGACACAGCTACAACTACATGGCATTTAACCACCATTTTTTCATAGTGGGGACGTAGATGCTTAAAAGAAGATGATAGGGACCACAGAGACCACAGATCAATGGCAGATTTCCCAAAGTAAATAGTGCAGGATTGGACCTTTAGCAAGGAATCCAGAGCTCATCACTGGCAAGGAGAAACCTCAGAGCCATAGTTAGGATTGTGGTTGGTTTTATGCTGATTTTTTTCAGTTGAGCAATTCCCATTTGTCTGTTTCTAGAGCTATCTTCCTAATGATGACTCAGTTCTTACGAGTTAGTCATCCCTCCGGATACACAAATCTTTGGAAAATGTGACTAGTTGCTTGAGAGCTTACTTTGTGTGGGGAGTTTAAACTGTAAGTAAACAAAGGAAGAAAAATGTCTGAAATCAGAGAATTTTTTTCTAACTAATTTTGTAAAGTGACCATGATATTAACATAGCTAGGAGCAGATGTTGTTAGGAATCTAACATTTGTCTTGCAATGGGGTCCTTTTGTGAGGTTAGTAGAAAAGTAGCTTTGTAAACTTCATACTGTGGGGCTCTTTATTTGTTTTCTCTACTTATTTGTTATCTGTCTTCCCGATCTTGTGGGCTCACCTTAGCTATCAAAAGCAGATTTTGCTAACAAGTTCCACCTGGCATCAGAAAACCAGGTAGTCTCTTTCTACCTCCTACAGCATTGCCAGTAATAAAGATCCTGTTGTCAGAACTCAGCTGTCAATTCTGTTGGTGATGCCTGAGACAGACTAGATCCCAGGTTGTTCTCACATAGTTAAACTCTCAGTGCTACCAAGAGTAGACATTTATGTGCCAGTAATAAGTAGTGAGCATGTATGACTCACTTGTGAGCATACGTGACTCAAAGATATGCACAGGGACTGGTGTTTGAATAAGCAGATGCCATTTTGATAGTTGCTATTCTGCCTACAGTACACTCAATCTCATTTTATGGGCTAGTAATAATATATAGCACTGACGACTTGTCTAGGGACTGTGTATAGTAGTTTAAACCACACTGTAAACATTAATAAACCAATCCATTCCCACATCCCCCCAAATTAGTAAAGTTTATCCTTGCTTTAAGGATGGGAAAATTGAGACACAAGGGCTCTGCGGCTACATGGAAGATTTCTGAAATTCACTCACCTATTGCATCCCCATAGGTGGCTTCAGCATTAGGAGCATTAATACAGACATGCTACCAGCATCCTGATCACACTGGTTAAAATGCAAAGCCAGCAACTGTCAGTGTCTATCTATACTGGGTGCACTCACTCTTACTTCCACTGGTCAGATTGTACTCATGCTAGAACACTGGTGAGTACAATTTGCCTAAATTGTAAGAGTCTGTAATAAATGGGTGGGGGTTAGCTCCTTTTTGTGGGCATCAAGCCTTTTGGTAGCTGTTCTCAACTTGCTTTACCTGGGTTAACAAGCCCACAGGTAAAAGGAAAGGAGTGGGCACCTGATCAAAAGAGCCAATGGGAGGGCAAGAACTTTTTTAAAATTGGGAAAAAAACTTCCTGTTGTCTGTGTGTTCTTCTTCAGGGAAGAGGGGAAAAGAGAGCAGTTATGCTATAAGAAGCTTTAAGCCAGGTATGATAAAAGATCAGACCATACATAGAACTACTTATTTGGAACCCCCAAATGTGTAAGGATATCAGAAATGTTTAGAAAGATGTGATTAGGATTATTTCTTTTATTTCTTATTGGCTTGTGGACTCCTCTGTGCTAACCCCAGATGCTTTTGTTTTGCTTGTAACCTTTAAGATGAACCTCAAGAGAGCTATCTTGAGGCTTAAGTTTTGTAATTGGTCTTTTAAGAGATATCAAAAAGCCTAAGTTCCAAATGTATTTCCTTTTTGGATTTAATAAAATTTACCTTTTTTAATGACAGGATTAGACTTTGTCTCCCTAAGAGGTTTGTGCACATGTTTTTAATTAGCTGGTGGCAACAACTAATTTACTTTGTTTTCTTTCTCAACTCTTCCCCAGAGAGGGATGAAAGGGCTTGAGGGGACCTCACAGGAATTCCCAAGTACACCTTCTTGGGTCCCAAGGCGTTTGCATTTGGGTGGTGGCAACGTTTACCAAGCCATAGTCAAAAAAAAGTTGTAACCTTGGAAGTTTAATAGAAGCCTGGAGTGGCAAGTATTAATTTTTAAAATATTTGCAGGTCCCCACCTTCTGCACTCGAAGTGCCAGAGTGGGGAATCAGCCTTGACAGGGGCACTTCTCAAATCTACTTAGACTTGAATAGTCTTAACATTACAAATGCATTAAATTCAGATGTAAACTAAAAGATTCATTATCAGACAAGAACTGAATTCATTGGTCTGTGTTTCTCCAAAGCAGCTAATTGGAAGAACTTTGTGCCTAAAGAACAGGATCGAGAGTGAGAGCCGCATTTTGTGCCCTAGCTGCCACTGACTCCCGGGGTGAGTTAGGCAAGTCACTTTGCCTATCTGTGCCTCAGTTTCCCTCTCTGTGGAATGGGGCCAACAATCATGACTATCTCCTGTAGGTGTCATAAGGATTAATCAGTGTTTCCAGAGGCCTGCATCCACAAAGCTATTTAGGCTCCCAATTTCCACTGAAATCACTTGAAGTTAGGAGATTAAATACCTCAGAGGATCTGGGTCAGACAGCTTTGTGATCGTCAGATGAAGATAGCTTTGGAAATACAAGGCATTATTATAGTATAAAGTTTTAAACATAGTAGCAGAGGGAGAGAGCAATGAGAGGCACAGGCCAAGGAGAAAAAAACAGCTGAACTGAGCTGAAGGGTCACTGTGAAGAAGAAATGGCCAGGGAGGGAGGCTGTTCTGAACATTGGGAGCTGCAGAAAGAGAAATGATGCTTGCCCCATTCCCAGCTTCCCTTCTGAGCTGTTCGTTGTAATGGTTCTCATTTGGAATCATTTTGGTCTGCGATGGTGAGTGTTGCATACTAAGGTCTGGGATTCACAGACAGGATACAAGGATGCCTGTTTTGGGGAGCCTGTAGCTTGTCTCCTTTAAGCACAGAGAATAAAAGTGCCTCTTCCAAGTGCATCTGTCTTCTGCTCACAGCAGCCACTTCCCTCACTGGAAGACCTCTGTCAGCTCACGTGTCTCTTCACTGGGATGAATAATGGAGCTGCTTGTCACTCACTGCTCTTTGCCCCACCTCACCATACAGCACATGGACTCTCTGCACATAGATGGGAGGAGACTGACACCCATTGGACAGAAGCCTTTCTCCACAGCACATGAGCTGCCACCTGCAAGAACTGAGCAGCTGCGCTTAAAGGGGAAGAGCACAAACTGACAGGATGAAACCCGATGCATGAAAACCTAAGACACTAAATGGGGACCCAACGGGAAAGTCCATGCCAATTCCTGAACCAAGCCCCTTGTCTGGGACCCCTCAGGCTGAAGTCCAATGCCAAACTGCAGACTAATGGGCTGACAGCAAACCATTGTCCTCCCCTAGAACCCTGCCGTTCAAAAGCTGATAGTAAACCAGGACTCTTAGCTGCCAGCTAAGGGCCTGATGCCAAAGCAGGACCACCAGATGGGACTGAGTGGGGTAAAGCCTTGCCCCTCCATCATGACAGAGGGTGACCAGGCCAAAGCTGAATGAATGGGTGGCACTGTGACCTGTTGGATGGGATGGCAGCACCACTCAGATCAGACAGGGCAGCTGTGCCATCATGAAAGGTAGCCAGACCAAACCTGAGTGCTGCTGGGATCTCTCACATCAGATCGCCCTGCCTAGAGTGGGAGGCTGGGCCCACCTCTGCAGGATCAGAAGCACGGCTGTGGGGGTGAGGATGGGGCGGACTCGCTCTCCAGCCTGGGCCCCCCAGCTGCAACAGCCCCCACTCCAACCCAACTCTGGGAAATCCTGGATCCAGGCTCAGACTAAAGGCCTGGCACGGAGCTGGGGTCCTCATGCAGGGGCTGGGTAGGGAGCCAGGCCACTGGGCTCGCAGTTATATAGGTGGGGCCCTGCCGGGAGCAACCCCGCCCGTGTAAAAGCCAGGCCCTGCCGGTGACTCAAGAACACGCCACCTGCTCCCCAGGCCCTACCCCTCCCTTTCACCACCCACCTGTCATAAAGCCAATGGCAGTCACCGCCCACCTCTGACTGACAATGACTAGACGCCAATGGAAGCCAAAGATCCGCCTTAAGTGCGCCACAAGCAGCCAATAGCTGAGCAGCTACGAGCGTTTCCGCACCCCCCCCCGTCGGCCTGCTGGCCAATCTCAAGCCGTGTGTGGGGAGAGTGGCGAGACCAATCCCCAATCGAATTGCACGGGAGGTTGCTAAGGGGTAGTTGGTAGCGGGGCCGGCTCGGCTGCAGACCGATGGGAACGGGAGCCGGAAGCGTCGAGAACCGCGACCGGGCTGGGCCTAGAGCACAGGTGAGGCGGGCAGGGCGGGGAGACGGGTAGCGACCCCTCTCCCGGCCATCTCGTGAGGGGAGGGGGCGCCGGGCAGGGATCGAGTGTCCCCACCACCCCGCATCCATTTGGGGGTGGGGGTGGGCGGGGGGGAAAGCGGGGCAAGGATCCAGTGTCCCCCCCTCCCCCACATCCACGGGGAAGGGGAATCGCCGCCTCCTTCCCTGATGGGCGGGGATAGTGTGTCATTCTACCCCCCCCACCCCGACTGTGATGGCGGGGGTAGAGCTGGGCAGGGATCGAGCGTCACCCCCTCCACCCCGAGCGTGATGGGGAGCGAGGGGGCGAAAGAGCCGGGCAGGGATTGAGGTCCCCACTCCACATTCGTCTAGTGGTGGGGAGCCAGGCAGGGATATGGTGTCTCCCCCGTGCCTCCTTGCATCCATCTGTAGAGTGGGGGACTTGGGGAGGAATCAAGGATCCCCCATCCTTTTGGTCCTCTCCCGCCCCTATGGGTGACAAGCCCTTCCCTCCCACATCAGAGCCAGGGTCGCTTTTATTGCACACTGACTGGTGCTCTGTGCAGCCTAGTTCAAAATTCCCCCAATGTCACAGACTTTCACATGTACTTTAAAGAGCCCATGCCTCATGTGGGTGCATCTGACCTCCAGAATGTTCTCTGGCATTCATCATTTGCTTTCTCCACATGCTCTTCCCCATGACAAAAAAACTCCCACCCTTCCTGAGCTTTACGTGCTCTGGATATTTGCAACCTGTTCTCATGTCTTGTCCTCTTCCCTTCCCCTGTTTCCATTTCGCTGTGCTGCATGTATTTAGTTCATTCTTTGTAATTCAATCCTTCCAGCTCATGAGCACTTTTATTACTTCTGTTCATCAGCATCTGTCTGCGCAGTTCACCAGGTGCCGTTATTTCAGTTCTATATAAAGGGACAGTTGCCTCCCAGTTTGGTGATGTGATGCCTCTGTATGTGCAGTCCAAAATTGCATTTGCCTCTATTGCACCCATATCACATTGCAAACTCATGTCTTGTTTGCTGTCCACTATCACCCCTAAGTCTCCTTCAGCTGTTCCTGCCTTCCAAGTGTCACCTTCCTGTTAGAAAAAAAAAAAAAGGATTATTTGCCTTACTCTCTGTAGGTTGTAGCTATCTAAGTTGTATCTCCATTTTCTAGAAATGTTCGTGGGCCAAGCTTATTAATCGAATCAACTGACTGGTACAATGTATTCAGCTTTTCGTTTTATTATTTTTTATCAATAGCTGTTTTATTAACCTAAATAGCTGTTATTGTCTCATTGTCTTAACTCAGTTTCAGTGAGATGGGTTTTAAAAAGTAGCTCAGCCATTTTTGAATTCTCACTGTACCCTTCCTCATTTTATTAGTTCTACTTTCTTTTGTGTTTGGTTGCCACTTCTAACAGCTGGACTTTGGCTAGACCTTCATTCTGCATATTATGTTGTTGGTTTTTTTGGTCCACTTCCATCCACTTTTTTCCCTTGCCAAATCTTAACTCCTGTAGCACAGGTACTCCACCTCCCCGAATGGCGATAACTAACCGGAGAAGCTCTCCTGTCAGCATAGGAGGTATTGCAATGAGGGGTAGGTCGGCATAACTATGTTGCTTAGAGATGTGGATTTTCCACACCCCTGCGTGACAAAGTTATGCTAAAATAAGTTGGTAATGTAGACTGAGTCTCAGAGGGGGATGGAAGTTGCCCAGGCTTAACTGGTGCTGGAGAGTGGTGAACTCTCCCTGTTTCTCCTGGGGATGAAGTAGCTTGAAGGAAGGGCTGTGGCTGTATATCCCTTCTGTCACCATCCCCCACTATGAAAAACAGCTTCTTCTGGATGGAGCTTTGGCTTTTGAGTGAAATTTTTCGAACCCTCTTTTCTCTTCAGGTGAGATCTGGGCTTCCTATTTAGTGAGCTAATCCAAAATGCTGTCAAGTTAGCATTGCTATAAAGCATCATAGGTGCAAGAAGCATTTGTGTGATACGTAAAGATGCTTCCCTATCCTGAAGGGTACACCATCTAAAATATCAGCGCTGTTGTGGGTGGAGGTAATAGTCGAGGAGGATGAAGTGATGAAGGAATAACCACAATAACACTGTGGATTTGCTTGGCAGGTACAAGTCAAGTTGGTTCCAAGTTATAGAAAAGATGGGGTTTGGGTGTCTGGCACTCAGGTGCGGTGGAGACAGCTGTGAACAAAGCAGTTAGAAATTAGTAAGTACAAGATCAGTTGCTCTCTGTATTGGGATTTGTAGCATCCATTGGCTACCTGGGCTGCTTTGTATTTAACAACTGTATGTAAACAGTTTGTTAATTGCAGTAATGGCTCCCTTGGCCTTTCTGTTCCTCTTTTGTGTTTACAAAATATTGCAGATTAATTTTAGTGGTGGTATTAGGATTTTATAATAAACACTTTCAGTGGCCAATAATACTGCCAGTAATACTTACCTAGGATAAATCTTGACATACAAGGTCCCAGCCTGGGCACAAACTAGCTTTTAACCAAATTTTGCTTTAGGTGGAAAGTCTAGTGGTTTCACCTGCTCTGGTACGAATATTTAGTATGGAATATTAAGGTTTTCTGAAGTTCTGTTAGTGTTTTAGAGTTATTTTCAGTTATGATTTTTGATTTGTTCTAAAGATTATTCAACATACACTGTATTTGTGATGTAAAACATTATACAAATGTTAAAATAAACCTCACCTGCTCCTGTTAGTCTAACATG
This sequence comes from Dermatemys mawii, assembly GCA_007922305.1. Lineage (NCBI taxonomy): Eukaryota > Metazoa > Chordata > Testudines > Dermatemydidae > Dermatemys > Dermatemys mawii. The sequence goes on from ML677366.1 coordinate 13,419,547, forward strand.
TGCATTAACTTTTTTAATATCTCCAAACATTAGAAATCTGAGCATATGGACAAATAAAGATTCCCCACTCTTTCGTTAAAAGCCAAATCTAGTGTTAAAGGTTCATCTGACGGGTAAGTTAATCATGTTGATTAGCTTCAGTACCAGGCAACCGATTTCGGTGTTAACATACAAGGCGAGGGAAACAACCATATAAACTAGGCTTTTTGCTTTAAAAAAAAAACCAAAAAAAACCCCCACTGTTGTTGCTGGTTTGTCTCCAAAGGTAGCAATGGTGGGAATGCTAATGGAAAGAGAGGTGCAGGCAGTTGGCAGCATTTTAAGCACAATTTAGCACTACCCAAAGGACTTTTGTACAACGTGGTGCTTACAATTCTGGTACTTGCTGCAGGGAGCACTTCCATTGCTAACATAAATTCAGTGCTGCTAGTGCTAGCAGCAATTGTAGGAAACAAATGTAAGATATCCTATGGTCAAGAAGGCTGTGTTTTCCTCTGTGTCACTGCATATGTGCAAGAGTAGAACAGTTACCTGGTACTGAAGTTGCATCACACAATTAAGAAATTTCTGTTTCAGCATCTGCATCGCTTCAGTTAAACAGCATGAAAATAGATAGTCGGAAGTGGAATCATGGAGAGATTGATCCAGGGCACTGTCATTCTTTGTAGTTTTGGATTAAGCTCTCAGGAATTCTAGGCCCTTCAATAATGCCTCTTTAAAAGAGCTTTTGTTGTCACTTAAATGAGGTGTTTTTACATCTTTCAGATGTAGAAGACTGAGGAAAATTAAATCTAATCAATTTATCACTATTTCAGCTGTTTGCTTTTTACAGTTTCAGGTTGTCTGTTCAAAAAAACCTCCAGTAATCTTTAATAGCTGGAATCTAGCTGATTTCATTTTCTGTTTCTAAAGCATTAGCTCAGTACAGCAGATTCAATTGCAATCTTTCCACAGGAAGAAATTCAAAATACATTTGTGTGCACTGGAAGTAAAAATAAACATGGAAACAGTCTTAGAATTGTGACCAAACTCTCCCTTAAAAAAAAAAACAACTAATTTGGGTGGTGGGCCTGCACTGTATAATGTCTACGGAAGGCATGTGTGTCTAACTAAATGTAATGCACACCAACACTGACAGTGCAAACTGTTTAATTCTAATGTATACTTAATCTACAATCATAAGCTACATACTAGATGTCTGCTAAACTTCACATGTTGTATAGTAGCAGCTTGTGTCTCTGGCCTGGCTGGAGTCTGGGGTCCTCTGGCAATATGGTGTGAATGTGCCCTTCTGTAGGGAAATTGTGGCAAGAATTGGGTGGGTCATGGTATGTGGCAGCAATTTTTATCCTTTGATTCATAGTAGGGGCAGGGTCTCAGGTTCTGCCTAGCAAGGAAACCATTTTAATGAGCTAGAAATGCAGAATTTAGATTTATTAAATTTGTATTATGGTATGACCTGGTAATCCTAGTCAGAATCCCATTCTTTTAGTTTAATGCTGTTCAGACATGCATTAAAATCTGAAGTGTATATACTGTGAGAAATATGCATGATTAGTTAGGCAGAACTAAGTTCAAAGTATTAAAGTGAACTGATTTGGGGGAGGAAAATAGGCACCTAAGAACTTTCCAGGTTACAGTACTTAGTGAGTTTCTCTGGGAGTTTGGCATCTCACTACCTTTTGTGCCCTTGCAAAGTTTTGTGTGTGTGTGTGTGTGTGTGTGTGTGTGTGTGTGTGTGTGTGTTGGGGGGAGAATGAGAAGGGTGCGGAGAGTGACATTTTCTAGAAACCTAAAGCTCAACGGATGGAGCTCTCGACTGATTTTAAGGCTTTACATATCTTGCATTCTTGGTCAGTCCTCACTGGAAGCTGAGAATTGCATGTGCCAGAAGCATTCTGTGTACTGTTTTAAACTAGCTGACTATGTGTTGGGGCTTCTTTAAAATGGTCCTTGTACTTCTGCTCCTTTCAGTTTTGAAATGATGTTGCGTTGTATTTAGCTTTGATTTTGTGAATGTAAAACTTAAAATTAAAGAGTTCCCCTGGACTCGTGCTACTAGTTTTCATTGGCTGCAAACACGCTTTGTGTGAAGGCCTTTGCTGGATTCTTAGGCATGGTGTCAGAAAATGCAGTTCTCTGAGCACTGTTTCTGCGTGTACATGACCTGCAAGTGCTGGGAGATGGCACAGGTAACCCCATGCGGCTTCACAGGGCGATACTGTTCCCTCTGATGTTGACTGTGTAGGTAGTTTTCTCTAAGTGTATTTTATAATATTTGAGGCTGGCCTGTTTGCCTAGTGCTTTTGGACTTTGTCTTTTGTTTATTTTGCAGAGAAAGCTGTGGTGAGTGCTCAGCCCTGGGTAGGATGAAGTGTATCTTATCACTTCTGCAGCTAACCAAAGAGCATCCGTGATGTGTCCTGCTTTCTGTCATCTTGGCTGAAAACAGTTCTGATGACAGTGTAGAGAAGGGAATCCTCAGGCTCCCTACCAGGAGAAGGGCTCAATATGGACAGTATGAGTTTGTTTTTTAGAAAATCCTGTGAGGGAACCTAACAGGACTCCTGGATAGTTACACTGGTCCTGTTTAATAGGCCTAAAAGATCAGATTATAACTTCTGTGTTGCTTCATGTAGCTATGACTTGATGCCAGCAGCATCCCGCCCAGGGCTTTAATGAAGAAGCACTGAAGAGACTGACTATGCAGTATTGGAGTGCTGTTGTAAGAGGCTCTGAGATGTGTGTATTTCCCTTGTGCTTAGTGTAACTCTCGCTCCAGTAGATAGATGTTTGGTAAATAACTTGCTACACAGTACTGCACACCTGTTGGAGGAGAGGTTAGTCAGTATTTTTTCCACATACCTTATTGTGAGACCTATAAGGTTTCCTGCGTTTTTTTTAATTTGTTTTCTGTTTAGGCAAGTTATCTACCATAAACTTGTGAAGTATCCATGTTGCAGTTACCCTACAAAATAAGGACAAATATTGGTTGGTTCTTTGGGGTTCCAGCGCATAAGGGATTCTCTACTTACTTCAGTGTTGCCAATTAAATGGGGGCAGGGTCTTTGGTTTGGCTTTAATCTGATGAATCAAACAGCCTGCTATTATCTTGAAGCAGAATAACAGACTCGTATCTTTTGATCCATGCATAAAAGAATTCAGCAACGTCTCCACTATAACACATCACTTGTACCCCATAGATCTTGTTTCCAAACCTAATCATAGTTTTAGATAAGATAGCTCTCCATAGTTTGAGTTCTGGTCAGGCGGATGTTTCCTAATGCAGCAAAATGTATTATGATGGTTCTATACCTCGCCGTGATAAAGGTTACTCTTAAGTAAGAATGAATGTATTTCTGAATGCAGTCTCCTTATATGCACTAGCTTGGTTTGCCTGGTTCCCTGCAATTTCATAAACATGTTTGTATTTTGAGTTGTGGGAGCAAACAGGGAAGGCTGGGAATGTGCTTGAGTACATGCGAGTTTCTTTGCTTTGTAAGATAAAGAGTCAGTTGGATGCATCTTATCAAGGCAGTAGCACAGCCCTAATGGTTCTGTATCAGTGGACATCTGACCTGCACACCCTGTGGTTAAATGTACTGAAACTGCCATTTTCTTTTTGACAAGCAGGAATCTGCAAGGCTCCTTTGTGGAAAGTTAATTGGAGCAGCAGTTAATATTATAGAGAATCTGTCAAATGGGTTGTGAAAACTCCAGATTTGGAACAAGGAGGACAAAATGCAAGAGCTGCCTGTGATGTGTTCTATCTAAAATGGTTCCGTTGGAGACATGCTGCTAAGAAGAATCAAAGCAATTTCTTTTGGGAAAAGGGAAGAAAGATTCAAGAGGCTCTGGCTACAAACTAGACTTTAAAGGATCTCTATTAGCAGGGCCAAAAACGATTCCCTGCTTACAGAATTATCCAAGCAAAGTTTTCAAAAGTAAATTTGCTTAAAACGCTAAAGTGTATGGGCAGGTCTCTTCAAAGTGCTCAGCTCCAAGGGTGGGTCTTTGGGATGCTCGCTGCTTTCCATAAAATCAGATGACTAACTGAACACTCCTGTCCATCTGCCCCTATCTAGGTGGTGCCTTGTGCAATGTAAACACTTTCCCATAACCTTACAGCATCTCTACACTTGAAATATCTGGCTTGTGTGCTATGTAATGAAGAATTCAAAATTCACCAAAGGCGCTAGCCAAGAAGTTTTTGTCGGAATATGATATGAGCCAGATCCTCTGTTCTGAAGGTTGACTAACCAAATCCCTCCCTTACGTCCTAATTTTGACACAAGCTATGAATGGTCTTTCAATACTGAACTGTGCGCTGCAACTTTGATTTGTTCAGTTTGCCCCTGTAGGGCTTGTCCGCACAAGCAGTTAGGTGGGGGTGCAAGCTGGGATTTGAATCTATCCCGTACTAGCCTTCTTCCACTGTCTGTCTGTGGGGACCCTGCTGATGCACATTAACAATTGGTTAATGTGCTTTGAGAAGTCTCATTTCCAAGGGAATTAGATTATCTTCACAGGTGCTAAATAAGGAGACCTTACGTGCAGGGTCTGTCTCAGAACATGTTTCTTAGGATTCCTGCCAAGTGATCAGAAGTTCCTTAGGGTCTTCTTTCAGCTTTTGGCAGGTGCCCTTTTTGTGGAATCATTAATTGACTTGAATCTCTGAGGAAAAGGCAGAACAAGAAGTTCTTTTTTGTACTGATCGTGGTTACAAACGTTTTATGTAATTGCATAAAATTTGAAATAGCAGTTTGATAGCGTGCCATCCACATGTTACTGAGCCTGCAAGAAACAGATGTATAGGTTTATTCTTCTTGCATTTTATGCAATTCTTCGTACGGCTTGCTATGGTAACCTGTCAGTAAGAGCGGAGTTTGTCCCTTGTGGAAATTCCAGGTATTTTTATGCAGAAGATACCATTTAATGCATTACCAACCTCCACCCTCACCCCCCAAAACCAGATCTACTTCTGACACATTAATTCTATATGCCTGAGCATGCCTGAATATAAGCAAACAGGTTTTTAAAAACTAGTATTCCTGCTATAACCTCCAGTATTTAGTGCACTGTATTTAGTGCAGAGTGCGCATTGACCTTCACTTTGTTTTACTCTCATGCCATGTTTTCAAAAACTCTTCTGCTTCAGCAGAGAAACTGTGGGGAGGCCTGTTGACTTCTGCCTGTTTCTTTCTCACTGACTTCTGCTACTTTTTGCATGGCTTATCCTCGTCTAAATTGTCTCAAAGACGTCTCTCCTGTATTTGGTTTTTGTGGACTTATTTCTTAATAGAAACCCCTAGCGCTTACAGTGCCTCCCTCTGACCTGTGTACAGCAGTATGTCACACTTAGATGGAGGCACTTAGACAATCTAAGTGCTGTGCTAGCATCACATTGGACTTTGTGGAAACACGATCAGGACGACACAACTCTGTTCACATAATTCCTAGACTATTTTGAAGTCTAGAAGGGACCTTATTTTCTGTTATGACCATAAAGTCCAATCTCTTGCATAATACATACCATAGAATTTCACTCAGTAACTACCATATCAAGCCCATAACTGCTGGATGAGCTACAGCACATCTTTTAGAAAGATATCTAGTCTGTTTGAAGACCATCACAGTCGTTTGATATGTGGCTCCCCGCAACCTTGTTTTAATGGAAATGTGGTTTAAAGCATTAAAAAAAAAAATACCACCTTAAACTTCGCTGGACTTATTTTCATCCCTCTTGTTTCTTACAGTAGATTTCGTTCTAGTGACATCTTATGCCTTCTAACATGCCAACTTGTCAATAGTTGGTCCAAAGTGCACAGAAGTTCCTTTGAGAGGGGAGGAAGCACCCAAATTGAAGAGCTTTCCTATATAAACAACTAAATATCATTGATTGAACCTAGTGCAGGATAGCCTGGCTGATGGAATGTTCTCTAAAATAATACATGTGGAGCTGCTGAGTGGGTCATGGAGGGTGGAAGGCAGGGCTATGATTATCTTCTCCAGAAGCTTGTATTCCAAATTAGTGTATTATGTCAATAGGGGATCGGAGGAGCCAATAATGAAGCATAAGTGACTGGCCTCTGAAGCTATATCCTTTTCACTTGCTTTAGTGCAATGTCATGACATACCAGATTTTGCCAGGAGAGTGTTGGCACACGTGTATACTAGTGTTAATAAAATGGGCATGTCTGAACCTCCTGATTGCTGTCTCAATCTTGCTGAAGAGTGATATGCTGTAAGTTGTGATACAATGTGTGGAAGCCAAACAGAGTTTGTAAATGAGCTTCTGTCTGTTAAAGTAAGAGTTCTCTTGGCTCAGCCTGTGTGAAAGCAATGGAAATGATTGTCAGTTTGACCACGTCACAATTCTACAGTGCTGATGCTGTACAGTTGACAGAAAGCTGAGAAGAGGCTTGGTAGACCCTTGCAATGGCATGAAATCCTGGGAGATGTTTGATCCCTTCACAGTATCACATCTCAAATGTCCAGTCTTCTCAAGTGCAAGGCTGACTTGTATTAGAAAAGTGCTTCTCACTTCCAGCATGTATAAATTTGCAGGATGCTGCAATGGAAGTGGGATCTGTGTTTTTTGCAGTGAAAATACTTAAGTTGTGCAGTTCAAGAGTTGCTACGCAGCGCAGATCAACTAGAGTAATCTGTGTTTGAAAAAAAGACTTCCATGAAGCAGATGTATCAAGGTACACTGTGTCACCATGACTTTCATATACAAGTTAATTACCGTTATCTTTTTGCCTGACAGACATTCTTGTCTGCAGTGGGACCGCTACACATTAATTTGTGTTCTTTCTGTTAGGCTGCATATCTCTCTACTGGAAGTGGTAATGTGATCTTTTTGGTTTTATTTTAAGGTAATTCTACTAGAACATCAGTCTGAACAGTAAAACTTGGATCCTTTGAGGACTGTCTGAATACTTCTAGCTCTGAAGAACAAGCAACACTGGTAAATATTTCTCTCATTTACTTGGGTGAATTAATATTTGGCATGGGGAGAGAAGGCCTAAGGAAAAATTGCCTACTTAGCTCTGGCTCTGCTTAAATGGATTGCTTTACCAGAACGTTAGCTAGCTGATATCAAGGTCCCTTCGTGGTTCTGAATTTCTATGATTTCTACATAGAGGCTGACTGTTGCATGTCTGCTTCTGAAGCAGAGGCTAGGCCAAAGGTGCAGACTCTCGTAGTTCGAAGAGTGTGTGATCCTTGTGTTTCTTTGCATAATCTTGACTCTAAGAAGTAGGGCTCTGGGTTTTTGTTTAGGGCTCTGGGTTTTTGTGTAGCGACGGCCAGCACCATGCCGCTTCCCGCAGCCCCCATTGGATCGGGACGGCGAACTGCGACCAGTGGGAGCTGCGATTGGCGAACCGGCAAGTAAACAAACCAGCGGGGCCCGTTAAGGGTGCTTACCCTGTGGTGCTGCGTGCCAAGGTTGCCAATCCCTGGACTAGTCCCTCCTGTTCCTTTTTCCAGATGGGCGCTGTCCTCATTCAGGGGATTTTTTTTAGTCTATCAAATTCCCCTCCACTATGGCCTACCTGTTTAACTTCCCCCTTCTCAGACTCATTAGCCCCTTCCAGGCTGATGTGGAGTGGTATGATGGTTTTAGGGATTTTGTGTGGAACCATGGCTTGTCCTACTATGAGGAGAAGTTAGGCATGTTTTGGCTTCTCGTCTCTTTCCAAAGCGTGGCACCACCCCCACCTTCCGTTGTGTTGGGCATTCTTTGGAGACATTGCTAGTGGTTTTGGGATCTTGGCGGTGCTTGATGCTTAAACGACCCATATTACTGAAATCATAATGCAACACTGAATATGAATAAATTTCCCTCCCTAACTGATCCCCCTGTCTGTACCAAAGCTATTTGAGGTGACCCTTTAGAGCAGGGGTGGGCAAACTTTTTGGCCCGAGCGCCACATCGGGGTTCAAAATTGTATGGAGGGCCATGTAGGGAAGGCTGTGTCTACCCAAACAGCCTGCCCCTGCCCCCTATCCAACCCCCTCTGACTTCCTGACTCCCCTCAGAATCCCCCACCCATTCAACCCCTCCCGCTCCTTGTCCCCTGAATATCCCCTCCAGAGACCTCCATCCCAACCCCCCCCAAGACTCCACCCACCATCTAAGCCTCCTGCTTCTTGTCCCCTGACTCCCACGTTCCATCCAACTCCCCTGGTCCCCATCCTCTGACTGCCCCCACAGAACCTCCGCTCCATCCAACTGCCCCCTGATCACCCCCTGGGACTCCCTGCCCCCTTATCCAACCCTCTGGCCCCCTTACCATGCTGTTCACAGCAGCGGCCAGAGCCAGACACGCTGCTATGCAGCCACACACCCACAGAGCGCTGCCCGTGCAGCAGCGTGGCTGCAGAGGAACAGCGGAGGAGGGGGAGCCTCTCCTGCGAGTTCAGGGGCCAGGCAGGATGGGCCCACGGGCTGGATGTGGCCCGCGTGCCATAGTTTGCCCACCCCTTCTTTAGAGTCTTAGAATTGAAGGCAACTCCAGATGTGGCTTGTTTTGAGTGGACCCTGTCATGGGAGTATTTATTTGTGCAGTGAAGCGTTCCTTATAGCAGTGGAATTCTGTATTTCATACTGCAGCTTGACTTGCTGTGTGTATTTGTCAATATGTTGCAAAAAGGTTAAAGTTGTTCTTTGTCTCTAGATTTAAAATGAATGCAATGCTGGAAACCCCCGAGCTGCCAGCTGTGTTCGATGGGGTGAAGCTGGCTGCAGTCGCTGCTGTTCTCTATGTCATCGTTCGCTGCCTGAATCTAAAGAGCCCAACTGCCCCTCCTGATCTCATTTACCAGGACACTGCTCTGTCACGCTTCCTGCTCAAATCTTGCCCGCTTCTGACCAAAGAGTGAGTGATAAATACAGCCTTATAACTAATGAACTGTTTTATGCAGTGAAGAGAAGGTGAGCTTAGCTATTGTCACCCCACAAGAACACCATAAAGCTAGGTATAAATAGATGACAGGGTATTCTTATGAGATGCAGAACTAAGGCGGGAACCTACTTTTGTTGGCCTAAAAAAAGCCCCTCCAAATGATTGTTACAGTACTGCCCAGGATCCAGGCCTCATTGGGCATGTCTGGGAGCAAACCCCTCAGCTCGGGCAGACACGCTTGTGCTTGTATTGCTTGAGATTGGCCCAGCTATTTTTAGTGTGCTATGTAGCAGCACTGGTGGAGGCTAAAGGTAGCCGTCCAAGCTTAAGCCCACTCTGTTACCTGGTCCAAACTCAGATAGGTAGCCTGAGCGGCCGCAGTGACCACACAGTTCTTTTTAGCATATTAGTGTGAGCGCCACTAACACAAGTCTTTCTGCCAGACTGTGAGACTCACTCCCAGCTGCAGTATAGACATACCCACTGCATTGTGTGCTGTGCAAATGCATGGAAAAGCAGTCCCTGACCCTGACCCTGTCAGTACCTTGGCTAACTTCACTGTGATGTATTCCCCACTATGGAAGAGTAGGGCCCAGCCCAACATAATTCCTCCTGTGGGAGGTATAGGGAATATCTATTGTAACTTCCTACGCTCCAGTGAGTCACAGACCATTTTGACGCTTCTAGAACTTGCGGTATAAGAGCTCTTCAGTCCATTTGTTAGAGTGCCTGCAGCTGTCATTTCAAGATGAGTGAAACAATCAAAATGTTGAGCAAAGCAGATCTCTTTCATAGCAGTCTAATAAATAAGAAAGCAGTGGCATGCTTGTTCTTGCCAGCTCTTTGAGAGGGAGGCTTGTAAAACTAGCATCTGTTAGTTAACTACAGGAGTGACCCTTTAAGATATCAAGGCAAAACTTTACCTATTCTGCTGTCTGCAAAGTCGACGTAACTTTTAACAAGAGAGAAGTAAAATCAGATGCTTACTACTGGCCTTTTACATTGACGAAGAATCTAAATTAACTTGTGTGTGAGGCTTTGGAAAGAAATGGACTTCAGTTGAAAGCTTCTTAAATGGTTATACAAACGGAGGTCCTTATTCTGAAACACTGTATTGATTGACTGATTCAGTCTGCGACAGAAATTCAGGGATTACTGAATTAACCTGAACTATTATTTGAGTATAAAAAGATTCTAATTGCTTCTATGATAGCAGGAACACTGTTTGAGGTTTTTAGATCCTATTGGAATACAATCAAGATTGGGGTCTCATTGTCCTAGGTGCCATGCAAACACAATGGAACACAGCCTGAGTCCTAAAAGCTTACAGTCTAAAGAGACAGAATAAAGGATGGAAGGAAGAAAGTATTGTATCCATTTTACAGATTGGGAACTGAGACTCCAACTAAATGACTTCCAAAATTCATACACTAATGCTGTGGCAGAACTGAGAATTAAATCTGTCTCCTGTATCCCAATCCAGCACTGCAGCCCAAGACCATCTGCTCCCAGATTTGCAAGAAATATTTATCGGGGCGCAGTGGATTGGTCAAGTACAGGATGTTAACAAACACTCTCTGGGATTAGAGGTTCTACTCCAGTGACTGCTCACGTACACAGGATTATGCTGATCAGCAGTTCTGCAGGCACATGACTTGTGACTTGGGGCCTTCAGTGCTCCAGAGGAAGGTGAAGTCCAGGTGGATATACTCAATGCAGGCTGTTGCAAGAGGCACTGGTCTTCTCCATCTATCTCTGAATTTCATCTTTGTTAAAGTCTAGATCCTTCCTTTTCTAAGACACTTCTAGAATATAAACATTAAAAGCACGGCTAATGCAACACTTAAAGGTTGTGATTCTGTTGTGCAATATCAGGGGGGGAAATACAGACATAAATTCTCCACAGAGTCTTAACATGACAGTAACAGCCTGTGCAATATTGCACTGTTTCCTGTCCACGTTCTCACGGAACCCACAGTCTCAAAACTCTGATCTGAGTGGGACTCTCTTCAGTACGTAACTCTTGTCCAAAAGGAGGAACTCTCTCTTTGGGAGGGGTAGTGTGGTTCTCTGACATCTTTAATTTTAAGAATGAAATACATAGAGACAAGGATTTATTTAACTTCCATTTCCAGAGACTTACAGGAAACAAATATTTAAATCTCTGTAAGTGTGCATGCAAATCATTCACAAGAGTAATTAACCAACACTACGTGGAAATTACTCGTGCTCATACTCCATTGTAGTATCTTGCAAGGCTTGATTAAATACTAACTGTTTTAGAGTGTAAGGAAAGCTGATTATGTAACTTTTTTCTTTCTTTCTTTCTTTCTTCAAATACGAATGCAAAGCAAGTGCCACAATTTCTCCACCTTTGTGTTTGTACTCAGCTTTCTGTTAAATCCTCCACTGGTGCAGCTATTTCTCTATAGTAGTGAACTGAAGATCACCCTCTGGCTTTCTGACAGCTGTAACTTCAAATTCAGTGTACTTGTTGGAAAAGTAGTGTCCTGTTAACAGGTATTATTAAAGTGAGTGAGCGACTGGCAGTAGGGAGCTTTCAGGAAAGGGAACGGACGTGGGTAGAAATGAGAGAATAACTTCGATGCTGTCTTGTAAAACTGTAGGAAATGCCTGAAATGATTTCTAAGGGTTTGGTTTAGTCCCAGCTTCACAGCCTTCTGCTGCACTTACACTTCCAAAATCTTTAGTTACACTCATCAACAGAAAGCATCTGTATACTTTGTATATGAAGCTACTGAATCTGATTTTAAAAACTTGGCTGTGGCTAGTCCAGCTCTGATGAAAATCTGAGTCCAGAGTGTCTTCATCAGACATGCCACTCATGTTCAGTGCCTTACTAAGTGTAATCCTGTAGTGTGTTCCTCTTTGAGTCTGTTTTTTTCTTGACACTCTTATTCCATGAACCACAAACTGGGACATAAACTTAGTACCTTCCTCCAGTAGTCCACTGGTATTAAGTGAATTAGTGAGGAGCTTTAGATAGTATAGTTGCCTGAACCTGTTGCCAGCTGGATACCTGAGACTGGTAGATGTCAGTGATGCTTGTAACAGGATCCCCACATAACAGTGAGCTGCTCTCCACTAATCTCTTGTGGACTCTTTTCAGACCCAGACAATGGAAAGGAATTAGATCTGGTGCATTGTTAAAATCCCCATCTGCCCTCCTATCCACCATTCCACTGTTTTCATTGTCTGGCTCTGTCTTGTTCATCAAATGGAAATACCTTTATAACCAGTATTGTAGCAGCAACAGTCATAATTTAAGCAGCAATGTTTCTTGCTTTGAGGCGCCTGTATCCTGATCAGTGACTGTCAGTCCCTCCAGTGCTCTCCAATGACCAAAATTTACACTTGTCTTTTGTCACCAGCTTCCAGATAAGTTCAGTTCAGTTTAGTTAGCAACCTGCTGTCCCTCTTGTTCCTTTATAACTATAGCATTGTTTTGTTGGCTGAGTCTCACCTAAACAAGCACATCTTATGTTCATTTTCTGGGCTATGCTTTTTGGTACTGTGGGTTTTCTTGCTGTGTCTGTGTGTATCCATTCTCTGGTTTCTTGGGAGTGAGACTGATGACCACAGATCTGTTTCCTTCCCAGACCTCCCTTCTGCCCCCCAAGACTTCTCATCAAGGATTTAAAACTGCAAACATGTTTCATTTTGCCAGGCTTAGGCAAATGACTCTGTAAAAAGCCTTTTAATACATGCTGAAAGCACACCCAGGAATGCAGCCTAGGTTTTTGGGGTTTTTTTACCCTTTTATCCTTTGCCTGTGGAGTAATTTTATATCCTAGTCTTGCTGCCTGGCACCAGAATACTATTTCATACTGTCATGCTTTGTCTTTTGGCTGCTTCCTCCTCTTGAAAGGAGCAAATATCAAGTTGTCTTATGCTCTTCTCCTCCCTCCGTTCTCCAACACCGGTCAAAGAAAAGACAGCAAACACTTAACTGCTTGTGTTAGGTAAAACACTGATAAATTAATTGAAAGAGAAGTTATGATTTGTCAGCCTCAGGGACATGTGAACTAATCTGATGGGAAAGCAGGACGCTAATAAATAATGCACTGTGGATTTTTGAGAGATTGGAGCACAGGCCTTTTCTCTCCACTCCCCTCTCCCTTGGTCATCTAGCACTGACTTTCTAGTCTTCCCTGTGGGTGGTACCATACTTTCATTCAGCAGCTTGTGTTCTCCAGAAGTCTACCATGATACCCCACTTCATGGATTTGGCTAGGAACACTTCTCCCTTGCCTCTAATGCTAAAGCTTTGGGGGATATAGTTTATGAAATACACTGTGTTTATATAAAACTGTATTTAAAAACCAAAAAACTGAGGATGCTGCATAGCTGAGGAAACCCCTTTTGCAATGCAAGTGCTTCCTGTCTCTGTAGACAGCCTTCTCAGACTAGATTTCTGGTGTCTGCAGTGGCTTTTTTCACAGGAAGGCTAATATAAGGCTGAAGGTCCCCAAATAGCTTTTAGTTTGGCTGTTCTATCCAATAGCTAAGACTCCAAGTAGGCAACAGGCCAGCTGAGCTGATGCAGAAAATCTGCTGCTAAATATTTAAGGGTTCTTAAACCAAAAGGCTTCAGAGAAGACTTTTTGAATCATTCTAGGGAGGTTGACTCATCTGTAAGTTTCTCCTCTACCTAGGTAGTGAATAGGAAGCAAGCTCATAGACTTAAGGTCAGAGGGAGCCATCATGATCATCTCTGACCTCCTGCATGTTGCTGGCTACAGAACCTCACATACCCACTCCTACAATAGACACCTAACTTCTGGCTGTTACTGAAGTCCTCAGGTCATGATTTTAAAGACTTTAAGTTACAGAGGATCCACCATTTACATGAGTTAAATCTGCAGGTGACCTGTGTGCAATGCTATAGAGGAAGGCGAAGTCTTCCCTGCCTCAGGTCTCTGCCAGTCTGACCCAAGGGAAAATTCCTTTCTGACCCCAAATATGGCAGTCAGTTAGACCCTGAGTATTTGGGCAAGACCCACCAGTCAGACACCTGGGAAAGAATTCTCAAAGTGGTAATGATTATAAAGTTTCCAAGATCAGTCTTCTTGGGTGAAAGTCCAAAAACCTAAACTTGGACCACTTCTCCCTCCAACCCCACCCTGAAAGAATGGGGAAGGTAGCCTCTTAGTTACAGCATAGGAGTTGGCAGACAGGACTCCTGGGTTCTAATCTTGACCCTGTAGCAGACTTGCTTAACCTGAAGCAGAGCACTTAACTCCTTTGCCTCCTTACCCATCTGTAAATGCATATAGTAACACCTCCAAGTGATGTAAGGATTAATGTTTGTAGAGCACTACGCTGCTCAGTTGAAATGTACAGCACATGAAGTACAAAGTATCTCTATAGATACAAGCCTTTCTGTTGCTGAATGTTCATTTTTAAATGTAGGAGAATCTGAGCATGAACACTTTCTAATAAAAATAGAATAGATTTGTGTGCTTTGTTTGAGCTGCTTTAGAAAAGTAGATTGCAGAACACCCAAAAACTAGCATATTCTGCAAACTGTAATCTTCTGTCCACGAACCACCAAAACTTAATCTGAAAACCGATTTTTTGGTATTGGTTCTATTAATACCAAATCATGTCCATTTCTAACAAACATTTTCCTCTTGCTCTCTCTCCAAAGGGACTGTTTATTGCCTCTGTCACTGATATATGGGGTTGGGTTTCCATTATACAAACACAACGCATATGGTGCTGAAAATAGGCTCACAAATCCTAATGGTGTTTATATAACAGGATGTGTCTGCACTCAGCCAGTTCAGGCTAGTTATCAGTTTAACACTATGTACCTATCAGTGACAGGCCATATAAGTCAGTTACTATGGTAGGTAACCATCCATCCCAGACTTGTTTTCTTGTCAGCTTTGATTTGTAGTGTTCAGTTATTGAAAGACATTGGTGTCTGTGGGTGGTGTAAAATTTCATAAAAGATATTTATAGGGCATCTACTGGAAGAAGTTATTACGTGCTGCCTTGGAAGTCTGTCATTGGTCACGGTATTAGTAATCTGTAGCAGACTTGATCATAACATGGAGGTCATTTCAGATGAGTCAGAACAAGGGCCTGTGGTAAACCACCCTGAACTCATTAGTTTGGTACTTAGTACCTTTTGGACTTGGATTCAAATTTGGCTGCTCCGGTCTCATTCCAGTAGTCATAAGTGAGAGTTTGAGTATTGGCTGGGAGGTTTCAGAAACTGGATGGGTGCCAGCATAGATTTCTTTAGTTCCAGTGTCTCTGGCCCTCCTTACAAAAGGAAAAATAAAACTGTAAACAGCCTATTGAAATGCTACAGCATTCTTGATCAGTACAAAAGATTGCCAGCACTCCCTGATACAGTGGAGAGACATGCTGCCCTATACTGCAGTAGCTTGTATAGGCTGGAGAATGAGAAGCTGCTCTCAGGGTATATCTTTTCCTTTGGTTTATGCTGCGGCTGCATTATAGAGAAGCTAAAAGGAGCCTTTGTCATCTCTTTGGACTCTGTAGTATAGTTTGGGAAATCTTAGTTCCTGTTCCCACTGGAAAACCACGCATCATGTTAATTGTGTTGGAGGGAGCTACAGTATTAAAAATGGGACTCCTACCAGATAGGACTTACCATGATGGGCCCACTAGTATGGACTCCTGAATGAATTCTAATGGGTCGTGTCTAACAAGCCTCTCTGCAGGTGCACCCATTTTGCCTGCTCTAGAGAGAAGGCAAAGAATCTAACAAAACTACGTAGATCTGATCTCTAACCCATGTTTCTCTGCATCAAGCCATGCAGGACCTATTTCCTTCATGTGCTGCTCAGTTCTAATGTGCTTTAAAAGCATCTGGTCGGGCGCGTGCCCTTCTGTTTTTTGGTTGCATGTTGAGGTTTTGTGGGAGCAGCTGTCTGTTGTAGTTCTTTGCCATACAGAATATTGTCCTTAAACAAATACCTGATCCTCCATATTAAACAGAACTCGGTCTGCCTTTTTCAAGTACTCAGTACTCATGCTGTACTATGAAGGTGTTTCTGTCCAGCTAGGTTGAGTTTGAAAATATTTCCTGTGATAACTTACTATTTCTTACAGTGTTGTACAGAATAAAGCTGAAATCAGGTTGGCTATTTCTGTCTGTTGAACAGGGTGGGGTTGCTGGCTCTGTCGGAACATAATTCTTGTCTAGCTGTCATTGCCAACGTATTCTCCTTCAGCGGTGGTGATAAACCACAGTGCATAGCACGGACACTCTTTTGTCATTTCTCCTCTGTTACTAACAGTAAAAGTTGACGGTCACACCAATTCTATAAATAAAGATGTGTATCCCCAGCACTGTCCTTGGCAATCCTACATAGACTTTCACCCCAGTGCTGTCGTGGTTGGTTTCCAAGGTGTTTTTTCACAACTCACCATTAAGAGAGGCAGACAGCATAATTCTTCATAATAAGCCTTCAGCTGTTTTAGTGAAGGCTTGTCTAAAAAACAGAGAACCAAGTGAACTTTTGACTGGATTCTGATATGTTACCATTTGCAAACTTTTGTTCCACAGAGCAGAATGTATTTTGTGGCTGCGGTTGGCATGTTTGTGTAGCACTCAAGGCCTCAGTCAGACTGTGTTGTACTTGGTAAAACAGCTCCTACCCCAGAGAGCTTGCTGTTCAAATTAAGACCTATTTGAACTATATTTGTTAACTATATTAACCTCTTTGTCTATTTGGTCTATAGTGTAAGTCCGTGATTGGCTCAGCTTGAAAAATTCAGTAGGTCAGAATTTGTGGTTATTTTAATAACTGATGCCCTACTAAAGAGTTAGAAGGGATTTCCAAAAGGAAGAAATTCCTACCCTATTTATCAGTGTAAAAATATTTCTTATCTTCATAACTGGTAGCTTAGAAGATTAAAAAGACAACAACCAACAATCCTGGATAAACATGCTTCAGCTTTGCAAGAGTTCATTTAAAGATTTGACTCATAGTTGATCACACCAAGAAAGAGGAAAAACAAGTTGCTTTCCCTCAGCATATTCCTGTCTTAACTAGCTCCATTCCACTCACTAGTTAGGTTCATCTATAATATATATCTATAATTTACCCCACAATTCCTCTGGATAGAGAAATAGCTTGTCTCTTGCACCCTGTTGTAACCTTACTGCATGCTGGTTGGAGGCTCTGGATTTATTTTCCAGTTATTCCAGCCTGTGACACGACGCAACATAACTTGCAGTAATTCTTAGCTTTTTTACGTGCCCTTTTTTGTAAAGCACTTTGAGATCTGTGGATGAAGAATATGAAGTGTTGCTGCCCCTGTTTTTATGGATAAATTCATAATCTTTTGAAATGAAATCCAGGTGGGGGTTGTGGGGGTGTGTTGTTTTTGTTTTTTGGCCCTTGTTTCACTATAAGTGGATTTTTCTCCTTTTCCATGAAGCATTCAACTTCTGGATTTTGAGATGTTACTTAATGTTAGATCTTTGTTTCTATACCCAGATTGTAGAATTGTTCTTCCTTTTGATATGAAAGAAGCTAAACCTTTAGGGTCTCTTCACTTTCTCCAAGATGGTACTAGCCTCCTTAGGCATTTCCTCTTGGCCACCAGCTTTTGTGTCTTTGATTTTGTGTGGGAGACTTTATGCACATAATTCCCTGACAGTGGAGTAAAAATACAGCAGTAACTACAAATTCAGCACTAATGTCCCTCAGGATGTTTTAAAAACCAATAAACAGTTGCTCAGCAGCCTGGACTCCCAGTACTTGAGAAGATCTTTCACTCCTGCTTGTGCAAGGGGTTAGCTTCTTTTTGAGCACAGGACTTGCCTGTCATTTACTAGCTTTATTGAATTTGTTGCAGACCCTGATGGCTGGCCTCTGCTCTGACCTCTTTGGAGTGACCAAGCTGCAAAAGCAGTTTTACAGCAGGTTAGAGGTGAATAATGGGAAGAGGATTGTGACAGAACTTACATAAGTTTTTAGCTACCCTTAACCAAGGAACCCAGGTGTTGTGAAATACCTCTAGAAGTGCCTCCCGCCCCCAGGCATTTTTATTTGTATTTGGTTACAAGTTTGCTAATTTGCTATATTAAAGATTGACTCTCTTATGTTTGTAAATCTCTTTCCTTGCTGGCTTCTGGTATGTAAAACTGTTTTTTAGCTGCTTTAATTTATTTATTTAGTCTAGTTTCAACTGAAACATTAAATCTGGTTTGTCTATTAAATTCCACACATTTTTTTAAAAATAAACATCTACTGAACTGCTCATTTTGATCAGAATCTCCTTGGTCCTGCTGGAGCTTGGATATTTACAGAATCTTAAGATCTTCCCCCATTCCCTCCCCAAGGCTATCTGAATAAGTGGAAAAATCCATTGAGTAAAGTGCTGAGGCTTTGGTAGGAAATGATTAAAATGAAGGCTGGGTAAGATTGCGTTTTACCTATTCTAGTAATGTTACCTTGATATAGTGGCTGTTGGCCTATAAGGAGTCAAAGCAGGTTATTTAAACTGCAGATAACTCCTCGTGTTCCTAAGCTAGCTTTCTTCATTTTGAGCAGAAGGAACCTAATCTTGGCATCGAAGTACTATTCTGGGTAGACTGGTTGTTCAAGGCTAGTGAGTGCTTATAACTTCTAACAACAGAAGTGTAAACACATGACTAATGTTAAGATGTCCTCGCCCTAAACAAAGCAGTGTGATATTTCAACTCTGCTCAGCCACTTAATGAGTCTTCTGAAAAGCTTAGTATTTTGCATGCTACATTAAGGTAATGTGCCTAAAAAGGCTCTTTGCGTGGTCTCTGCTTGCTCACCTCCGAGAACTTGAGTGAAATAGAAATAGAAAGAATAAATCACTGTGCAGACAGCAAGTTCTGCTTCCTGGACCCCTTGGGTGCAAGAAATAGGATATTGCAGAACCTCAAATGTTGTTCTGAATGAAGTGGGCATAAATTTCAAATGGAGACGTGGGGAGCACATAGACAATTTATGACCATACCTGCATAATCTCTGGGATCCCTGGGCTGCATCCATTTACTTAATCCTTTCTGTCGAGGCCTAATATTGCTAAACGTGCACATTCAGTGTGTACTGGTGTAAACTACCTCAGGGTTTGTGGCTGTGCAGGCTGAAGTGTAAAACTCAACTGGAGCTGTGAAACAAACTGCCATTCTGGAATCACCCTTCTTACGATCAGGGTTTACATAATTATTTCTAATCTGAAGGCAGCAGTATCCTCAGAGGAAAAGTTCCAAATTGACAGCAGTGATCTAGGGTGACAGAATCAGAGGCTGGAAGCATAGCAGAGGTGGGGAGAAGGAACGGACTATGAACCTAAAATAAAATTGAAATCTTATGCTCTGCAGACACTGACGGACACCTAGAATGGTGTCCTGGCTCACCCCCTCCAGGCAGGATATTTTGCTGTGGCACTACAGGGTCACCAAAGCTGTTACATCCGAACAACTGGATATGTGATAGTAACTGTAAACTGGGCTGCATGTAAATAAGGGGAGACGTGAAAATGGAGCTTGCTGCTGCCTTAGATTTCTAATTAAGAAGGCAGCACTGAACAGTCTGTCAGCAACTGGACGCTGCAACCATAGTTGCCAAGGGAACATTTTTTTTCTTCCCAACAACAACAAAAATCTACTCCAGAGGCCTTAGCTGGTTGATTTATTCCTCCAGTAGAGTGGCTTGCTGCTTAATGCTGACCTTATTCGTTCCAAGTTTTGATGGGGAGGCAATTAGAAGTAAAGCGGAAGGATTTCCTCTTGCAGACAATGCAGAATGTCTTGGAATCACTCTATTAGGGAACTGTTCTTAGTGTTATAGAAAAAGCCCGGGTCAGATGTTCGTGAAGTAGGATGTGCATTAGTCTCTTCAGGAGATCAATATCTTTGCTTAGTTCCACAAGTGTAGTAGTGTTGACATGCCAGTTCTCACAGGTAACATATGAACCATATTAAAGTTAGACAAACCAGTTACTACTTAACCCTAAGGCTATGTTCTTGGTACCTAAACTCTTGAAAATAACCTTTAATGTTAGTAGTGTTAGGCCCAGCAAGCATATGGCTACATTTTTGCTCTTTCTGTTAAAACTTATTTGGATAAAATGTCCAAGAAAATCTTGGGCCTCTATAATCAGCTGTTACAAACAAGTAAACATTGGGATGGGACTGAAGGAAAATGGGAGCATTTAACTCTTTGAACACATGCCTCTGCTAGACTGATGAGCCTGGTTTCCAACAGTATTGTTGGATGATGAGAGTGTGGAAATCAAAGATTTGTAAGGGAACGAGATGTGGGAAGTAGTTCCACTGAGAACCCAGTTCCTTTTCCTGGCAGCAGCAACTTTCTGCCCCTGCTTGGAATAGAAGTGTAGCAACTTCTCTCCCAAACGTACCTGTCCCTTGTGATAATATTATGTGCCTTATCCCGAGAAATCCCTGTGGCTTCGGCTATAACTGCTAGTTGGTGCCAGTCCAAGGTTTTGGACTCCTTCATCCAGGCGCCTCTTCTTCAGTGCTTTAATATCTAACTCAAAATATGTACTACAACCTCAGAAAATGAGTAAAAATACCAAATAAAGTATCTCCTAATGTGGAATATAGATACCAGAATTTGAGATCTTTTTGAAAAAGCAGAATATCATGATTTTGAGAAAATAGTCAGCTTTTTCAGTGCTGGAAGAGCTGGTCCTCGTGTTTCATCAGCCATATCTCCAGCAATGGGTTGTGCCTTGCCCAATACAGCTTTGGGGTTTTGGGCCATCTCTTTGCATATACCCTGTCTATGGAATTGCATATACCTTGTGTACTACCATCTTAGTCGTGCAATTTCACATTCTTGTTTTAGCAAGTAATCTGTGGCATTATAAAATGGGATCGTACAATAAAACTCAAACACATTTTTGTTTTGTTCCATCTTTCTTGGCCAGCATGTTCCCATTACCCAGATTCTTTCCCCACCTATGGTCCTAGACTTAAGTCTCAATCTTAAGTCTCTTGCATGCATAGTTGCTGAAGAATCTTGGGGTAGCCGGCATTCTGTACACTGCTGCTGGCAGTCATCCAGATCCAGTGCACCTCTCCTTGTAAAGAGCTGTCTGATACAAAAAAAAAATATATGCAATTAGTTGTCTTGTAGTTTCTCTCAAAAACTTCCTAATTGGATGATAGTCTCACAAATACCCTAAGGGATAATTTGCATTGTACAAGGTAACAGGTTTTTGTAAACAAAGTGGTTGAGGCATCTGTCCTCTGTTTTGCTTCTTGTAGAAGTACGTTTTTTCAGCTGGAATCTATTTTTATGCCTTCTTGGAATGTACACCTGCAGGAATGATGTGTCTCAGTATCATGCCTTCCTTTTTTGTTTTGAGGTTCTTCAAATGTATCTTCCAACACTGTGCTGAGGGGATGGAGTGAGGGCAGTAAGCCTAAGAGAACAGCCAAACATGTCAAACTGGATCTGAGCTATTGAGAGATACAGACTGTAATGTCCCGTTGTTACTGAGCAGCTGTGCAAGGTCCTTGTTTATAGCTAGGAATGACCTGGAGGAGAGTTCAGTGTTTCCTGCTTTGCATGTTCAACTCTGACATCAATCACAGAGTTCCAGTATTGGCCCTCTATCTCTTGGAACAAAGTCAGCAGCATAAATTACCACAGCCTGACGTTAAAGCAGCATGAAGAAAAGTGGCCATGTATTAATTGTTACGACCTCCTGCATGACTAAAAAGGGGTTAACTTCTGGACTTTCTAGTGTATGTTTGGAAACAGACTCCAGTTCCCTTTCAATCTGTCCTCTACCTTCAAAGACTCTGCTATTGCCTGTGCAGCTCTCGAAAGCATTTTGGGGTAGATGTATATGTGAAATACTAAAATAGCTGTATTTAATTTCCAGGGTTGCTTTTATACATAGTTTGGAAAAATGTTTAGATCAATAAGGAGTCAGAGGAATATTGTGTGCCTTCACATCATCTCAGGAGGCTGATTTCAAAGAGTTAATGGCTGAGAGAGTTGGAGCAGTAGCTCTTTCTTGCGTAAATCTGAGGTGCTTGTCAAGCAGAGCTTTCTTGCCACTTTTTGTAAAAGAGGTGGCATTTGCCAAGGAAGATGAGCTTTTTTTATTGTATTGGTTTGGGGATTCTCTACACATCTTAGATTGGAAGAGATATTCCCACAATTTATAGGGCTTCAGAATTACTGTGGTCTGTAGAAACTTTCAGAGTAGCTGTAATCTAATTTTTAATTAATAAATTCAGCTCTGATGGGCCACTGTCCAGTGGAAAGGGGGGGTATGGGCTCCACTTGACCAGCTTTCTTCTAATACTCTTTTTCCTCTTCATACTCCTGTCCCGTGGGCAATGTGAATGGGTGCAATAGCAGTGGATACATACTGCAGCAACTGGGAGCTAAGATGTATTATCAGTCACACTGGTGTGTGCTGCTCCCCCTCCCAGCAAATGGGAGGAATATCTTTTGTGAGGAATTTAAATGTCATGTATGTTTGTGGCACTGTATCATGGAGGAACGTTAGCCCCTATGAGCTAAGATTCTGCTGAGATCTGCATTTAAAGCAGGGATTAAATCTGTATGTATGTGTAATATATTTTCTTCCCCAAATTTAAAGCAGTAGCTTTTAGAGTAAATCTGCTAGTTTTGCATTTGAATATGACCACCCTTGTCTCAACTAAAAAGAATTTGAGATAAGGCTTTTCAGAGCCCTCTGGCAAGTTCCTTAAATTTGAGACTTTTAAACTACTCACTTGTAGACTATTCTGCAATCCAGTACTATTAATAGAAGATGTGTGAACACTAGTCATAGGTTTCTATTTAACAATAGTAGTTGTATTTCTAATCAAGACTTGTAGAGATTAAGTTAATTGTGTGTGTCCTGATGCTTGCTACTCATATACACTTTAGCATTAGCTCCATTCATGTACTACTAGAGTGAATAGAGGAGTGCAACTGATCCAGTCTGTTTAAGCAAAGGTTGTTTTTTGGGGGTGCAGAGGGAGGGTATTGGGGGCAATGAGAACCGGGGCTATTTCTTATAAATTTCCCTCTCCTTCCCACAGCACGTGATGGAGGAGAAGCTTCTTTTCCAGCTTTGCTCCTTCTCACCCCACCCCACCCCACACGCATTCGAGCTTGCCATTTCTGGCTGATTCTCCTGTTTTGTACGACTTCCCCAGAGCAGCTCCTCTTGCTTTTTTGGGAAAGCCCTTCAGGTGGCAACAGCATTGGCTTGGAAGCTGCGCTCCCACATGCATGCTTTCAAGCTGTTCACGAGGGTCTACAAACTTGCTTGATATGGTTATCTGCCAAAAAATCATACTTTTGGAACAGAACCTGACATGATTTTTGGCAGTTAATCCTACACTGGAACAGAATAAAAATACACCCAGACTGCTCAAGGAAACCACTTGTACTTTCAGTGTTGTCTCTTCGTTAGTAAGATAGTAACTAAATAGGAGATAAAGTTGACTCCCTTTAGTAGGCTGTGTGAAACAGAATGTGAAGATCAGTGTTGGAATTGTCTAGTCTTAACTTGTGAGTTCAACCTTCTCCTATGTTTGGAGTTGTAAGAATTATATTTTGCATTACACTTGGCAATCTTAACTGAATGTAATTAATTCTTTTTTGTTTTGTTTTTAATATTGATGCATTAGTAGTAATCCTTTAGTTAAGGTTCTATTAAGATTTTTTTTAATGTGTTTGTAAAATTCCTGTGCCTGCAATAATTTAAGACTTGGTACCAAATAATCTTGTTAATGGAGAGTCTGATCTATATGTTCAGTGAGTCCACAAAATATTTGTTTAGTAGTAACTTTATTGCAGTAGCGCCCCTACTGATCTATGGGTTGTACAGACATAGGAAGACTAGATCTGGCAAGCTAAAGATGCTACAAGCAAGGCGGTCAGGGTTACAGGAATGTGTCTGTTTTCCTTATGTATCCAGTTAATGTTTGATCAGTTACAAAAATTAGGGTTTTTTGGGGGGCATTTGGTGTTGAAGTGCGGAAGGGATTGTGGTGTGAAAGGGGAGGGGAAAGGATGGGGCAGAGCTGTGAAGGAGTGCATTGGTTTAATTCAAGTCTCATTTTTATTGAGTTATTTATTGCCTATTGCTTAAGCAGCAAAGTTGAATGGAGGAATCTAACCTCTCCTTCTGCTTTCGGCAAAGCCTCCACCTTCTGCTCAAGAAAACAGAAATTTTGCTTCATATGGTCTGGAGCAATAAAAGAGGAAGGAAATGTCAAAAGTTCCTGAAAACATCACAGACTTGTTACTCCGCAGTTGCTCTCCGATTCCCAGGAGACTGTCAGCTGTTCTTTAAACTTGCTTTGTGTAACATGCCCTGCATAGTAGGAACGTGGCTCCTAACTGGGATGTGTGCTGACCTGTCTCCTGGGATTAGTTTTCTCCTGCTAGTTAATGAATCATATTCATGCATTTCATGTTAAGGGATGATTTGTGTTTGTATCCCTTTGAGACATGCGCCGAGCCTCTGTCCCCCTTGCATGGTGATGAGGTGTCTGACCTTTCAGGCCTGTGCCGCTTTATGCCTCTCATTATCTGTGAATTCTTGCCAGCTGTGCTAGTGTGTTAGCAAAAGGGATAAAACCATCCCCTTCCTGCCCCACCCCCAAACCTCCACTTTTTGGTTCACGAGGAACAGTAAATCAAAGATAAAAAGCCATCTGCCCTGGCATCCAGCCCTAACATGCTCCTGATAAGCTTAGTACACATGTGCTTCCCTCCTTTGACAGGAAATGCTTTATTTAGCTCCCTGCAATGAAGTTGGGTTGCTCTGTTGGTTTTTGTGTTTGTTTTTTCCTTTAGTCCCATCCAGCCACAGGAGAGGCAGAGTGACCCAATAACATTCCTGTCACTAACCTAGCACTGTGCTCTTCAGACTTCTGTACAAGCACTGAGCCACCACGTCTTGTCAGGAAGGCATGTGGCATACTAATGGACTTGGCATGGGGCTGAGAGCCATACCCCAGAGTCCAAAAACTGGCTTGGCACTGACTTGCTATCTGGCCTTGTGCTCATGCTCGGCGGGTGCCTATAAGGGTCCAAATTTCTAACTGGCTTCATACCTGTGGACTACTATAAAATCAGTTTAAACAACTTGTACCACTTAAAACCTGATCTTCACTAAAAGGTGGCCTGCCCCATTTTTGTGGCACACGTAGACCACAAGGGTCTGATTGGTTTCTGAAAGAGCATTTGTATGCTATTTCTGTCACTAAAACCTTAATGTGCTGGAGCTTCTGGATCCTAGTCTTTCTGCTGTTCATGCTAACTAGACTTCAATATGGAGACATTTCCTTTCCTTACATCTCTAAGCTGGCAAAGCTGCTCATTACAGCGCTGCCAATCATTGTAGCAAATATATTCAAACCTTGTTCTATTAACTGCAGGAAGTGATGGAGATAATATGTCTGGTTTGTGAGGGGATTACAGATTGACTCTTAAAGTCTCAAGACTACAAAACTGAATTCCCTCTCTTTCCTCACAGGTATATTCCACCCATGATCTGGGGGAAGAGTGGACATATCCAGACAGCTCTCTATGGGAAGATGGGGAGAGTGAGATCACCTCATCCTTATGGACTTCGCAAGTACCTCACAATGCCAGATGGAGCAACAGCAACCTTTGACCTCTTCGAGCCCATGGCTGAACACTGCATTAGAGGTTAGTCAAACAACCATGTTGGAATACATGGCTGTAGTCTGTCTAACGACTTGTCCAAATATTTGTTGGAAAAATTACATTGATATCCTGAAGAAACCCAGAAAGATTGTGGGCTAACTTTGAATCAGTGGATGGGGGAGATGCGGGCTCATAGCCCCCCAAATTGGCTATTGCTTACAAAATCTGCACTGCTCTGTACCTGTATTTTGAACTTCAGAACAGGGGCCCTAAAAGGTCAGATATTTGGGAAAATCATGCTTCATGGCCTGCTGGTTTAAATTTCGGAGGTGGCCATTCATAAATTACTGTGAGACTTGCACTTAAGCAGTAAGGATGTCTTCTATATCTCCAAGATTTAATGACTCTAAAACTGACAGCTTACATTGTAGAGCCTTACATCCTGGTGTGGATAGGAGGGAATTGAATTTGGGGTCTTTTTTCTTATAAACAAGAAATTTCAGAAAATAAAATGGGATAGGTTAGTAATAACTCCATACTATGACGTATGCTCAGAGTTGCCCAAAGGGTCAAGGCTGTTGGCTTTCCTGGCTGTGGGTCAACCTTTTCTAAAGCTCCCGAACAGTTAAAGTGCACAGATCGAGTCAAAACATTTTAGCTGCTGCTATGGGAACTGTTGAGTCATAATGAAGTGGAAAAACTTATTTCGATGGCAAGCCTGAAGAACCATAATTAGTGACTGCACAAATAGATATCCAGCTATTGTCCTGGAAGATAATTGTTCCAATAAAAAGTCAGTGCAGATCCCAGCTATCTCTAGAGTGGGCAAAGGGGAATCTCTCTATTTACAGCGTTCTAGAAGGAGAGGATCTGATCATAAAGCAGTTTTAAATTAATCTTTTTTCCAAGAGTAAAAAAAAAACAACATAAACAAGTATAGGATACAAATCAAGGTGATTCCAGACATCAGTGGGTAACTATATCTGTAGGTTAGGAAACCACTGCCCTAGTAAATCAGAAATCATGAGCATCTTCATTTGACTAAACATTATGCTGTCAGGGGGAACTCGACCTTTCAGCTCACTGGTACCTGCTTGATTCTGAGCTTAGATTTCACTGAAACAATGTGAACTGTACTTCTCAGTAGCTGGCTTCACTCACAGGCTGTGGCTCTAATTGGGCCCTCAGAAAAGGACGTTTATTCTGTATAATCAGTTCAAAGGGATTCTCTTCAGAAATAAACAGGATCCTCACTTTGTGATGGGATGATGCACAGTGACGATTGCTGTCACTCTGGCCCAGGTCATTTGAAGAGCTGGAGAGAAACTAATGGGAGGCAAAACTTTGCAGTAACAGAGGCTGCCAGTGAGCATGATGTAGAATTAAAGCACTCTTGTTTGATAACTAGCGCTGCATGACAATGTCTTGGGACTTCAGTTACTATGTTTGCTCACACACAAAGCACAAAAATGCAGTAGCTGACTTTCCGGAGATGGAACAATGTGCTTGTCCACATCAGAGCACGTCAAGCCCTTAGCCTAATTATCTTTCAGGGGATGATAATGGGGGAAAAAACTGAATGGGGACAGTAGCTGGTCAGGAGTTCTATGTCAGACTGGCCAAATTCACTTTAGGGAACTTTTTGACTGTAGGGTTTTTAGCCAGTAAGCATAGATTCCCTCAAAGTAAGCAGAGACTTTTAGTCCAGCAGTTTGACATTGCTTTTGTCACTTAATCTTGGGGTTGATGAGAAGGTTTTGTTCAGTTGTCATAGATTAAATACATCTGCTCTAGAAGCCAGCCTCGTCTAGACTACTCTAATCAAAGGATGTCTCAGCATTTCGACATATGCAGGAAATAGTACTTCATAACAAGATGTTTGTTCACAGGATATGGGATGATAGCAGCTACACTTCTGTATCTTTTACCTCCACCTTGTTTAACTTCTGTGAAAGCAGAACTAAAGGGAATAAACCTCTTGTGTGTATCTACTTATAGCAGAGCTTCCAGTTTTGGGCCTAAATTGATTCCTCCAGTGAACCTGGGGGGGATGTAGACTTAGTATCAATAATGTACCCTGGGAAAAACGTTTTTCAGTTCCCTCAAGGGGCATGTTGTCTGTTCTGTAGCATGGAGCAGCAGCAGACTTCAGAATTCTCAGAGAATTTTAGCAATTGCAATTGATGCTGGTGGAGGAAAATATTAAATATATGTATTTTCAAAAAAGCTTGTTCCTAGCTGGTACAGAATTATTGCCTCTAGGACAGAGGCTCTCAAACTTCATTGCACCTCATAGAATATCAGGGTTGGGAGGGACCTGAGGAGGTCATCTAGTCCAACCCGCTGCTCAAAACAGGACCAATCCTCAATTAAATCATCCAACAGATCCCTAAATGGCCCCCTCAAGGATTGAGCTCACAACCCTGGGTTTAGCAGGCCCGTGCTCAAACCACTGAGCTATCCGTTCCCCCAACCCTGTTCTGAACACATTAATACATGACCCCAGGAGCAGGGACCCAAACCCCACCACCCCAGGGTGGGGAGCCAAAGCTGAAGTCGGAGGGCTTCAGCCCGAGGCAGGGTGCCTGTAACCTGAGCCCTGCTGCCCAGGACAGAAGCCCTCGGGCTTTGGCTTCAGCTCTGGGCAATGGGGCTTGAGCTTTGGCTTCGGCCCTGGGCCCCAACAAGTCTAAGGCAGCTTTGGCAACCCTATTAAGATGGGGTTGTGACCCACTGTTTGAGAACCAGTGCTCTAAGAGTTGTCTGAGAACTGCTGATGCAAACTTTCATGAAGTCACTCAAGAAGTTCTGTGCAGCTCCATTTTCAACAACAGTTGCATGTTTGTATTTTCTTTGCACTTACAGTTTTGCTACCCCACCTCATACTAGGCCATCTTCAGTTTTATTTGCTTGGTAACAAAGTCGTGTTCTAGCTGTCCTTATGTCGAAGCTTTCCCATTGACTTGAAACAGAATGCTCCTAAAAACTGAGTAAATGTCACTTCAACCTGTACCTGAGCTTTGTCTTCTTTCTCCCATTTATGAAACGTGCAGAGGATGTCACAATGGTCATCTGCCCTGGAATCGCTAATCACAGCGAGAAGCAGTACATCCGCACCTTTGTTGATTATGCCCAGAAAAATGGATATAGATGTGCTGTCTTGAATCATCTGGGAGCTCTGCCAAATATTGAGCTCACTTCTCCACGCATGTTCACATATGGTAAGTACCGCTCAGCTTTTCTTACTCACTTTCTAGAAGTTAAATGGTTTCTGAGGGTCCCCAAAGTTAGGCAAACTAGTCCTGGCTTCTCTTAGTTGAGGGAAAGAGAGTACATAGTGAGGAGCAGTTGTGGCTGCCATGATTGCTTAAACTGGTCTGGAAAGATACTGAAAGGCAGGGAACTGAAGGGAGCAGAAGACTGTAGGATCTCATGTTAGAGGTATAGCAGGTTATCCTAGGATGGCATTCTCCTTGAGGGGTCTTAGAAAATGTCATGTAACATGGTGAACTGCCTAGGAAGGTCAGGTGCCTTTGGGTAGCCTGGTATATCCTCATTCTGGGAAGAAAGATGGAAGAAATAGGATACTGGCCCCTGGATGAGAAGTGAATGCCAGGGAAAGCTCACGGAACTCTGTGTCTTGTTGAATAAGTGACAGTACTATGCTGGTTTGAATTTCATTGGGGCTGCATTTTGGGTGTGGGGAAATGATTCAGCTATCTCAGACTAAGGGAACAAGGGGCATATCAGCATCTCTCCAGTGCTGAAGTGCCAGCTATCCTGGGCTACAATCGCTGTTCATAGTTCAAACCCATGCTTAGACAGGTGCGGTTATTTTAATACTTAGTTACTCGTCTATTACGTGATCTCTCAAGAATGGAAGCATCTCCTAAGGTTGGTTACCCAGGAATGCTGTGGAGACAGTTCAGTAACAACATTCATTGCCTCAGCCTAGTTTGTATCGCATGGGTTCCTTGTCTTGCCTCAGGTTTTCTTTTGTACCCTTTTTATTGCAAACATTTGGCGTGGTGGGAGTGAATGGAGATGCTCCATACATAGTGCTAGAGTGGAGGGTTATCAGTTTGTCTAAAACCCCTGTATCAGATTACATTTTAGGCAGTATTTAGCATTCAAGCTTCTAGTCCATGAGTGGTGGTTTTGTTTAAATTCGAAATAAACTGCAATATTCTTGAGCTTCCTGGCTGCTGCTTGCCTGCTGAGCTAGCAGTACCGCATCACCAGTATTAAAGTTTAGAGACCTTCAAGGCCATGAAGTGTGGAAAGTGCTATAGAAAAACTAGTCTAACTTTGGGGAGTAACAGGTACTTGGGAGCTGCTGTTTAAGAGAATTCCGTTCCCTCACTTTTCACCTGAGGAACCAGTCAAATCGGTGCTATATGGATTGAGGTTTTCCTAGAGTATGGCAGAGACTAAACACCCCAGCAGTAGTCTGCATGTGGGCCAAGGTTTTCGAAAATGACTAGTGGCTTTGAATGTCTTGAATTTTGCAGCCTAACTTCAGAGTCCTTCAAAGAGCCTAAGTCTTTCTGTCAATAAGTGCTAAGCACCTGCTCTCTGCAAATAGAGCCCCTTTAAGGTGGCAAGTCTTGTCATCTTCCTCCTCCCAGCCACTTATCACTCTTTGAAAATCTTAGCCGTGATCAGGCCAATTCTAATTTCAGGCCTAAGAATAACTCCTGATCTGAATTGGTCAGAGTGTTGACTAATAACAGGAACATGTAGTGAAATGAAAACAGTAATCACATAACATTTAAATAGCTGGTATATTGTGTGTGTATATGTATATATATGGGCTCATTACAACTCTGCCTAGCGGGGCTTACAAATCAAGGCCATATTCTTTAAACATGAAGTCCTATCTTTAGCTAATGTCCAATCTAAGAAGCCTTAAAGAGAGTCTAGTCTAGGCATTATCCAAAGCTTACTGAAGATAATGGCACTCTTTGCTTTGACTCCACTGGGTTTGAGCCCAGACCCCCAAGGTGATATTCTCTAGTGCAGCACTAGAGGTGTAGCTCTTTATTTTTTCTTATACTCTTGCAAAGGGCAAGGAATGCCCAGTATTTCCTCAAGATGGTTCAGAAAAATACCTTCATTTAAACCGTGCCCTGCTAAACAGGGAGCCAGGCAAATCTAATAAACTCAGGAATGTAGATTTTCCTCTGACTCCAAGTCAAATAGGCCAGCATCCTTGTAGGAATTCAGCGACAGCTAAAATATCCTTTGGGAAAAGGGTAACCTAAACCTTTTGAATTATTCATCCCATAGACCAGGCCTGACCTGTTGCTGCTTCTGTTTCAGGTTTCTGTAACTGTCACTCATAGCCCTCAAGTGAAATGATCAGAAATTATTTTGACTGCTGGCTTCTTCTAGAGGAAACCAGTGCAGTCCTGCATTTGAGGAGAAACTGCTCATTAAGAATGTTAACACTGCAAAGCTTCTAAATCTGCCAAAACCAGACACAGCCCCAAAGCTTGCCAAGTTGAAATAGCAGGTTCTTTAAAAATCCTAGCAAATTCTGAGCACTACAGTGCACTTAGCTAGTCAAAACACCACCCTGATAATGTGTCAAAAATGACTTTGCTGATTGGAATAGAGCAGTATTAAGGCTTATCTACAAGGGGGTGATGCACTCTGTGGAAATGTGATTTCTAAAGCGTACTAATGTATTGTACATTCATTGGTCTGTGTAGATCCTGCTGAGGTGCAGATTTCCCCAGTGCACTGCAACATACTACTGTTTCAAACAGCACTATGTTAAAATGCACCAGCAGGGTCTGTGTGGTGTAATGAATGTGCACCATGTTAGTGTGCTTTAGAAATCACTCCACCTCCCCTGAGAATGCATTATTAGACAAGACTTAAAGTTGGAATAAATGGATTTTGAATAAAAAATATTTGGACTTGTGTTGCAGGGCAGGCTTTGGGTTAGAGCTGTAGTGCTGTGGCCCTCAGAGAAATCAGGAGTTCTACAGTTAACCACAGCAGCTACTGAATTTACATTGGGTTAGCGTTGGACTTCAGTTCTTCCTCTTGTTTGGGTTTCAGTTTTTAACTGCGTGGTCTAGGATGCAGTGTCCTGATATATTCTGGCTTTGGCAGTGGTCTTTTTTTCTCTAGAGAAATAAGAAGATGTTTCTCTAATTTTAAGAGGTACAGGGAGAGGCTCCTGAGATCTGCGAAGTATTATGGGCTGTTTGATTAAAAAACACCCTTAACAAATGGTGTTTCAAAAGGATACATGGAGGTGCTGCCAGAAACTCGGTCAATCTGAGTGCCAGAAACCCCCCCTGGAGGCAGGTGAAACTCTTAAATCTTGAGCAGGCCACAGTGATCTGTTTCTAATGCACTTTAAGTGAGGCAGAGCTGTTGGTTCTTGCCAGCTTCGGTCTCATTTGTAATAAGGATCCTGGGCCTTTGCATGGCCATCCTTTAGCTAGCGGAATGCCCGTTGCCTCCCTTAGGCAGTGATTCGGGAAAGGAGCCAGCTATCTCTTCCTGCTATCTCTTCCTGCTAGAGCTTCTCTCTCCTCTTGCTCAGTTGTGCTACCATGAGAGCAGGGATTGGGAACTTGTGATAACACTAGCCTGAGAGCTGAGCCTGTTAGCCAGAGAGATCCAGGCAGTTTCAGGGAAGGGATCAATTCCTCAAAACTGCAAAGAATTAAAAGGTCTAACAGGCTATGGCTCTGCCTCAGAGTGAATCCATTCAAAATGGGGCATGTAGGACTAGTCTAAAGAGTTTCTGTCACAGGGGGAAAACAGGGTGAAGGAGGATGAGACAGAAAATGGGGAGAGGGGTTCTTCTGCTGGTTGGTCTCCATCAGCTCGGTCTCGGTCACTGGCTGCACCCCTTTAGGGGATAATGGGAATAGCCATAGAGCAACACAAGTTTATCTAAACACCTCATTCTAGGTTCTCTCCAAGGATTCCAGTCTTAAAGCAAAGTGCCCAAGTGCTGGCTTCCCACTGCCATTCTAGCTACAGATATAGGCATCTGTTTGCCTTACCAAAGGCAAAGAGCACCACACATTGTATGTATCCCAGCTCACTTCTGTCTGAAGATACTCAGAAGTGACCTGAAGAAGAGCTCCATGTAAGCTCGAAAGCTTGTCTCTCTCACAGCAGCAGCTGGTCTAGTGAAAGATATTATCTCACCTACCTTGTCTCTTTAATACACTGGGAACAACACAGCTACAACAACACTGTGGGTACCCAAAAGTGACTACTGTAACTGCATCAGGAAGGCAGGCTGTAACAGATTCTGCAGTCCATAGATAACTTATCTTGAGATCACCCCATGTACTTAGCACTCTTCAGCCACACCTTTCAAAATGCTTGTGAAAGGAAAGGCTATATTTCACAAATAGGGCAACTGAGGTAGAGATGAAGTGATTTGCTTACTGTTGATAAATAGTATAGTCAATTGTTTGATGACACTTTGGTTTGTTATGAAATATACGCAAGAGACCAAATAACCAATGTCAGTCAAGTTCATTGCTCTAAACCAATAATAATATAGTAGAGGAAAATGGTCTCTGGGAGGCTGTCTCGTGCCATGCTCCCCTTATGCTGAAGGTGTGCTCCCAAAGTTATGAATTTCAGCTGGTAGTATTCATAGGATGATTTTACAAGTTACATATTTCCTCACAAGTCACTAAAATTCAGACTACCAGTTTGTCCCAGTTTCTTAACTTGTTGTTTTCTTCCTTTCTGTATCTTTGTTTTGGATACTAGAATTTCAGGTGCTGGCCCATGAAGGTACCTTTATAGGCTTGTACCAGGGTTGAACAATAATACATAGTAGAACCTCAGAGTTACAAATTGACCAGTCATCCACGCACCTCATTTGGAACTCGAAGTACACAATCAGGCAACAACAGAGACAATAAAAAGCAAATACAGTACAGTTCTGTGTTTAAGTATAAACTACTTAAAAAGGGAGGGGGGGACGCAGCATTTTTCTTCACCGTAAAGTTTCACCGCTATATGAAGTCAATGTTCAGCTGTAAACTTTTGAAAGAACAACCATAAGGTTTTGTTGAGAGTTATGAACAACCTCTATTCTATCTTCTTCCTTTGGGGTATTCCAGTACCGACCTATGAGAATAACTCTGTACCTGTTACTATGGTAAAATACTCCTGTATCATGAT
This sequence comes from Dermatemys mawii, assembly GCA_007922305.1. Lineage (NCBI taxonomy): Eukaryota > Metazoa > Chordata > Testudines > Dermatemydidae > Dermatemys > Dermatemys mawii. The sequence continues at coordinate 13,453,301 of ML677366.1, forward strand.
CCTGACAGCTTTCCTATCTACTTAAGCCAAAGATTACTTTGGCTAAAGCAAGGTGTTATGAGATACTTAGCATAAGTGAATGGGGTTATAGCAGGGGTCAGCAATCTTTCAGAAGTGGTGTGCTGAGTCTTCATTTATTCACTCTAATTTAAGGTTTTGCGTGTCAGTAATACATTTTAATATTTTTGGAAGATCTCTTTCTATAAGTCTAATATAGAACTAAACTATTGTTGTATGTAAAGTAAATAAGATTTTTAAAATGTTTAGGAAGCTTCATTTAAAATTAAATTTAAAATGCCGAGCTCCCCAGACCGGTGGCCAGAACCCAGGCAGTGTGAGTGCCACTGAAAATCAGCTCACGTGCCACCTTCGGCACCCGTGCTGTAGGTTGCTTACCCTTGGATTATAGTAAAGGTATAGGCCGGTGTAGGCTATATAACTGCTATATTATTGTGCTTATTGCATACTAATATATATGGTGGAAATAACACATTATTAATGAGTTTTATACACATATATGCTATTCAGCATATATTGGTCAACACTTGGGATCACAGCAATGAGTAATAGAGCCCAGAATAAAAACAGGCCTTACTCCCAATCCTGTGCGCTAATCACGAGATCAGCTGTTACCTTAAGTAAAGGACTGTGTCTCAAATGGAGATATATACACTGGGACAAGAACACATGTTGTCTGAGCTTTGTTGAAGTCAGCCTCTCCCTCCCCATCTGGGAATAAGTAAACGAAGTTTGAATTTGGGCATGACTATGGGGGATGGGGAGGGAAGAAGAAGGCAGATGGTTAGTGATCAAAATGTGGCATTTGAAAGACTCTTTAATCCGGTATTGAAGATTCCTCCAGCTGCTGAGGATGATGTCACAGTCAGTCCAGACTGCAGCAAATAGGTCATTCTTCTTGGAGAGCAGCCTATGTGAACTTGAGCATGAACGCTACTCTCTGCATGCACTCTCCTGTCTGAATCCAAAGGGGAATGTATGCACTGATGGCAGTGCTAAAGCAGCCATTCTTCATAAAGCAGTAAAGGATACTGTTCCTGAAAACTGGACGCTCTTCTGTTCAACTAGCAAATGGGGAAGTGATATTCCTGGATCTGTAGGGTAGGACAAGACATATGTCCGCAAATACTGTTAGCAAATATCTCCAATGGCCAGAGATAGGACACTAGAGGGAGAGGATTCCTGAGTTACTACAGAGAAGTCTTTCCCAGGTTTGTATCTGGTGGGTCATACACCTTGAGCACATGGGCAGCTGGTCACCATATTTGAGTTGGGAAGGAGTTTGCCTCCTGGGTCAGATTGGCACAGACCCTAAGGTGGTTTTGGTTTTTTTGCTTTCCTCTGCAGTCTGGGGCATGGGTTAGTTGCTGGTTTGAACTAGAATACAGTAGAACCTCAGAGTTAAAAACACCCAAATTACAAACTGACCAATCAACCACATACCTCATTTGGAACTGCCGGTACACAATCAGACAGCGACAGAGACAACAAAAAACGAGTACACTACTTCGGTAAATATAAACTATTAAAAAAGGGAAAGAAGCATTTTTCTTCTGCATACTAAAGTTTCCAAGCTGTATTAAGTCAATGTTCAGTTGTAAACTTCTGAAAGAACAACCATAACGTTTTTTCAGAGTTACGAACATTTCTCTAAATCAAGATTGATGACTTCAGTAACTCAGCCGGATGTTATGGGCTTATTATAGGAGTGAATGGGTCAGGCTCTGTGACCTGTAGTGTGCAGGAGGTCAGCCTAATGATCAAGATGAACCCTTCTGACCTTAAAGCCTGTGAGTCTGAGAACTTTCTGTAGCAAGTGCTCATGCGCATGTTCTAAACCTTAAGGCTTGAGTCAGAAGAGAGCTCCATCTTCTAGATCTAGACAAATGTACTTACCCTTCTGCTTAGACATCAGGTAAGAGCAAAATCTCTCAGGAAAACTAATACCTTTGGGAGGGATAGACGTAGGACACCTTATCTAAGCACCATTTTGTGTGTCCCATCATATTGGGAGACTGAACAAGCAAGTCAGGCTATCTCCTCTGTTAGGTATAACTCCAGCGTTATTGGTCATAGTCCCATAAGACTTTTTGTTATGTGACCTCGCTTGTAACTTCTATCTTCTAAGTGATATCTCTATCTTCAGTGGAAGGAAAGGAGATGACCCTAATATTCCCTTTCCTTCATTCAGAGCTAATCAAATACAAAATGAATTCAGTCCTGCTGTTTCTGAAATGCTGGGTATAGCAAGATGCCCTGCTCCAAAGACAGTACTAGCTGAAATTGATTTTGGGATCCTTTGTGCTGAAAGCTCTGCTGGTGGGGTTAGACTATTCCCCCTGCATTATGGGTAGCATCTAGGGCTGTTTCTGTCTATGGGAAAACTCCTATAGTGACATTTTGGCCTCCATGTTCCCTAGCATGTGTATTGCAAGCATGCTCCACTCAGCTGCTCTCTGGCACACTCATGCACGTTACTCCTTTAGAACTAGTGAAGACTGACCAGCAACATAGCTGAGCTTGAGGTAACCAGGGGTCCTCTGCCCTCTGGAGAGCTTTTTTTCCAAACCCAGTGCTAGAAGGTGCACACACAGTCAGTATTGTTGCTGTAGGTGTTTGAAAGCTGGAGAGGGGTCTAGCACTCAGTTTAAAACATTATTTTGAACTTGGCATTTCTCACAGGTTGCACCTGGGAATTTGGAGCCATGGTTAACTACATCAAGAAGACCTTCCCTCAGACCCAGCTGGTTGTGGTGGGCTTCAGCCTGGGTGGGAACATTGTGTGCAAGTACCTAGGAGAGACCCAGGCCAACCAAGAGAGAGTGCTGTGCTGCGTCAGTGTTTGCCAAGGGTACAGCGCTCTAAGGTAAGTCCACACAGGTTTCTGTGGAAGTATAGTGCTGGCAGTTGGGATACAAGCTCCTCCCTGCCCTGCTAGCATGCGTCACCCTGACCTCTATGGGTGATGCACTCTGGACTCACTAAATGCTGCCTTTACCTTCAGTAAAGAGAGACTTGACCTCTCCTCCTTCCAGTCTCTTCTGGAGTGATCCATTAGCCAGACGGCTTGGGCTGTATAGTTGTTTACTGGGGAGACTCCAGGTTCACAAGCAAGAACATTTCTGACTAGCCTGACCAGCACAAGCAGCAAAGTATCTTGGGATTCCTAATGGTCCCTTCTGGCTTTAATCTCTTATTTTAGTCGGACGGGCAAAACAAGATGTGGTTTTCCAAATGGGAGCTTGAAGAGCTCCACCTGGTGTTAATAGTAATGTACTACAAGCCCAAGTTTAGACTAAGAGTGGGTGATGGTGAATGGCACCACAAAATTATGTACTAAAATGGCATCTCCGTGACCATTCAGTGTTTGTCTCACAATTGGGAAGGAAGAGTCAGTTCTGCTAGTCAGAGCCACTCCACTGGAGAGAACACTAAAATCACGTTTGCTTAGTGATTCCTGGCCCCACAAAGACTACCAGAACTTACCCCTCTATGCCTGTTACATGGCTTTCTAGTGCAGAACTCCTCTTGTAATGCAGTGTTCTCCTGAAGCTGATAAGTTTTCTCTTGTCAAAAAGTAGGATGAATAATTACTGACTCTGTCTTCCTCTCTGAGGGAGGAGGATAAGCAACAGCGGTCTTGCTGCTGCAAAAATGATCCACTAAAGCAGGCCTGCACAACATGTGGCCCGCACAGGCTCACTGTGCGGCCCGCGGGCAGTGAGTAGGTGTAGGACAAGCCAAGCGGTGGGGTGGGGGGAAGCGGGCGGGGGTGGGGCTTTTTGGCCTGCAGCTGGTTTCTTTGCAGTAATATGGCCCTCGCTGCTTTCCGAGTTGTGCAGGCCTGCACTAAAAAATCAGTGAAGATAACTTCAGCCTGACCAAGGATCCTAGGTACTTTGAGTTCACTACAAATACCTGAAACAAAAGGATTTGATGGCTGAATTCTAAACATTTCAGAGCACTTTTAGATGCTCTGACTGCATGCATAGTAATGCTGGTTTTGGTTAGGAGATAGTCACCTTGATATTCAACGAAGTCTAAGGAAGAGTATGCATGCAGTTAAATCCCTGTTTTTAACCTTGGGCTCAAAAGCTTTATAACAGTATTAAAATATTACCCAAAGCTGGAAAACAGCAATTTAAACAAAAGACCAGTTTGTTTCGTATCCTCTGACGCTTCAGGGCATACCTGGTTTGAGTCCTAAAAGAGTGTGAGGCCTCCTATGAATGTTTACCCGCTTCCTAGTTCGAAAGCATTTCAGTATGCCGGGAAGATGTATGATAGTGTTGTGTGGGTTCGGCACAGGAAGATCAGTGCTCTTGGTCTACTGTGGCTGCAGCAGCATAGCTGTGGAGGCTGGCTGAATACGGGCTTGTAAGTACTGTATCGTACTTTAGTCCTTCCTTTTTTGTCTATTAAAATGAATGCTAAATTTCCATCCTTGTAGGCAAAACTCCTGCTCAGAGTAGCTCTTTTCTCTGTGTGCTGGTGTTAGTAATATCCCCTGAAGCTCTGGCAGATTGTCATTCTAGGGCAGGACCTGTTAGCATGATACTGAACTTGTCTCAGTGTGAAGTAACATCTGTTTTCTTGAGTGCTCCTTGCAGTGCGGAAAACTACCTGCTTGTTGATCTCGTGACTCCCTCTGCTGACCGAGCTTGTTATAGCAACTCTTCATTTACAGAACTTCTGCCGTGCATTACTGTTCAAGAGGGCTTTGCAAAAAAAAGTCTCCCTACCTAACCTCCCTTGCTGTTTTTAAATGCTTATTAGACAAATAGCTGGTTGAAAGAGGGCTATTAAAAAAACTCGTTTAGAAGGAAGGCAGAGGGTGTGTGTGTACTGGGACACATGTCCATGTAGACCTTTTCAGTCACTAGTGTACAGTGTGTGGGAATGGGAGGGTGCAAAGCTCCTCCAGGCTTAACTGCTAAGCATAACTCTCCCCCGGACCTGACCTAATTGTCCTCTTACATCAAGTCTGTACGTTAGTCCCGAGTACTCTCGGTGTGGATGGCTGGTCAGTCTAGATACAGATCCCTTTCCTTCGTTTTATGTCTCTGAGACAAATTCTGAGGCAGAGAGAAACTGAGGTAAGACGAGATAAAGGAAATTTGGGATCCCTTGGGAAAGCCATTCAGATGTTGGGTACTGCAGGGCAGGCTCTACAGGGTACTGACAGTGAGAAGAGGCTGCAGAGAGGAAAGTAGATAAAGGCCTTATTTTCATCAGTTAACATACATGGGGGAATTCAACCCCTGACGCTAAAAGGTGACATGCTTCTCTATTATGAAATCTCTAGTATCTGTGCAGTCTTGGTTCTGCTGTTGATTTTGCTCTCAACAATGTGGCCTCGCTTCTCGACCATGTGGAATGTGACATTCAGTGTGAGCTGTAGGATCTGTGTCATAGATTCCCATGCCCATGAAACCTGCATAGACCATTAAATACAGGAAATTGTTTCATTTTGCACTCTGCTCAGGCTCTTTATAGCATAAGGCCTGCTGTAGCAACTATGGAAAAGTGTGATAACTCTAACAATTAACCTGTATTTAAATGACGTTAAAGATTCAGTTGCCTGCAAAGAGCTTTCCAATTAAATGTAGTATTTTTTTCCCACAAGTATATGGCAGATATATCCTGGCTAGACATGGAGATAAGGAAGTCTTGAGGCTAAATCCCATTCTTGCATTAAACCCTGGTCTGTATTGTGCCATGAACAAACGTAGCTTATTCATTAACTTGCTCTCTGCTAGGGATCTTGTAGCCTTCGGCTTGAACCTGGGATGTCCTGATAAATCCCTCTGCTCCATTAGTTCCCATGGTGTTAATGTTTAAACTCCTGATGTAGTTCGTATTGAAACTCACCCCAGCCATTCTTGGATTGCTCTGTAAATAAGAAGGACTGTATATTTCTTCATTACCCTGTACCAGGGTTCCCAGTTATAGAAGTAATCTGCTAATGATCTTTGCATAGCAAAGGGAAACATTTGGTTCTGGAAGAGCTCACATAATTTGATTGATGTGAATAATTCTGTGTGACTGGCGATATGTTAATTTAGTAAGCTGTGAAATGGAGTTCTGACCAGTCAGTACAGTTACAGGGACACCAGTTCAGAATGTAGCTGTTTCATGTACTTCATTTATCCCTGTGTCCTCCAACCATTTTTTGTGGATTTTGGAGGTGGACTTCCTGCTTTAAACACTTCACAACCTTGTTGCAGTTCAGAAGAGCTGCACAAACAAGCGTAACTTAAGGGTGCATAAAGTACTGTGAAATGCAGTACCCAACAAAATAGTGAAACACATTAAATCTCTTCCCTGCATATTAAATCTCTTCATATGTCATGGTTGTTACAAGATAGGTAGATAGACTAAACGCCAAGTATGACTTAAGTTGAGTGTCCCTTTAAGCCTCTTCCCGTCAATGTCTAAAGCTGCCCTGAGATGCAGGACACTTCAGTGATGGTATAGTAGGTGACTAGCTGTTGCCTAATGAGATTGTGTAGGCAACTTTTCTGACATTTACCAAATTCTTCCATCAGAGATTAAGCCGTTGGTGGGAAAGTCTGCAGCCTATTTACATAACACCTTGTTATAATGGTCTGGAGACTGTGGTTTATTGCTCTATTCCAACTAGATGTACACAGTTGCTACCTGCTTTGATTTGTTGACTTGTGCTTGTGTTTAGGGCACAGGAAACCTTCATGCAGTGGGATCAGTGTCGGAGGTTTTATAACTTCCTCATGGCAGACAACATGAAGAAAATCATCCTCTCTCACAGGTACAGTAGTAGGGCGTCAGCTCTGAATTTTTACGGTGGCCAGACAGCTTCAGCTGCAATAGCAGCGCTGGATTAATAGGCAGTTTCATATGGGATCATCCAAAGGGTAAAATTTAAATGAGAGAGAATCCATACCTAGAAATTTGTAAACAAGTTTCAGCTTCCTAGAATGGGAGGAGTTTAGCAAACAAAAGGGGAAGAGAAGCTTTCCCCAGGATCTCATTTGTTCTTTATGTCCTACCTGTCATTATAAGCTCCCGTATGCGTGGGGGTCCTTCTCCTACAGCCCGAGCCTGGCTGCTTATTTCTGCCTTCCAAGGACGCTCATTGACTGAGTAAATGCAAGATCAGAAGTGCAGTGTTGGTCTATATTTTGCCATACACCTTCCTTCCCTGCTATATACCTTGGCAGCCAGACATCAGCAGTGTATTTTGCATGTGTTTCCCTTTGAGCCAGAGACCTTTGTATGCTCAAGGAAGTGAGGGAGCACCTCTCTGTTTTGCTCTGCCACATACTTGAGCAGAGAGGTAGGATTGTTCTTGGTATGAGCTGAGGATTCATGGCATAGGGGTGTTGCTCTATCCAGCACAATATCCTGAGTTACAAAACCTAAAAATGCACAGCTAGAAGGAATGCTCCCATGTATTGCTGATACTTATGTGCTTTCCTTACTCCCATGCCTTTACTGTGGGTGAGCAATTGGTCAGATTGAATGACTAACTCTTATCGGTAGCCCACTCAAATTCATGTTAATTTCTCCTGTTGCCCACTACCACAGCCAGAATTGCTTTGGATACTGATTGGGACATGTTGCCTTCATATATAGGTATCTCATTGGCTTATTTAAGATGCCCAGAGACACTTGGGAAGTGGGAGAAAATTAAAATAGCTAACTTATTCATGCCCATTCCAAATGGCAGACTTGAAATCTTATAAGTGAAACTGTCGTGTTCCATGCAGTGTGGAGAATCTTTCTGGAGGGAAGGAAACTCTTATCTGTGTGTACAGTGTGTGGGGATCCACGTAATTCACTCCAGATAGCCAAATATTTGGCTAACTTGACAAAACTCAACATTTTTGTAGGGCTATAATCTCCCCATTAAATGGGTACTCAGTATCGTAGCCAGGAGAAACCTGGTGCAGGCTTAAAGGAGGCTTTGTTGAGTTATCAAAATATTTTGCTTCCATAATGAATCTCTTATGCTGTACGGCAGGTCCCCAAAACAAACTCCATCTCCACCCTACAGCTGCCTCTTAAAGGGGATAGAAATCCTGCAAGCCTCCAGCTATCCACAGCTTTGTTCTGGAGTCTGTATGTTTCCTACTTGTCAGGGTAGAGTTTTGCTCTTGTGAAATAACATGTCCTCTCTTGGGTGTTATAGCTGATTAGGACAATGTCCTCAGTGAATAGCTTTCTGTTAAGGTAATGTCCCAAATCACTTTCTCTGTATGAACTAACATTGTCTCCACACTGGTGAGGCAATAGTACCAGATGGGGAAGGAGATGCTACACCCATGATCTCTAGCACTGTACCAGAGCCACCCACGTCTTTGGTCAGAAGCCAAAGGACTCTGCCTTTAACTGAAAAAACCTTTGCTCCAAACACCCCTAGTCCCTGGATACGATTTGAAAAGTCCTCTTTTTACGCGTCTCTCAAATGCAGTTCTTCAGTGTAGCAGAAAAGCATTTTTGTCCTGGAGAAGGCCGTTAAGTTCTCAACTTACCTCCCTGTGCAGTCAGGCCAAAACTAACAAGCCATGCTCAGTCTTAAGTAAATCCTCATGGATGGGGGATATAGTCCTCATCTGTGCGTATCAGCAACGACAGACACAAACTTCTCTGGGTTGTCTGAGCAGGACAGGGCCTAGCTGCTTTTGTGTGATTCCTGTATTTTCTGCTGCTTTGTGTTTTAGGCAAGTCCTGTTTGGAGATAGTGTTAAGCAGCCCCAAACCTTGATTGACTCAGATCTGAGCAGACTCTACACAGCAACATCCCTCATGCAGATCGATGACACCATCATGAGGTATGACAGGAAGCATCCTCTGTAGCCCATCTTTTCAAATGCTCACTGATGTTGTCCTGTTACGTACTTACAGCTAGGTGGGTAGAAAGCTCCTGAAATTTGCTACATCAGCAACTTTGTCAAAATGTTGACTAACCACCCAATCTTTGACAGGTTCTGATCCAGCTTTTGACAGGCTCTCTACTACTTTCTTTTGTAAGAATCAAGCATCCAAAGCTGCAGTCAGGGTCAGAGCTCCATTTTTCTGGGGATGGTACAAACACCCAGGAAGACAGTCCCTGCCTAAAAGTCTAGAAGAATGAAAACCAGAGGGGCCTGGGCCTGGGACATAAAGTGGTTGGGAAGGTGGTAGGCCCATGCTGGCTCCTACCAAATTATATTTAACCCTTTCCTTGCCTTCAGTTGTATATTTAAACACACACATACACCTCCTATCTTTAACACCTCCCTGTTCTCATTTTAGTAGACCTTATGGTTTGCTTATTTTAAACATTATTGCATTAATAGAAATGACTTCAGCTCTTGGCTTTTATTGTTTAATATTAAACACCAGCCTTTTCTTGCCTCTCACGTTTAACCCTTGCTTTTTAAATAGTCTAGTACTAATTCAGTCTATTTTCCAATGGCCTCATATTGTCCTTCACCAGAATCTCCCCTAAGACCAGGCACTGGCATCCATCCACAAACACTATAGCCACGAAATAACCATCCAAAGCCAGAGCTGCTAAGGGACTGAAAGTGTTTCCCTCTGCTGCTCCTGGGGAGACCTGGGTTTTGTAAGCTGCTTCCCGGGGAATAGGATTCCTGCCCTGTGTGTCCAGCAGGAAGTGAGATCAGAGGTCCTGCTACCCTGCATTCTTTCTGGAATGCGTCAGGGAAGGAGCAGGTCTCCCTGGTTGGGGCCTGCAGCTTAGCTGTGGCTTTTAAGAAGTGGGAAGGAGGTAATGGGACTGGATTGGACTCCAGCAGAAAAATTAGTATTTACTTTCTTCAGAAGGCTTATAACTGCTGTGAGTTTCAGCTTCTAGGATGGGCCCTTCAGCAGCTGCATTTGAAGGGTTCATAAGTAGCTGAAGATGAGATCCAGCAAGGCATTTTGAGTATGCTTACCAAAAGGGGGTTGTTAATGTAACCAACCTTAATTACTCCTCCAGTCCTCTGTCAGTCAAGATCGCTGATAACCAGAAAGGATGTTTTGAAAGACCCCAGGTGTGGCTAGGCTTTCTCCTCCATGCCCTGTTCAACAGACACAAGTTAATGGTGTTTAATTTGCGATCTGTCATGCCTCCGGCTTGCTACTGTGTTGCATTTGCTCTGCTTTCTCAATGCTTTGGGGACTTGCACGCTAAGTTGGCAGGTTCTGTGCTGCCTTCCCCCCACTGGTCATGCTCTTGTGAAGAATTCTTTGGCAGAAGAGAACGCAGCATTTCATCTGTGGTGACATTGGAATTTTACACTGAGATGGGCCTGAACAGATGGTCTCTATTAAACCACTGGAAGGAGGTTACATTGGGCAGCTTATGGCTTCTGCCGGTGAAGTGGACTAGATCAAAAATAGTAGTTGGTCAATACTGAGAGTAAGTGTTCTTGCCTTACAGTTCTTTGTTTTATTTTTTTCCTCAGGAAATTCCATGGCTACAGTTCCCTGAAAGAATATTATGAAAAGGAGAGTTGCCTGCATTATTTACCAAGGGTGAGCTACCATGTTATGCTTTCATTTTGCTCTTGGGAATGAAGAGGAATGTTCATTGGTTTCTGCATCACTGTTACCTCGATATCATATCTCATTACTCCGCCAGGTGTACAGTGTGTCAGGGCTGGGGGTTCTAAGGAACTTAACGAGAGTTAAGCTCCAAAATCCCAATGACATTCAGTGAGTTAAGTGCCCAACTCCTTTAAGCTTCTTTGAGAATCCTAGCACTGATCTTCATCTGGGACGCCCCCCTCAAACCAAAGACTGGCTTGGAAACCAAGAGGCATCTGTGTTACCCCAAATTCAGGCCTCCTAGCTTATATTACATGAAGCCAAATTGTGAGGGCGGGGCCCGCCGCCCCCCCCCGCCCAGCATAGAATTCTGTATTGCTGGTAGCAATATAGTGATCTGAGCACAAAGCCAAATCTAGAGTTAGGCCCTTGTAAAGATATGAGACTAGTATCCCTGTGATTTGTGTCATTCTAGAAACATTTAAAATAACTTGTTTCATTTTGGAAAGAGGCTCAGACACTGCCTCTCAGGTCTGATGATCAAACACTGCAGAGACCTGGGGCTGCAGAGGCAAAGCTGGGAACAGTATGAGTTATCCCCCTTAAGACCTGCTGGATCAATAGATAAAGGTGAATAGGCTACCAAAGCTCAGTAAAGCATTAAGGTTTTAAATATCTAACATAAGGGTACATCTGTACTACCTGCCAGATCAGTGGATAGTGTTTGATGTATCGGAGATCAGTTTATCGTGTCTAATCTAGACATGATGAATCGATCCCTGAACATGCTCCCCGTCGACTCTGGAACTCCAGCTCCACAAGAGGAGTAAGCGGAGTTGACGGGGAAACCGCCGTTGTCGACTCGCTGCCATGAGGATGGCCAGGTAAGTCCAGCTGTGCAAAGTATCTTAGTTCAAGTGGCGTATCTTAGTTTGGAAGCCCACCCCCACTCCACCCCATAGTGTAGCCCAGGCCTAAGTCTCTCCATTAGCTGCCTGTTGCACTGAATGTGTGGAGTAAGAGGCTGAATCCTCTCTGCTAGCCCTTCGCAACTACTGAATTACTCCAGCTTCAGGTACTGGATGAGGCTCTCTCAGTAGCCTTATACAAAGATCATGTTGTAGTCCAACCTCGTGATAGTTACCAGGAAAGAGTATCAGAGGAAGGCTCTCAGTTAGGCAATATTTTTTATGATGGCAGAATCCTATCATGATGATGGCTGACATCTGATCCTCTGACCTAAGCCTCTACTCAAAAACCATGCTTGGGCTGCATACCACTCTGGCCTGCTTAAGCATCTCTCATCAGCGACTGCAGGGAGCCTGGGGAAATAACATTCTTCACATCTCTTGCCCAAACCAACAAGCACAACTGAAGTTTTACTATTATTCTGTCTCTTCCGGTTTGTGATTGTCCCGTCTCGGGTTTCAGCAGTGCATTCCCCTTGGATGCAGCATGAGTCCTTCAGAAGCCAGGGACAAACCTACATTTGATGACCCTCTGCCTAGCAGTGATAGCTTAGATTCTCCTTTCCAAAATCAGAATGCAAATGCTCTCAAGTGTTGGCCACACCAGGTGTGTGGGGAATACCTTATGCATCCCGAGTACCAGTCATAAAGAACTATCCAGTGTCACTGTCTGGAACTGCCCTGTTGGTAGGGTGTTACTGGTGATTGCCCTGTTGTACTCAGTTTGTCCTTCAGGCGGTTCAGCTGAACCATACCAAATGCTGCAGAGCAGCTCAGCAGTGACAGTCCATCCGGCATGGTTTCGAGTGTGTGTGTGTGTGTGTGTTGTTACATTCCTGATTGTTGCTGCAGGTGTAGGTCCATCACAAGATGTGGCACTCAGTTGTGGATTCATAGGTGGGTTGTGAGTAGATGCCTTTTGTCTTTAAGAGAATTGAGTTCAAACCAGGAATCTGACTCACTGGTTCTCCGTTTCTTTCCTTTTCCTTCTTTCATGGTGCAGATCTATGTTCCCCTCATGCTGGTTAATGCTGCTGATGACCCTCTGGTACATGACAGTTTATTGTCGATCCCAAGAGCTCTGTCCGGTGAGTTGAACGCATTGCCAAAATTGATTTAGTTTCTTTTGGATTCCCCCTTCATCACATTGTGAATTACCATGTATAGCAAGGTCTGACTGCAGACTGACATAATCTGGTGGACATGTACTGTGCAATTGAACTGTTTTTTAAACTACCATTCACTGAGGAGGTTCCCAGTTTTATTTTGGTAGAACCTAACTAAACACTGTTCAGCTGGCTGTGTAGCCCAAGGAAACCATCAGATTGTGAGCTGCATATTGGTCCTAGCCTGCAGTGCTTTATCTCAGCTGAAGTGATTTGCTGGAATTGAGAGCACTGCAGGCTGGTGCTGGTCTCCTCGAGCTTCCCAGCTATATGAAATGGGAGGGCTGCTGTAATATGTTCAATTAATTCAAATCCATTGTGGCTCTTGTCAGCAGAAAGCTTGCATTCCTCTGCTGTGGAGCAGGTGGGTATGCTTGCAAAGCCTTCCCTGCCCACATGGAGCACAGACACACCCTAACACATCGCGGTGGGGACCATTGTCTGGGGTGATACAGAGCTCTGCTGTTTAGCTTCTGAAATCTCATGCTCTCTTTCTCTTTTAACCTTGCAGAAAAACGGGAGAACGTCATGTTTGTGCTACCACTACATGGAGGCCACCTGGGCTTTTTTGAGGGGGCTGTACTCTTTCCTGAACCCCTCACTTGGATGGATAAGCTTGTGGTGCAGTACACCAATGCCATCTGCCAGTGGGAGAGGAATAAGTCTCAGTGCTCAGATACAGAGCAAGCAGCATCTGGCCAGGAGTAACTGCCCCAAAGACACACTCCGATTTGCTTCACTATTTTTCCCTCTTCTGGAACTCTAAATTCCCTCACCTGCTGTTTCAGGTTTCCATCCTCTCTGTGACATCCTGGGACTGGGGTTTGGCCACAATGTTTTCTTCTGACATGGAGCTACAACAGAGGGCAATAACTGGTTTTGAGCGTGTTTGTGTCTCCTTATGGGTTTGCAGTGCGCTGCTGCATTTGAAGAACTGGCTTGCTGCTTTGGGTTGCTAGTTAGGACTTGCTGCAGGATTCTCTTACTAATGTGATGGCCTACTTAAAAAGTAGCAGTTCCAGTACTGCTGGCCATCAGGTTATTCTTCCACTGGTCAAGACTCTTCATGGAGTTGCAGAACTTGTTTAGCTGTGGATGAGTTGTGCTGGGAGTTCAGTTCCCCCTGTCTGGTCATATCTCTCCTTACACTGGGAGAACCCTGTATCAGTCCATAGAAACCAACAGTTCAATCTGTAAGCCCTTCGGCTGTGGCTTGCAGAAAGGGTGAAACCTTTGAGTGACAAGTAGAGCTTCAGCCTTGCACCATCTGACCTGGGCCTGTTGCCTTTTCTGGCAGTGCCCATACCAGAATTCAGCTGGGTTAGAAAACACTGAGCAACTTGTTGGAGCTTCAGTTGTCTCGAGGGTGGTGGTGCATTCCGCTACTCCTGCATTTCTTTTCTGCTGGGCCTCTGTGTATAGATGAGTTTCACGTTGGTCATTCTGTTGGATTTCCTGCTATGTGAACACTCTCACAGCAAGCCAGAACAGATAGCCTTCTTGTGATACTTTGCCATTTTTTAATGTAAAGAGTTTTATTTTGCCACTGTATTTTTGTGTTTTAAACCAGGCCTTTTTGAAACAGGGTTCTGGTAAATGCATTGGAACCACTAGTTATCAATCTATGGGGTATATCCAATTTGTGTGAGAGTATTTCACAGAGAATTAATACATCCGTTCTTAAGGAGTGTCGGGGGGAAACATGTCAATATCAGTTTTTGCTGCTTCTCTCCCTTTCTTGTATGTGCCAGGGTAGAATGTTTCAAAATCTCTCCCCGAACTGTCAGAGCAATGAATGGTTTTGTTTTTCAGCCACATGACTTGCCTAGGAGTTGACGGGAACTGGATGTCTCTAGCCCTGCGTAGTTTAAATGTTTATCTCTTTATGACTAACTGCCTCCACAATTAGGATCTGGTAAGGCAGTCTATGTCCAGCAGGACATTAGAGCCTTTCTGGCTCGTTAAGTCTTTTCCCCACCCAGGATATCCAAGATCAATTTCAGTTAATACACAAGGTGAAGTGTGGCAATTGGAAAGTCACTTGCATACCTCCCTCATCTAGGGGCTGATACTGTACTCTTGCCCAGAGGGCTCTTTTAAGATAAACATCCTAGAAGAAAAGCTCCCTCCTGACAATCAAGGATCTTAATATAAAAATAGAGACAGTGGAACGTTGTGGTCAAACTTTGCTTTATTTTCAGTTCCTTCAGTAGTATCATCTCATTACTCCGTCCTTGTAACTCCTTTCATCATCCATTTACTTCATCTCTGTTCCTGTTACACTTCCCAACCAATTAGCACTTTATTGCTTTAGCCCTGGTTTTGCATTCTAGGCACTTTAGTTGAAGCTTAAGGGTAAAACACTCTGCTGAAATTCAGTCCTGTAACACTAGTGGAATAAGCTTCCTGGGCCACGCTATCTCTGAACTTCAGTAGATTGGAGAGATTTTTGTTTAATAAAGCAATAATTAACTACTGTAGCAAAGGTGCATTATCATATCAGGAAACAAACTCCTTCGGTTTGCCTTAGGTCAGTGGTCTTGGCCTGTTGTAACAAACTGTGGTAACCTGTGCATTGTCTTATTTAGAGAGAGAATTCAGGTTCTGCTATTGTAGCAGTAGATGAAATGACCATGCAAAGCCATTGCAAGATTTGGCCACTCTTGTGGCTGGCTTCAAGGATGTTTCAGGGCATCAGTTAGCAAGGGCATCCTTGGTTGGTGTTTGTGTCCGTCTTTGGGCTCATCCTCTTGTCCATAACTCATCCACAAATCACCAGAATAATCATACAGGGCATTCCAGCTTTGGCTTTATCCTCACTGTAGTAGCTATTGGTATAAATAATTCATAGGACATCACTTAGAATATCTCCCACGCTTTTGGAAGTTGAATGTAAGCCGCTCTTATTTATACACATTGACATAGATACATGATATACATGTGTGGGGTGTGACTCTTAATCTACAATGGGTTTGAACTTCAGAAGTGCTTAAATTCTGTAGCCAGCTGTGCATTGCTGTTTGTAGGTCACCGGCTATCCAGGAGACCAGACTGCCCTTCCCACAGTAAGGAGTTCCCTTTACAGATCACCATGTGCATTCATTCCTCCAAACCTAGCTTAGCTGAAAATAGGAGTCATCGTCACTCCCAGGGGAACAGAAGTCGCCTTAGCACCTATCAAACTTCTAAAGCTTCAAAGAGCAGGCAAAACCCAGGTTACATGTTGATGTATTTGAAGCAAGAAATGTTTTTGCTGTTTCCCAAATAGTTGCTTTTTAAACAAAAAGAACCTAAATTGTTTTCTCTAATAAAATAATTATAAACTCTACCCCTTTCCAGTGTATCTGAGCCCTGGGTTTTCAGCAGTGCTAAACGAAGCCCAGTTATGTAACTCTTCCACCTTTTCTGTAAATGAGTTGCATGGCCCTTGTTTGCAGAATGTCAGTTCTCTAAAAGTAAGTGCTGAAGGCTTCCTTCCCCGGTGGTGACTTGTAACCGTTTTCTAACAGAAATCAAAGGAATCGTCGGAGAGGCTTGTGTTGAGTGTTCAACATCTTTGGCAGCTCTTTAGTTGCTGAGCTCAGGGATTGCATTACCATACACCTAAGTGTTGTAGAACCTGCCTGAAGGGGAGCTCTGTCTCCTTGGATTCAGTGAGGGAGGCTTTGACTTGGAAAGGCTTTGCTCGATGATGATGGCATTTTGGTCTTCTGTTTCCTAAGGCGTGAGGAAGAATGGTGTTGTCTTCATCTCTTCAAACACAGGGATATAGTCTACTGTAACTAATTGATCTTATTGTGGCAGGTTACCAGTCAGTCACTGACTTCTGTTCTTGCTGAGTACTAAGCATAACTCTTGCCCCAATGAGAAGAGCATCTGGGGGAATTCCCAAACCAATGGGAGTTGCTCCTTGTACAGTCAAACTGGGCGGGCAGAGATTCTGCTGTTGGAGAAGCCCAAAGGAAGTTGATTTTACTGGGAAAATTCCAGTTCTTTCGCCGTTGTTGGCAGCTGAACTCTGCCACCCCCTCTTTTTGAGCTCGTCCTACCTGCAGTGATTCCAAAAGAGAGAGACCACATTTCTGTAGAAAGTAAAGTCAAGTCCCAGGGTTAGACTGGATTCTACTGCGGAAGGTCTCTAAGACTTAAGGAAGCTGTTCATGATCAGCATCCATTCCTCTTCAGAGGTAGCACCAGGCAAGAATTCTTCCCTGTCCTACTCCCTATGGAGATTTCCATAACACCTACTTTCCCACTGCTTCTCTATCTGCCGATACACAGATGCACTACCCTTAGCCTGAGACTTCAGGAGCACTTAACATCCCAGACATTCTGGAGCAGTCATTTGTGAGTTGGGGATGAGGGAGGAGAGAAGGGGAATGGAAGTCGACCTAAGTCTCGGCACTCTTGTCACATGAGTTCTTGCACCTTCTGGTGAGCCGTGTGTATTCACTAAAGCACTTGAAGCAGTTGTGCTTCTGTCTGGAGTATGATAAATGCTAGGAGCTGTGAAAGTTAGCTAGTCTAGTTTTGGGAGAAAAGGAAGGAGTTGCTTAAGGCTTTTGCCATGGGCTTTAACCAGCACTTAATACCATAAATTTATGCACCCCATCATTGGATACCGATGGCACTTAAAAACAAACCACCAGAAAGAGTCTCCCCTAGTCAAGTTGCAACCAATTCTCCCTGAACAATTAGACTGGTCCAGTCTCCCTTCCACTGCTGTCAGGGTGTCTGCAGAGATTGGAACTTTGCAGGTGAACAGCTGGAACCTGCTCTGGGACTAGAGCATGAGGATCTTGTTTTCTTTACATCAAACCTCCCAGAATCTTTAATAGCCAGTTTCTAGCGTTCTTCTTTTGAAGCGTTTGACAGGGTTTCCAGATGAGTCTGAACCTGTTGAGTTGCTCTATGAAGGCCCCTGAAAAACTCCACAGTTGTCCTCGTCAGTACTTCTTGACACTGATTCTTGTTTAGCGAGAAGTGTTTGGTTTGGATTGTGAGCATTAAGTTAAAACACAGAGTACTGATGTCTCTCAGAACTTGACTTTAACCAGCTACTTTTTCTTCATCCATCCTAGTTCTGTCAAGCTTCGTAGAGGACAACCCTTCAGACACCTAGTGCCTTGCCATTCGTTCCTCCCACTTCTTTTCAACCTAGCTGCAGCTTTCAGTAACACGTGGCTGCAGGTCTGCTGCTTCTCACTGTTCTCATGCAGAAAGCAAACACCTGACTTTCCTCCTTTGGAATCCAAGCTAAAAGCAGCCTGTCTATGGGTGAAATGTCACTGGATGACAAGTGCGTACAGAGCTAGGAAAGGGTCTTGGGTTTGGGCAGCCTAAAACTAGCTATAGCATATGTCTTAAGGCTTAAAATTATAACTAACTAAGCAGTAGATTATTTTACAACTGAC
This sequence comes from Dermatemys mawii, assembly GCA_007922305.1. Taxonomy (NCBI): domain Eukaryota; kingdom Metazoa; phylum Chordata; order Testudines; family Dermatemydidae; genus Dermatemys; species Dermatemys mawii. The sequence continues at coordinate 13,471,385 of ML677366.1, forward strand.
TTCTGCCTATAGAAGTAGGGACTGACTCCCAGCTATTGACTAAAACATAAACATGTTTCCTTTCTAAAATTCAGAAGATCCCATGTTGTAATGAGCTAGCTTCCTCCGTCCACAAGCTTGTTGGCCCTGTAGTATACAGCAGGAGATGGGCTGTCTCCTTAGCCAATATGTCAGGAGTGGCATTTGTGGGGTTTATTGCCAAATGCAGTGACACTGGTCACTGGGGAGCAATGCAAGGAACCTCCTGGAAATGTTATGCCTAACTGGGGTTTATTGGTGGTTGAAAAGCTCCTTTACAAGAAGCTTGGAAAGGGACCCAGCCTTGTGTTGGTGGGTGGCGTATGGACAGCTGTGGCACTAGCCAATCAGAAGGCTGTATGCATGGATTGCCTCTGTCTTGAGTCAGACACCATGTGTCCTTCCATTGGCAGTTCTGTGTGTTTGGGTGGCATTCAGTAGCCATAGTGACTCAGAATAGCAGTGTTTACTGCAGGGGGTCCAAATTCTAGGCAGAACACAAATTGCTCTTGGGATGAGTACTCTGTTTTTTACAAGGCTATTCAGAACAGAGGTTAGGGTACACCAAACCGCCTACGAAGTGGTGCCTCGTGATGATGCTGGGCTCCATGCCTCGCCTTCTGCAAGACATGCTCCTGCTGCTGTGTCCACTCTGACACCATCTGGACTTGTTTTCTTCTAACTCTGCTGCTTTTGGCTGAGGGAGCTGAGGCGTGGTGGCACCAGAGCTGAGATCAAATTATCAGTTGTTAATCATCTGGGTTGGGTTGGAAGGGTTGTGTTATCAAGAACTGTACTGTAGTTCATTTGAACATTTGTATCCTTGTTAAAATTTGTTTGCTGGTTAAATCCAAGGGCACAATTGCTGTATTAAAGGGCACACTGGGGCTGTAAGAGGAGACAACCTTTTCCAAACAGATCTAATGGCTCCTTCACAAAGAGTCCAACTCTGCCTCCTCTGTGCGTAGGCTTGTTTTCTCTTCTCACTGCTAACTTCAAGCAGCCTGGTTAGTTCTAATCCTCGTGGCGAGCATCTAGGTCTCTGAGTCCCATAGTTGGCTGTATAAAGAGGGGCACATACAGCTGTTGCTTTGCAGTGACTGGCAAACTTCTGTAGTGTGTGTCTTGTCATGCAGAGAACACAGCTACGATCAGAGGAGACAGCACATCGTATCAGAGTGATCAGTAGAAGCATATTTTGCCAGAGTGCTAAACCTTCTGGTGGCAGCTGCCAACTGGGAATCCTAAGAAATATGGCTGATGGGCCAGATTTAGTTCAAAAATGACTTTGAAGTCCAAGTGATGTTCTCCCAAAACAGCTGTTCAGTAATTTGTCTCTAGCCCCAGATGTTGGTTCGCTACAAACCTGTGTTTCTCTTCATTAAGAAAGCACAATTTTTCAAGAAAAGCCCTTTCCCTTTCTCCCAGATGTCCCCAGGCAGAGGGTGGGGCGGTCGGGTATTCCCTTCAGGAAGCCAGATTTATACCTGTGCACTCTTCGATTTCTGCCAACACAGCTGCCTTATTGGAGTGGGTTGAGTGTAACTTTCTTGATGTCTCTGAACTCCTGCTGTTCAACCGAAATTAAAAAAGAAAAAAAAATTATGGGAAATTTTGCTTCTGAATAGATTCTCTGGAATCACTTCCACATTCCTGATCCTTTTAACTTTAAATGCTGCCTGGAAAAGGTTGCGTTTGTATACTGAGACCTGCCCCCAGCTGCCAGGTTCTGAGTCAGATTCTCAGGAGCTGGCAGCTCCTGGGGAGAAGATTTGCAACTAGCAATGCAATTTTTCTATATCTGCTGACGTTTACCTTTTAAAAAGTTATAAAATGTGTCCTTGATTTTTTTTTTCTTGTGTGTTAATTTTTTTTGTTCTTTATTCTGTGTGATGTTAATTGAAGTCATTGCAGAACAATGTGATTTTGTTATCTTTGATTCAATTGAATTTGTTTACTTAAAAAAAAAAATAAAGGACTCTCTGAGTTCAGGTCTTTGTGTAGTAGCTATGTATGTAAAAGTTGCTCTTTTTTAATGGGCTCATCTCCCCTGAATTTGTTTTCCTTTGTGTCGGGAGACCCAGCAGCACTTATGGCGTAAAGTTAAGGGCTTTTCTGAAAGGGGTTGCATCTTGCTCAAGATGGTATCCATAGCCTGATAAGGGCTCTTTGGAAATCCACCATTATTTAATGAGTTGTGGAGAGTGGAGCCAAGTGCTTTGGAGTAGGGCAGAATCCTGTGTCTCCTTGGAGTGAATGTGAATTGCTGTGAGCTGGAACACTTCAGACAGTCTTCAAGGTAAGTATCAGATCCACAGCTGCCTCGATTCTGTTCTAAACTATTACTTTCCTTCATCTGCCCACACCGCTCAGAAGGTGTCTGGTGTTCATGGAAATTCTAAATTTCCTTACAGAACTCTGAAATCCAGACTGATCTGTGCTCCAGGGTACCACCCTTCTTACCTTGCCATATGGAAATGACTATATTGGAGCAGACCAGCAGTCTGCCTAATCAGATATCCAGTTTCTAACAGAGGCCAGTGGTAGAATTCCAACAATGTCTGGTTTCATTAAATAGCTGGGGGGAAGGGCAGTTTGTTCCTACACTCTCAAGTTGGTTTGTTGGCTTATGCCCTGATTCAACCCTCTAATCATATTTGCTGCCCATCTCTGTACCTTTTTTTCTGCTGTACTTTGAGATGAGGTGACCAGAAAAAAATACAGAATTGCAGAGGGAGGTAATGATTTCATGCACTGCCACTGCTTTGGGGGAAGAACCTTGTCCTGGGAAGTTGTTATGGAGTGTTTCATTAGCAACTGCTGCATGAAGTAGGCGGTGCATTTGGGAACTCTGGCAATGGGGAAGGTGGTATCTTTCATGCCATGTTCATCTCAAACTGCAAAGCTACTGGGTGCAGAGCAAAGGGCCTGGCTCAGGTCTGAAGAAGCTGCAGTGCAGAGAAGGCTCCTGCTGGGAGGTGGCAATGCTCTGACTACCTGCCCCGTGAAAGGGAATGCAGGCAGACGAAATCAGACAGGTCAGCGGTCCTGCTTACTGAAAGGCCCTGGGCCGCTATCTCTACGCCAAGCAGCCCTGCTGAGGGTCAGAACCTCTCATTCAAAAGTCGCTACTTGCACCCTTATCCCTATCAGTCTGTTGGGGCATGCCCTGATTCTGCTTCTTATGCTGCGTAGTCCCTTTCTCCTTCACCTAATGGGTCTGATGCTCCTCAGAAGAGCACTGCTTCCCAGCTTAGATCTGCCTCCCCTGGGGCAGCTGAGGTACAGATGTGGCACCAGCCCACCTGCCCTCTCAGCTGCTCAAAGCTCTCGTTCTGCTTGAAATTACCCCAGGCAGTAGATAAGGCCATTGGTACCCCACCCACCCACAGCAGCACTAGAAATGCCACAGAGAAGCTGTCTGTCCCCGTTTAATATCAAAGACTCCAATTTCTCACACGTAACTGACTCCTGCATTAAGCTTTGCCCACCTTGGAGTAAGAGCAAGTGCCCTCCACATTATTTGGCCCAGGCACCCTCGTCCCAATCCGTCTTCTGGAGATTGGCGTTGGCAGTGATTTAGCGCTCTCTTCTGGCTACATGGTCCTGCTTCTCCTTTTCCAGTCTGTAAACTCAACCACTGGGCGTTCTCAGCAGTCCCTGCCTCCGATACAGTACAATACCTCTCTCACTGAGACCTGCACAGTCTCCTCCCACTGACCACCGCCATGACTTGCGTAACCTGACCTATGATGCCTTCAGCCACTTGATGTCCTTCCTCCTGCCCTAGGGCATGTTGCCTTGTCCCACCTGCCAGGCATATACATGCACTACTCATCTGTTCTGTGCAACCTGACCAGCCCACACCTAAATCTATCCAGGACATAGCACTGGGGTAGGGGCTTAGAGGGCGGTATAGATGAGTGTCTCCTTGGAAAGCTGAGAATTTATAGGGCCTGGCTTTCCAGAAGGGCCTAATACCCTCAACTCCCTCTGCACCAGGAAGAGCTAAGCCTAAAACATTAAATAAGCCCATGTGCTACATCAGGGGAAATTTGATGTGCTCTGTTGGCCAGAACTGTCCTGGCTGGAAGGAACAACAATCGCATCTTAAGCTGTGGCTGGCAGCGTTGTGCTGCTGGATGCTGCAGTCTGGCCCTGGTAGTACGCGGTGTATCTGTTCTCCTTTGTGTGTCAAGGTCTGGTTAAAGTATGTATCTTGCTCGGTCATCTTTTGCCCAGTTTATTCTGTATTCCTCTTCCTTGTTCTCCTGCCTGCTCCTCCCCCACCTTTCCACCTTTCAGAGGATGTCTGGGAGTTTTAGTGGAGAGAAGAGAGTTTTGGTGCAGGTTTGGAAAGAGCAGGCAGGAGCGGTGAATGAGTCCCTCCGTGGCTGCTGCCTTCTACGCCATCCAAAAATGTGAATGCTGGCACATCAATGCCTTTGCTTCAGCCTGGAACCACGCTAGCTCCTCTCAGCCCAGACGGCTGGGCTGCTGGCTCTTAAATCAGCCTGTCTGAGAGTGACGGGAGAAGGCAGAGGTGTCTTAACCTGTTAGGAGCAGGAAATAAATCCAGCCTCCTAATTGCTCCTGTAGCCTGAATGTTTGGGAAACGACACCTGTAAAGAGTTAACCACCTGTTGACCGAGCCTAGTGCATAGCAAAGCACTGCCAAAGCCAGCCAGAGCCCCCTTCATTTGTTGGCGCAAAATGCCTTCCTGTGTGTTTCCTTCACTCAGAGCAAGGTGGCTGGTTGATCCTGTTGAATTTCCCCTGCAATAAGCCCCTGGCTGTGCAGCAGGTCTCCCAAGGGTCTTGCATGGTGTATAGGTGACAGATAGGATGGGGAAGTACCCTCATCGCCTGCCCTTGGACTGGGATTCAGATGCTTCCTCGTAAAATGAATTGTATTTGGCCAGAAGAGGGGTGTTGTGCCCTCTAGTGAGAACCTCTCAACTCTCCACCAATTGCTCTTGCTGACCATGTCTGCTACAGCTCAAGTTCTTTCCTGCTTTGGGCACAGCCCCTCGGGGAGCAATGCACTGACCAGTCTGATCCCAGTGCCAGCTCTTTCTCTGGCGAGGCACTGGCTTAATCCCAGCCCACGTGCCGAGGCTTAGGAGGTAAGCTAGTCATTCTGCTGAAAGGAGACGTAAACAGCCTCAACTGCCCAAATGCCTGCATGTCAAGAGGCCTTGAAATGGGGGTGGCATCCTAGCTAAGTGCCAAAGGACCTGCTATCTTCAGGCCCTTGAATCCTCTGCCCATGAGCATATTGTGAACTCTGTACCTACTTTGTGAGGAAGCCCTTCCCCACCCACTGCAAGGGGCCCGTGTTGCAGTATCGCTGACGTGGGCTAGCTTGTGCTCTGCCACAGGTTGCTGGCTGTATGACCGTGGGGCGCAAGATCCTTGAGATTGCTGCAGATACCAATCCCCACCGTGAACTGGTTGATGCAAAGTGAAAGGAGCCACCCCAGCAGAGTTTTGGGCTGCACTAAACTCTAGCAGGAGTGATCCTGTAGTGCAAACTGGATCTCAGTAAAGTAACACAGAACCAAGTCAGTTGACCGCTGCCCCATCAGCCCCTCAGGGATCCTGCCCGAGGCTGATCGTGGGACAGGTCTGGAGCTTGCATGCACTGATGTGCAGGGAGAACAGGGCCTGTTGCTGGGGAAGGCTGATGTAGCCCCAACCCTCTCTCTTCAGACAGGCCCCATCCTCCCTGCAGCTTCAGAGCAGACATCCTGTTTGGTTTGAGTCCGAGCCAGTGCCCTGATGAATGCACCACTTGTCGGCATCCTCCATCTCCAACCATTTCAGATGGGCCCCTGCTATTTTGCGTTGCAAATTAAAGGTACTGGTGTGTAGCTGGAGAGCTGGGAAGGGGGAGGGGGAGGGAGAGAGGGATTGGGTTTAGCTTAACTAGTAGAGGGTAACTATGAAGCCTTGGGACAGAGGGAAACTAGCTTTTCTCCAAGCTCTGAGTCTCTGTGGGATCCTCTTGTGCCTGTTGCCTGGAGGCTAATGAAGTCAAAGGGCCCATGATTAAGACTCTTAGAAGTCTGCTGTCCTCCCCGAGTGAGTTCATTTAATGTGATCCGGTCTGGGATGCTTTGCTTTATAAAACAAGCCTAACAGCATCCCTTCCCTTGGCTCGGACTACCTCAGACTGAGGGCAGAAGAGACAGCACACCCCCCTTCAACTAGTTGCTTCCCTCTTTCTGTCAGGGACTAAGCCAGCACCTGGGGGAGTGAGTCACCCCCCAGTTGCTCTTAGGGTGACCAGATAGCAAGGGTGAAAATTCAGGGCGGAGTGGGGGGTAATAGGAGCCCATATTAAAAAAAAGTCCCAAATATCAGGACTGTCCTTATAAAATCGGGACATCTGGTCCTCCTAGTTGCTCTTTACCCAGCTCATTGCTTCCTGTCCTGACCTCTGCTTAACGCCCACACTGTGCTGACATTGCTGCTCTAGGGAGTGAGGAGCCCTCAGGGCCATTGATTGAGTGCGGTATCACTAGCCTTAACCATGCAGCCACCACCTGCTCTGGAGATGCTGATCCACCGCCTGCCTCACCCAGAGGCAGAGAGAGGAAGCCCCTCTCCCCAGGTCCTGCTAGGCCTTTTGTGTTTGCATGTAGCCCAAGCCAAGCTTTTGATCTAGTGGAAGCGGCTTGGCGTTCCCAGCAGAGACGGGAGGGAGCCTGACCCTTGGAGAAGGGAGAAAAGGGAGCTGAAGCTCCAGGGCACATTCCAGCCTTGGCCTCTCCAATGAGCAGGGCTGTCAGCCCCCCTGGCAGGAGTGCTGGCATCAAGGACCTTCCACTGGCACTTCCTGATGTAGCCTGTGTCCCTACTGCTGCACCAGCTCCCTGCGATATTTAGAAGAAGGTGGAGTGCGATCTGCATCCTCCCTTTCTGGGCACAACCTGTAGAAACACCAATGCATCTAGCCTCTGCCTGGCTGGCCATGACAGCCCATTGGCCCAGCTATGGGCAGTCCCTGCCCCTCCAGTGCAAAGGGACCCAAAGCATCCCAGCTGTTGAGCACTTTATTTCTCTGTGTACATATTTCAAACAGAGTTTCTTGGGGCTCTCCCGCGATAATGGACTCTGGCTGTGTCATCCACACAGTCGCACATGACGCTTGGTGCTCTCTCCCCCCTAGCAGGGGCTGTCCCACTGCTTTCCCACCACACTGCTCTCCTTCCTCAGCTGTTGCCACCTGTCACTAGCAAGGCCTCCAAGTACACTGCTGTGGATGGGCAAATACTGGCTTTGGAAATCTGTTTTTCCCCCTGCCTCGCACCCTCACAGGCCAGGCTAGCGAGCACAGGGCAAGGCACTTTGCAACTACTATACTAGCCAGGCTGGAGCTAGCAGGGGAGCAGCCGGGATCCAGTGTTCAGGTGAGGAGTGGAGCTAAGCGGTGGTAGTTCTGATTGCCTCTTCCAAGCTGTCTGATCCCCTCTGCCCCATTCAGTTGCTTCTCTGTCCTCTCTTAGCAGTTTCATGGCATATCATAGAACAGACTTTTATGGGTTGCTTTCCCTGATGGACAACTGGAGAGAGAAGATCCTTCCCAAGACTCGGGACAGCAGGCCCTGCTGGAGTTTGGATGGTTGAGGAGCACCTGTGGAGGTACGCACCCAGAGTTTATCATCACAAGCGGTCATGCAATCAATGCTACAGTATAGGGGGGATTGGGTTAGACGGCCACCTCTAGTCCTATAGGGAAGCAGGGAGGGGATCTGCTTTATAGAGCCGTGTCTTCAGCCTCGATCCGCGGCCCGAAAAGCTTCTCGGCAATGGCTTTGCCATCGTATTTGGGCAGGTTCCCACCAAAATCTGCTGGGAGGATGTCGGCATCGATCTCCTGGTAGAAGGACTCCAGCTCCTCCCCATGCACAAAGACCTGGAGTGAGATAGGAAGGAAGGATGCGGAGCTGAGCACAGCAATGCGCACAGGGGCTTTCAGACTTGCAAAGGGGAGCACATCCTCCTAGATAGCATGCCACAGCCTTGAGGAAGCCAGATGACTCCTGAACTTGTGGCTGGCTGGCAGAGACCCTCAGCAGACTAACCATGAGCTGCCCAAACAGCTCTGCCCTGGGGTGCACTGCAAGTTCATCTTCCCAGCTGGTCCCCAAATGAAACAGCAACAGGAGGGGTGATCTTAGCACTGTCATCAACCTGGGCATGGTGAGCCAAATGCAGCGAGCAGGTGCCCCCATCACTTCACACACCCCTTCATGTTCGACCCATTTTCCTACAGGGCCCTGTCTGCGCATACCTGCTAGCTCCTGTGCCCTGGCATTGCTGGGAAGAGCTCAGTAAAACACTGACTACGGGCAACACTACAGCTCAATGGAAGGTCAATAAACCAGGTTTGAGTAGATTTCTCCATTTAGCCAGTGATTGTGCATTTCTTTCCTTGTCTAGCAGACTGGCACCAGAACAGACCACCCAGGAGCAAGGAGGCCATTGGGCAGAGAAGCAAAATCCATCACTTTATCTGGTGGGTTTTCTTTGCTTTGTCCTAATTTGGGTCAGAGCCTTTGTGTTCTCTGGCCCCACCCCTCTCTGCCTCTGCAATGACCATTCATGCTGGCCCTTCTCCCACACTCACCCTCTCCAGGAGTTTGCTCTTCAGGAAAGGTTTGACCACGTTGTAGGTGGTGGTGAAATACCAAGGCTGGTGGATGAAGTGAACGGCCTTGAATCGAGCTGGGAAGGAGTCCTACAGATCCCAAACCCATACACAGAGTGTTACACAGGCATTGTGGACATACCAAGAAAGCAGATACAGGCGGAGCAAGGCAGCCGAGGCATGGGTGGAAAAAGTCACCAGAGATAGGCTATTTCTTTCCTCCTCTTCCTCCTTTTCCCATCACCCCATTCCCTGTTAAAATCCCACTTCTTGCATCTGTCTTGAGGGCCATTTTGTGTTACCCTACTAATGTGCATCCTATTCTGTCAATGTGCAAAGGCAGTTGTGTTCTAAGGCTTTGGTAGGCAGCAGTAGCACCTCAAGGGCAACTCATGGTCCCCAGTCCACAGGAGAAATACCTCTCTACAGTCTAGTTCTCCCAGCAGGAGCTGCTGGAACCCTCTCTCTTTGGTCTTATTCCAAAAGCACAGCATCAACCAAATTCTGAATCTTTGTCCAGCCCATATAGTGTCTGAAGTGGGAGAATGGTGGGGATGGACCTTGTGCATGTGACATGACATCAGCCAGCGAACACTGTAGGGGAAGGTGACTCCACATTTAGAAGTAACTTTTTGGTGGGACTGAAGGCCTGAGAAGATAGTCTTGCAGAGTGATGCCAGCCACACTTGCTCTGCCAAGCAGGGTAAAGAGCAGCCCAGAGAATGCCACATCTACTAGGTGGAGCTGCATCTTCACAGGAACTCTGAACTTCTAATGAACCCATGACTATGGTACCATTTCTGGCTTCAGCCTCTCTACATGGTGCTGTTTTCTGCAAGTATGTTTGCATCAGCCAGCGAGTCTTGGCTGCCCAGTGCAGTCCCTGCAGGGAACCAGAACTGAATGATGACAGCTCCAGTACTACTAATACAATGGGGCCCGTCTACATAAAGGCATGTTCTATACCTAAAATACCTTAGTGCTGCTATCCCTGGCTTATGGCCCTCCCTGGGCCAAGTGAACACCTCATGGCCCTGCAGATGCCACAGGGTTCATTTGCCACTACTTTGCATCCCATTTCTTATGGACAACGTAAGCCTATATCTCCCTCTGGTTGCCTACGTCGGGGCAGCAGAAGGCTAGCTTCACCTGCAGCATATCCACCATTTTCTTGAGTTCAGAGGGTTTGATGCCAGACGCCTGTTGCATGGTGAAGCCCTTGAAGTTCTCAATGATGCAGAGGCCATTGATCTGGGTCTCTTCATTCTCCAGCAGCTTCTCTAAGATAACGCAGTATGCACGAAGAATCTGAGCCGGAGGAAGGGAGACAGAGTGTCATTAACATGCAAGTGCAAGGGCCTGGCCAGGTCCAGCCATTATGGATCCTCCAGCATATTTCCCCAGAGTCTTATCCCCAGCATCCAACTCTGCCAGTTATATTCTGGCTGCCTGATTTCTCCTGGTTTCTTCCTCATTTTTTATCCACATTATGTGGTGTTGCTGTGTGCTGTTAAACAGCTACCCTATTCCACACTAGAGGCTGGTGTATTTTGGTGCTACATGAGCGATTCCCATATATACAGTGGCGGGTACCATACGAATCAAGACAGGTCAAGAGAATGTATAAGTTACACAGTGCAGACTCGTCTACTTGCTGTGTGTTCTTGGGCAGGTCCCTTCCCTGCTCTGCATAATGGGGATAGTAACAGTGACCTAGCTTTGTAAAGTACTCTGAGCGCTGCTGATGAAAAGTGCTCTGTGAATTCTAAGTGGTGTTAACACTGACACCCGCATCTCATGGCCTGTGGAGTGTGTTAAGGTTCCCTTGGGCTGGAACAAGCTCTAGCCATGCAAGCAGAGATCAAGTGTGGGGAAAGAGATTTGCTTAGACCTTGATGCCCAGAATGGGAGAAGTGGGAATATTGAGGGAAAGGGAAGCCCAGGATCGGACACCCCCGGGAGTACATGGGGATTGGAGCTCTGACATGTTGGAGCAGCACGGCTGAGCTGACCTCATCAAAGGTGATCTCCTCGTAGTCCCAGTTCTCAATGTTGAAGAGCATCACCACTCGGCCGTATTTATCCCTGCTGGCCAGGATGCCGGGGTAGCCGGCCTCGATGGTGCTGCGCACGGCCTCGGGCGTCAGGTTATCAAAGAGCTCTGGGTACTGCTGGCGGAAGTTTACATAGCCTGGAGTCAGCGAGAGAGAGAAAGTATGCCAAGGCCCGGGATGAGAACAAATTCCCTTCCTCAATGTCAGCGCCGGGACACTTCACTCAGGTGAGATTCAGAAGTACCACCCAGCACAGAACGTTACACTTCATTCCTGCTTGGTACCCAAGGATCTTGAAGGTACCCGCTTTGATACCAGTGCAGCTAAAACCCTGCTCCTGCCTGGCACATCCCAGCTCTCCCTAACTGGGAGCCACAGTTGTCCTTCGCTGGCACTATATTATCCCTTCTCGTCTTGAGAGCCTTAGCTGACACCCCCATGTCATCCCTCAGTCTCAGGGACCTGATCAGTGATTTTGATGGTGTATGTTGTTTCGTTCCTCCTCTGCTGGGCGACTCGCTGCACTCTCCTATAGCCAGCCTCAGCCCCACTTTCCCTGGCATCCTGTAGCTATTAAAGGCTGTCAGGCATGAAATGAGGAAACTCACCCTGGGAAAATGCCAATGGACAAAATGCCTCCCTCGCCAGCAGCTTCTGCTCATCTTCCAATCCACTGCCACTAATTACAGCCTCGTTAGCCCAGACACAGAAACAAAGGAGCCTGGAGCCAGAGCCAAGGCCTTTGTGGTCACTTCAGTCTGGGGCCACCTTTCCATCTCCCTCTTCCCTCCATCCCAGCCTGCCTCGGCCAGGGCAGGACACAGAGATGCTTCAGTTGCCTCTGCCTGTTGGAATCTTAGGGCAAGAGCTCCCAGAGGAGCTGAGCTCCTCACTGCTCCTGCCATCCCCCTACTGGCCCCACCTGCCCCTCTGGCATCATCTGCTTGCCCTACAACTTCCAGTCCTTTCACCCACCTCTTATCCTCACCCCTTACATCATTCTTACACCTGGCCCCTGGCAGCAGCTGGATACACTGGGGCAAATGGCTCCAGGCTCCTGCCTCCCATCACCCAAAGAGGTTGCGGGACATCAGCCCACTCTGCTGGGTGTAAGACGGTGGGGCTGGATGCTGCATGGAGCCCTATCTCTTACTTGACAGCAGGCCTGCGGGTGGGACATGGGCTACTTTCAATGCAAGGAGGATATGGATCTGCCCACAGGAGTTGGGGGGGGGGTGTCCTTGTCCCCAGCGTGGGGAGAGTAGGTTAGTGGAGAGGAAGGGAGCGCTCCACCTTTTAGGAGCTCATAAGCTCTGTTGACGTCGAACTTGCGGGCGCGGATGAAGCGAAGGAAGAAGGCGTCGTCCTTTCCTTTCACCTTCTCTGCCACTGCCTTGCACATGTCCTCCCCACCGCTGGCTCTCTCTCGCACCAGCTCCCGGAGCTCCTGCACGGCCGACTCCCGCTTCTCCTCAGTCTCGTTCAGCTCGTCCTTTGCCTAGGGCGGGGTGGAAGGAGACAGGTGCCTGACGCAGCAGCAGCAGTACTTAAAGGGAGCAAGGCCCCTGGACCCATGACTGCATGTCCTCCTGCCCCCGAAGCGCAGGCTCCTGCGGGTGACTTCATGTGCCATTTGCTACTGCTTTACAGGACCCCGGACTCCCCCGCTTCCTGCCAGCCTGTGCCGTCATCCTAGACCCAGGGGCTCTGTCAGTGCCCTGGCCTCCAAGCCTCCTGTGAGGGACTCACTCATCACCTGCATTAGCATCAGCTGCAAGAGGAGATAATGTAGGATGCCTGAGCACCAAGAGGTGGTTTTAGGTTTGACATTAGTGAGGGGCTATGTTACTGCTCATGAAATGGATATCTGGCCGCAGCTAGGCAGAGCAGAGTCGGGCTGTGCAGACCCTCCCCTCACTGCTCTTTGAATGTCCTTCTGATTAACCTTATCTAGCCAAACGGGTTTCCACGGCACCTCAGTCCTGCCTTAAAGCACCCTCGTCGCCCCACATCTTTGCTATCCCAATCTAGGGGCTCCACCCCGCTCTGCAGATTCACCTCCAGCCTGTCTTGTCCCCTCCCCGCCCCCGCTCTCACTACTCGCCTTTCTTGAGCATTGTCAGATCCCCACGAGGGGCACAAAGACGCCTGCTCCCCATTTGCCTGTTACCCCTCACCAGTTAGAGCAGTGTTGCTCCCCAGTCCTGAAGACCTTGGCTCTGCTCTGGGGTGGAGGATTTGGGACAGTGTCTCTGCCTTGCTTGGCAGATTCCATGTCATCACCTGCCTTGTTCTCTGTGACTGGCCTGTGACCTGTTGGCCACATCACTCCTCGAGTCCCAGATTATGGAGGGGGGCAGCTGTGCCGAAGTCACTGTGAGGGCTCGGTGTCCCGTCTCTCATCCTTAAATGAAGCTCCTGTGAGGAAGCTTCTAGAGCTGCTCCCTCAGACAAAGGATCCATTGGAGGGATTTCCTCTAAGATCAAAGCAGATGAATCCCCTTCCTCACTCTGCTGGAGGGGACACAGCCTACACCCCACAACTAAGCCTTATCCCCCTCCTCTGTCACACCTTCCCTCTGCCTCCTTGTGGCTGGGACTTAGCCACCTGCTTCCCCCCTACACTTGTTCCCTGCTCTCTCACTACCCGATGGGTTCGTTTGTGGGGGGACAGTCCCAGAAACACAGCAAAGGGGTTGTATGCATGCCCTGGCAGGTATGGGGTTAAAGCACATCCCCAGACAACCATCTCTCCTTGCGCTCTGCTAGCCAGCAGGGGCTCCTGGCAAGGACCCCGAGGAGCCTCATTAGCTGGCAACCAAGTAGTAGAGGGGTGGGGTACAAGCCTCAGAGGAAGAGGCAGCCATGCAAGTATATTGTGTACAGCCCGGCCAGCCGGAGAAGGGCACTCTGGCCTGGTGGGGTGCTCAGTGGCATCTGGCCAGCATGGTCAGCAGCACTTGTGGAGGTGGGGAAGGACCAGGGTCTTGCCTGAGTAATGGGAGTAATGTGGGGCTGGGAACGTTGATAGGTAGAAGGGGACAATGAACAGGGGCAGAGGCTCAGATGGTTCAAAGGAGAATCTGTCCCGTTCCCATCTCCTTGGTACCTCCTGCCCCGTCACTTGCTTCCCACCCCCCGGTATGTGACCTCCCCATGGGCCTGGCTTCCCCTGCCCCTTCTCCCATGCTGTGAGTCTCACCTTCTGAATGGTGTGCAGGGGGACTTTGTCACACTTTCCGAAGACGGGGCCGTGGTCCTTTGTGGTGAGTCGCTCGAGTTTGGCGCGAAGGGCTTGCTCCTCCTCAGAGATGATCCGGAACGTTCCAGTCTGGGAGCAAAACCACAGCCAGGCGAGAAAGCGTTGCAAAGCTCGCCCCGTGAAGTGCCCCGGCTGTCCCTCTTCCAGGCCCAGGCCGGGGCTGTGCATGCAGTAAGCCCTGAGGGCAGAGACGCCTACTGTGCCCACGGCAACATATGAGATGCCAGCTCCCTGCACTGACTTATCTAGCAAAGGTAACAGGATCACCATGGAAGTCGGGGATGGGAGGGTTCCCTCGGGCTGGGGCGGGTAATGGGGTCTGTGATGGGATCAGCAGGGGGGAGGGTCCCTTGGGCTCAAGGAGGTAATGGGGTATGTGTTGAGGTCAGTGGGGGAAAGGTTCTCTTGGGCTTGAGGTGGTAATGGGGTCTGTGTTGGGGTCAGTGGGGGGAGGGTTCCCTCGGGCTGGGGCGGGTAATGGGGTCTGTGATGGGATCAGCAGGGGGGAGGGTTTCCTCGGGCTGGGGGAGGTAATGGGATCAGGAGGGGGAGGGTCCCTTGGGCTCAAGGAGGTAATGGGGTCTGTGTTGAGGTCAGTGGTGGGGAAGGTTCCCTTGGGCTCGAGGAGGTAATAGGGTCTGGGCTGGGGTCAGCAGCGGGACGGCTCCCTCAGATTGTAAGAAGTGTCAGGGCTCGGTTCTGGTTTATATGGGGAAAGAGGTTGTTATGGGAACTGTGTCAGAGCTGGACAAGGAGAAGGTTCCCTCTGTCACTATGTTTTGGCTCCTGCACTTAATGTGGGCTGACAGTAAATCTAGTTTATATTTGAAAAAAGCCTTGAAGATTGGCAAATGCCTTTATTCTGTGCCCGCAAATCCCACATTGGCACATGCAATCACCTGGGTAAATGGCATGGCAATATTTTGTGGGTGCCTTTGAAGAAACCCTGAGGAAATGTGATCATTGCGGTCTCATTGTGAGCCACAGGAGCTGCTCAGAGAACACACCCTTTCTATCCTGTTCCAGCTCTGTGGAAAATGGGGTGGGGGTCTGACTGTTAGCTTGAGAAACAGAAGGTGCTGGTGACACCCAGGAAGGGTCGGGGAAAGGGAGCAGGAGGATGGAAGAAGTGATTAGGGCTGGAGAAAAACAGGAGAAGGAACTGAGCTTCCTGATGGCTGGAGCTCTAGGCTGTAAAGTAGGAGAAGAAATGGGCCTAAAAGGCACGTAGGCAGACGACGTGTTCTCACACAGTGGATCCGAGTCAGTCACTGCAGTAGGATGCCAGCCAGTGGGACATTTCCAGCCCGCTAGATGTTGCACTCCACTGCACTAAGATATTTCCATAGTTTCCAGTCCATGCAGTGAACGCTATATAAATACCTGCACGCCACTAGCTCACTGCCCTGACCATTCAGAACAGCATCAGTTTGTGTGTGTGTAGGCCCATTAACATTAATGCTGATCCAACCTGAGATCCCCCCACAAAGCTGGCTGAGAAACTGGGGAGTCAGGCTCTTGTGCACTGTGGAGAAGGAACGTTTACAGCCCAGCTGGCTTTCCCCAGCTCTGTGAATGAACGGAGAGCAATGGGCCATTCTTGGCCCGAGTTCCCTGTACTGCAGGGGAGGGAACAGCGCAGAGCTGAACAATGGAAGTACTCACTATTGCAGACATGCTGCTTCCTTATCGTCCTCAGGACACTGAAAGAGAGAAGGAAGAATCCCACATTAACACTAGCTGGAGAAGCATTTCTAAAGCTTTCCCCAGCCCCAACACCTGCCCTGGATAACAGCCAGGAAGCTGGGCCCTGCCTGAACTCATTCCACCTGCTCTGCAGGGCTCAGGAGAAGGAATGGAGAATTTGTCCGGAGATGGGATGTAAATGGGATTCGCCATCAGATGCCCACCTCCCCCCTTCACTTAATTAAGATAATAATTTAATGCCACCTTCTCTCCATGGAACTCAAGCCATTTTATAAATATTAAGTTTAACATTTGTCAAAGTAGCCTTGGAATTTGGGTGTCTGTATTCCGACTCCTGGGGACTGATTGCAGGGGTGCTGAGGACTCACAGTTCCTATCTGGGGTTTTGGCAAACTGCATTCTGAGCAATAAGGAGGTCCCAGTGGGCATCACTACAGACCCCATGAGCTCAGTCAGTTCCATCTTGTTCATTCATGGAAGACAGAAAGACATAGCTCCATTGTGGTCAGGAAGCAAACGGAGGAATTCTATACAGCACTGCTGGTACCAGTGCAGGGAGCCAGCTGAGAATTTCATCTGGCAACCAATCCATAAAGGATCTGGTGAGAGTCACTTTGGCTGTGGAATATTTTAAGCCAGAGGCATCTGATGAAGGTCAGAGGGGGGACATGGATCAGCGTTCATGTCTTGCTCCCTGTCAGTACCCGGCCTGGGCCGGGGAAGCCAATGATACAACCAGCGGACCAAATTCGGCTCTGAATCCTGGTTATGATGTGACACCTGAGCTACATTGTGCATATACTAAGAAGAAGGTCAGATAGTCCCAGATAGGTTTCTGGTGGAGGTTTCACGCAGCCCTGTGGTGCCTCCATAAAGCTAGAAGAGTCTTTCCAGGATGGCCAGTCTAATGTCTTGTGCTGTCAGCATTGCCTAGTAGGGTTGCTCAATTCCCAGGAAGATGTCTTCCCACTTCAAATTCTCTACGTGACTCCATGGCTCCCCATTCTCTAATACAAGGGTTACAGCTGGACCACAAGAGTCTTTGCAGGGACATGAAGAGGAATGCACAGAACCCCCTCTTGTAATCTGAGGCAATATCTTGAGTTCATGCTTTTCATGTGAGAGCAGTTCCCCAGACCTGCCCAAGGTTTTATGAAGAGCAGCAATATATGTGATTTCTATCAAGTCCTTAATCCCAAAGAACCCAGAGTGCTTTCCAAACTATGGACCTACTTCCTGACTTTGCTGGGGCAGCACAAATATAACTGGGAGAAGAACTTGCCCCTCTGTCTAGGAATCATTTCATCCTCCACTGATGCACAGCTATTTCAGTCCTGGGGTACCCTACACAGTGCTGCCAGTGCTTTGGATCCTGAACTGCAGAACCCCCTGCTATTCTTGTCCTGAGCCCTGCACTCAGCTCTGTGCTTGGACTTCAAACCCCTGGACAGCAAACCAACACAGCATCTCTTCCCTGCATGATCCACTCTATCAGATAGAGATTCCTCAGTTCTCTGACAGGCAGATGCATCTATTTCCCCTTATTGCCAGATCCTAACTGTGAAGGATCCTGTTTGAATGCATCAGACAGAAAATAATTCTCCTTCTTCAACTTCCACCCACAGACAGTAAGACTCTTCATTATGCTTGTTGCCCAGCTCCCTGTTCCCTGCCGGAGGTGGGTTGATGTTTCTGCTTGACTTGCCATTCAAGTCCTCTTTGGAAAGTCCGATCCATTTCCACAGCGGGACCAGAGGTGATGTTACTGGGGCTATCATATGGGCTGGGCAGAACCAGCAGGGAGCGTTCTGAATGGACAAACAGACCTTCCCTCCTCAGAACCCAAATGCCCTGTTCCTAAAGCTCCCAGGAGCAGCTGTAGGTAACTCAAGCACTAATGAGCAGCCCAGATGGACAGCCACTAAAGGCAGCTGTTTGTCAACACACAACAGGGAGGATGATCTGCAAGCACAAAGGTCTCCGCCAAGCTCCTCTGAACAGCTTCTGCTGCAGCAAGGAGACTGACGGTTGGCAGCAGCACTGCTTGGGGCCCTCCATCCTGTAGGACCCCCAGTCCCTCCTGTCAGTGAAACCAGTCTCTCTAGAGCTGTTCAGGTCAAAGCCACTCAGTCTACTACAGTGCTTTCCCCCTGCCTGTGGTTTATCAGACTGTGAAGGGAAGGAAGGGGAGCCATCTTGCATAGGGCATTTCAAACTACGTCTGGACTAAGCCCTGGAGAACTGGCTGTAGGGAACGATCCTGGGGTGCCTCCCGGGACCAAGGAGCGGGTCTGGTTTAACATCTCTGTTACTACGAGCCTGAGCCGCAGAGTCCCAAATACTTACCGGGCCGCGAGAAGCCAAACCGTCCTGGAGGAGTCAGCGTGTGCAGTCGGGGGGCACCAGAGCGGAGACCTAACACAGACAGCGAGGGAGTGAGCAGGGCTGGATGGAGCAGGGGAAACCCAGGCGAAAGCTTTGTAGAGTCACCGGGTTGGGATTAGGCCGTCACAAGGCATCACTCACAGCAGCTTTTTAATTAAGTCCACTCAAAGCAGGCAAGAGACCCCATTAAAAAATACAAAAGGCAGATGAGGAGTGGGAGGAGGGAAACAAGTGGCCTCTTGGCTGGTGGGTAAGGGGGGAGGACAGAGAGGGAGCCAGTGGGATCTTGGGCCGATTAGTGAAGTATAAAAGCTTCTTATTGTGTAACGGGGCCTTGCTCATTAGCGTGCGGCAGTGTGGAAAGAGGAGTGGGAGGCAGAGAAAGTGGGCAGAGTGCCACTCCCCGCTCCTGCAAAAACTCCCTCTGTATGCTCTAATGCAGAGAGACATAGCTCCATGGCAGCGGTCACTGAACGGAGACTAAGGGGGCTGGGTGGGAGCAATGGAGAGAGGGCAAAGCCCTGGGTGTGTGTGTGTGTGTCCTCCATGTTTTGGCTCATCTCTGCTCCCACCCAGGTGCTCAGGGATATAAGCAATCGCCAGGTTGCTCCCAAGTCCTGCCATTGGACTCACAGATGCATTAGCTGTTAGAATTCCTGAGTGAATTTGGTCAGGAAAGTGTGAGGAGCTGGCCCCAGGGAAACAGAACTGGGCAGAGTGCATGGAGGTGCTGGTAGCCTGCCCCACACAGCTCTGCTGCTCCTCCACCCTGACCTGCATACCCCTTGCTTGTCCAGCACTGGTTTCCACATGCTCAGCTCTGCCAATGCACCTCACCTACAGCACCTCCACTCCTCTGCTATCCCACCCTGAGGCCTTGGCTGGGCCCTGTGTGCCTGCCAGTGCGGATGAGCAAAGCACAGCTGTTCTGTGTATCTGTTTCTTTTTATAAATTAAAGTGAGGTTAGAATTTGTAAATGACCCTCATGCAAACGTAGAGAGAGTGAACTGTGGATGCAACCCTTCCCTCTCGCTATGGAGCATTACGATGTAGGCACCGAGTCGGTAATTACCAAACATCCCAGCCTTGGTGCACAATGCCGCTGTGATACAACGAGACTTGGAACAGAGGCAGCCTTTAATGATGTTTATTGCCAAAGGCAAGACAGTAACTTTCCCCACAGGAGGCCATCTAACTGCAACTGAACAAAGAGAGTATCAGAAGGGTAGCCGTGTTAGTCTGGATCTGCAACATCTGATGAAGTGGGAATAGGCTGGAAAATGGCGCCTCTTCATCTGCTTTGTTCAGTTGGCCAAAGGTAAGCCTCTCGGACTTGTTCACTTCTAAAGGGGCCTCCTGGTTTCTCATGTATTTGGGCTGCAGTGGGTTCCCTCTCCCATTCACCAAGCTTTAGTTTTTAGCTGTGATGGGGTGGACCCTCCTTTTTCTTGTGTTGTCCGACTCACCAGCCAGCTACATTGACCAAGAACTCCAAGACCCACCAAGAACTTGCTGTAAAATGAGGCTGATTCTGGTTTGACCCTCACTCCCATATAGCTGCCCCTTTGGACTTTCCCAAGGACAGTTCACTAACATGCCCATAATGTTTCTGGCCCATGTCAAAAGCTGCAGGGTGCGTTCTGGAGCTGACTGAATTCCAGCCTGCTATGGGCATGTCCTATTGGCAGTTTCTCAGTCTCTGCTTCATAGCCAGGAGATTTCTGAGGATGAAATTCCAATGGAGCCCAAAAATCTCCCACCTGACCCCTCTTCCCAAATAATTCTCAGAGCTGAATGTGAGGACTCTTGCCAAAGCAGCCTTTTATCTGGGGAACTTGATTTCAGTGATCACTGGTCATCCCTCAGGCTCTCCTCCCCCATGCCCTCAGCTGACGTGAGAAGGGTATGATGGTCCCACTTGAACATCGAACTCAGAACTCTGGCACCCAGTCAAAGGGTTCTATTAGCCAGTGGGTGAATGGTAACGAAATTTGAAGCCCTCTCCTTGGGTTGCTAGCCAGCTTTGTATTAATTCATGCTAAGGACTCCGTATCTTTCCGTATCTTCTGGTCCTTTCGCTAGTGCTGCTGTGGACAAAATCTCTTCTCTCTTTAGTAAGAGGAGGATCTAACTTCCCCTTGGAGGACACTTCATCCTTGGGAACAAGGTAAGTGAATACAAGGGCCCATTGAGAACCACTCGATCTTAGCCAGGCTCTTATTCTGAAGGAGGTTTCTGAAGGGAGCTCTGGCTAAGTGGCTGATGCAGGAATGAAGGGTTTTACACAAGGCATGTTTTGTAACACTGCTGGGATTTAAGGATTTGAATTCCATATTGTTGCACTGCAAACGGAATTGAAACCCTGCAGGGAAGGAGGGAGAAAGGAGACACATGACTCGGGATGGGGGCAGGCCTGGGGAGGAACGAGCTTCTGCCAAAATCACCATAGTTTGATACTCCACCATCCAGGGATTTGACACTCCGGCATCTGCTGGTTCACAGTTCCCACTGTAGGCTCTAATGCTACACCTTGCCCGTACTAAAATGTCTGGAGCATCCTCTACTCCTCTCTCACCCGCAGCTCAGCCCAGCTAGCAGGATGATGCCCAGTGCAAAGGGATATTGCTAATGCTGGGAATAATGTCTGCTCTGGGAAGCCCAGTCAAGGATGTGCATGTGTGAGGCTCTTCAGGGAGGGTTCCCTAAGGTGTTGGCTTCCCCAGCTCCAGTCACAATGGAGGCTGGCTGGGAAGGTTCCGGATTCCTGGGAATCTCTCCTGCTTTAAAGGCGAGCGTTTCCCTCTTGACTTTAACAGGACCCATGAAAAGCACCTTCCAGATTCACTGTCCTGCCCACTGAGTAGTGTTCATCTCCAGTACAATGGGTCCATTGTGGTCGTTTGGGTGACCTGTTTGCAATCGATGGTGCCAGCGGCTGCTTTGTCTGTGAGTCAGTCAGAGCCCCTCACAAACAGGTTGTCAGAGTGGAGAAACTGATGATGATAAAACAAGCATTGTTCTGCCTCTGAGCAAGTCCAATTATCACTAGGAGCTGCACAAGGGAACACCGGGCTCCTTCCTCCAGCTGGGAAGCCTTCTCCCTCTCTGGGGATCCCTGAGAAGCAGCAGAATGGAGAGGGGCACAGGACCCCTAGCACGGCAAAGATCTTGTATTTATTGGCTCTTCTGTGGTGATCGTCACTATACCTGAGTCTCTTGCAGGCTGGGAGCTGGATCGGGATCCCGCTCGGGTTGCTGAGGCCCAGTGAGATCATGTGACTTGCCCATGGTCACTCAGTGGTGCTGTGGCAGAGCTAGCAATTGGCCCCAAATCTCCTCAGTCCCATACAGCCTTCCTTCCTCTCAGAGATGCCTGGAGGCTGTGGTTCCTAAGGGGTTTGAGGCTGTGCTGAGTGGAAGCACAGAGCAGTGGGAGAAGTAGAATAGCAGACAAGAGAGACCAAGTGATCCTGATGGTCCTTGAGGCAGGTCTCTCCTGGCTGCTGCAGCCCTCCAGTAGCTGTAGTGGGGAGTGAGTGTCCCCTGCCCGGTGGGTAGAGGAACAGGATTCCAGGCTCCCTGGTAGTACTAGCTCTACAGATTCTGGGCTGAGGTGGGTTGCATTCAACATAATACTCCCACTCAGTGCAGCAGCAGCTCAGCCCCTCTCCTCTCCTACTCCTGGGGAGCAGGAACCTGGGGGTGCCTTAGCGATGTGAGCTATTGACACAGATGGAGGCACAAGAGGGGAGTTCTCTGAAAATGAGCAGAGCCGGCTGAGGCACATTGGGGCTGATTAGAAACAATGTTTAGTTGCCTGCCTCCTAACAGAGCCAGTTTCTGCCCATGATGATCACTTGGCTGGGTGGAAAATTGTGGGGAGGGGCAGGGAAAAGATCCTGTGGGGTGCTCCTCAGATTTCACAGCTCGTTCCCCTGAGAAATGCATGTGCTGGTGGATCGGTGGGTCCCTCAGCCTCTGGTGTAGCATGGAGCCAGGCTGCATGTTCCAATCATGCTTAGCTGTTGGTTTATTGAGAGTTACATTTTCAAGGCTTGCCTCAAGGAAAAGGATTGTTTTAAATGGAGCCCAAAGCAGCTCTGCTAACAAATGGCCTTTCCACCTCATCCATGGACACCTCCGGCCAGTCACTGGCAATGTGTCAGGGAAGGGAACATCCCTTTGTGACCCAGATTTGGCCCAAAACAATGTTTAGAAACTGCGTGTATATGTGGGTGTTATGGAGAGAGAAAGTGGATCTTGTGTAGTAATCCGTGCTGGGGTACTAGGAGTCTCACTCTCTCAGATTCTCTTCCTGGCTCTGTCAGTGACTTGCAGTGTGATCTTGGACAAGTCATGTCCTTGCTCTGTGCTTCAGTTTCCCCATCTGCGAAATGGGGACAGTAACACATACCCACCTCTATAGCATGTTTTAATTAAAGCTTCTAAAACACAGTGTGACCTTCAGATGAAAGATGCTAGAGATTTGGAATCCATTGTGACATGCAGCCTGGTGTATATGTTGCACCCCTGTCTGGATGGAGTCAGAGCTGTAATGTGTGTCATAGGCACTCTAGTGATAACAAGTAATGGAAATTCTCCTTTAGTTCAAGTGGAAGGGGCCTGTGCTTTCCCACAGGAAAATCTAGATCAGATGTGGACAAACTATGGCCCATGGGCCACATCCGGCACCTGAGCTCCTGGCCGGGGAGGCTACCCCTGCGGCCCCTCCTCCACCTTCCCCCACAGCCTCAGCGCGGGGGTGTGGATAGGGGTAAGAGCTGACAGGGGACAGGGAGCAGGGGGGTTGGATAGGGAGTGGGGTCCTGGGGAGGCGATTAGGGTTGGAGGAGTTTCAGGATGGGGTGGTCAGGGGACAAGGAGTGGCGGGGGGAGGGTTGGGGATTCTGAGGGGGGCAGTCAGGGGACAGGGAGCAGGAGGGGATGGATAAGGAGTGAGGTCACGGGGAGGTGGTTAGGGGCGGGGGGTCCTGGGAGAGGTTCTGATGGGGGCAGTCAGGGGGTAGGAAATGGGAGGGGGCAGATAGGGGGTGGGAGCAAACTGTTTGGGGAGGCACAGCCTTCCATATCCGGCCCTCCATACAGTTTTGCAACCCTGAGGTGGCCCTCAGGCCAAAAAGTTTGCCCACCCCTGATCTAGATGCTATCTACATCTTAGTGAAGCACAAGGACAGCCAGGAAATCCCAGGTGCTGCAGTATATTTACTGCATGTCATTTAAAATCCTTGTCTGGACCCCCAGTAACACTAGCAGGGTGCTGCTGAGCACCCAAGAACAGAGATCGTCCTCCGGGGTTGGCTCAGGGAACTACCGCAAAGGAAGGGCTGTTGGGATGCTATCAGACCCAGAGGGCAATGGTCAAGTGCTCTCAGCTGCATCCTATCTGGAATCCTTTGGGGATAACGGGGCAGGCCACTTGCTGTGTGAAATAGACTCTGCCAGGAGTCCTGAGTGGTACCCATCTGGATCCCTGCCTGCTGAGGACCCCTGAGGTATGTGGGCTGGTGAGAAGTCAGCCCCTCATTCAACATTGCTCTTTTCAATGGCCCCGGTCCCTGATTAACGCATAGGGTGACCAGATGTCCTGATTTTATAGGGACAGTCCCGATTTTGGGTTCTTTTTCTTGTGGACTCCTATTACCCTCCCCACTTCCGTCCAGATTTTTCACACTTGCTCTCTGGTCACCCTATTAATGCAGGGCTTATGAAAGCGCTAACTCTGTGTTTGCTCTGTGTACCGATCATTCAGCTAAATCCCAGCTACTTAAACACAGGTTAAACTCCCTCACACAACAAAAGCTGCCCCTTGTCTCCTGTTGCTTAAGGAGTTTACACAAACACTGATCCCAGCCACACGTGAGGGGAGACTCAGAAGAGAAAGTGCAGCTGGTGCAGAGCCGCGGGGGCCAAGGCAGGCTTCCAGAAGTCCCTGCACCCTCCATTCAACCATAGCAAAAGGTTCCTGTATGATACCCACACAGGGCAATCCGGGGCACTTCTTTCTCCAGAGGAGCCATCTGGGCAATGTTGAACTTTAAAGCACGTTCTTGCGAGTGGCTTGTGTGCCTGTCCCTAGCTGGTGACAGGCCCATAACTGATCCACACAGGGAGTTTCCGTAGCAGTGTGCGTGACCCCATACAGTCCCACTATCCCTGGACCCGGCCTGGTGTCTATATTTACTGTGCTACACAGGCAAGACCAGTGTTTGCGTGGCTTGCTGTCCCCAGCTGGGACTCTGCTCTGTGCAGGAGGTTCTCCTCCCCTGGAGAATTTCTCTCTGTACAGAACCTGGCTTCCTGTTGGGGAGCAGGCTTTAGAAAGGATTTCCTGAGTAAGCAGAGCCCCTGGGATTCCCTGCAATGTCCGATTAGGGAGAAAGCCCTCCAGGATCCCCACTGGGGGGAGTTTTTACTCCCTTGTGTTAGTGTGTGGTCTGAGTCACAGTCTAGCCCCATGATTCTACAGAGATAATGTTCCTTTCCCTGCCTATTTTTAGTTTTTCTCTTGGCTAATAAAACTCCTTTGCGCTGGGGTAATGCTGCCTCTCACCTGGGCTTCATGAAATGCGCACAACTCCATCTGTTTGCTGACAGTTTTGTGAACCAGTATCAGTACCAATGGCTTGATCCTGTGCTCACCTTCCCAAAAACACCAGTGGAGACCAGGGGAGGGTGGTAGGCTATCTACAGTCTATTGAGTTGAGGGTTAAATACACCACCTGCCTACCATGATACCTTCTCTGGCTTAGGGCCCATTTGGGAATTGGGGGTCGCTGGCAGATTGCGTCAGGGAAAGGCAGAAACCCTGGCACCGCTGCAACTCAGTGCTTTGATCAGCCTTCTCTTTCAGAGGCCATCCTTCCAGAAAAGGAGTTCAGTGCTAGAGTGCCCTCTGCTGGCTGCAGCTGCCATGAAAGAGCTGAGAGGAGCAGAGGCAGGAAGGACTGGATGGAGAAAAGAAAAGTTTCTGTGGATTGTTTTTCACCAAGTCCAGCCTTCTCACCTCCTGTTTTCCCTCCATTCAAAGGACTCAGTCCCAGTTCTTTGTATTGCAGGAAAATGACTGTGGTGGTTACATCCACTTGATCGTGACGGAGGGTCCCAGCTCAAAGCACCGGAGAAAGAGGACCTGCTGCCTTGCCACCATGCCCACTTTAAGATCCTACAGTGCCATCAGTACAGTTCCTTCCTGACCCCCAGATCTGCTCATCTCTAGAGGTGAGAACGATCTGAGTTATCCAGGAGTCGCTTTGGAGAAGGACTCTGCCTCTGGGATCCATTGCACTATAACAATCTGTTTCCTGATACAAATCCTTCTCATTAAGGGACCCAGATCACTTCTGCACAGCAGGACTGCAGCCAGCTGGGGCACCAGTGTGAACCTAATGTTGTTAATCAGGCTTATGTAGCTTGGTTCTCTGGCCCAAAGATCAGGGGACCGTCCTGGTCCTCCAGGGTCCCTCTCTCAGCTTGAGACACCAGCTTGTGGGAACTTCACAGTCTTCACAATTACTGTAGGTTGGATGTTGCACTGGGATGTTGCATGAGGACACAATGACACACTGTTAGCCCCAAGTGATGCATGTTGTGGCAAATATGCTTATGTGGCAGTGAGCTTGTGACTCCTGAGGAAAGGAGAGAATTGGAAGGCATCTGCACTTCAGTTCAGCTTGAACAGGGATTGATAGACTCTTCAGGGTGATCCAACATACAATTTTCATCTCTGTGACATCCTGACCATTAATGCATGTCTCACATTTATTCAAATTACTGTTATTCAAACCAAATCAGAATGCACACATCACTACAGCTTTGTTTATCTGTAGAGCCTACATTATGAGCAGTGTCCTTTAGTTTGGAACTCTAATAGATTTCAAAACACATAAAAGAAGTTACAGGTCAGCAACAACCTCCCTTGTGATGACTTATTTTTCCTGTGGCATAGAGATCATAACGGTACAATGGCTCTTGCCACCCTATAACATTTGAAATAAATTGGTAAGGTTGCCTAGCAATTCACTGCAAAGAAATTACAATGAAGAGCATGTGGTTTGTCAGTGTCTCCCAGCTTGAGGAGTCTGCTTCAGAACAAAACAGAGCTAGGAGGTGTAATGATGATTTAGCTGGGGATTGATCCTGCCTTGAACAGGGGGTTGGACTAGATCAGTGGTTCTCAAACTTTTTGTATTGGTAACCCCTTTCAAACACTGAGCTTCTGACCATGACCCCCTCTATAAATTACATACACATTTTTGATATTAAATACTAAATGTAAACCCTATTGTTTAAAATGGATTTACCTTTTCTGACTGCTTTTTAAATTAAGACTAAAACACATTTTTATTGAATTAAAAATAAGTGGAAAAGTTATTTTATTTTATTTATCCCTGCATTTTGCATGGTTTCATTGATACAGCAGACAAAACTTCACTGCAAGTGACACATTGCAGTTTTTCAATAGCAGAGGTGATGATATTGGTAAAGCCAAGTTTAATGTTAGACCGGAGATACTTTTGTTTTTTAGCAGTTTTAGTAGTATAACTGGCCATTATTTTCAGCAGAAAGTTTGCACTTGCATGTATGACTTAATAAAACTACCTGTTCAGCTGTGAATGTTGTCTCCTTACCAGGGTCAGTCATAAGCAAATGGTGCCTGGCCAAATTTCTGTTTGGCGCCCTTTGTTTGGAGGTGGAGCAGCGGTGGAGGTGGCGTGGAGCTGGGCTGGAGGAGCTTGGGGCTAGCAGCCCACCACATGGGCTGTATCGGGGCCGGTGCAGCAGCCAGCCACTGGGGATCGGAGGTGGGGCCAGCAGCCTGCCCTGGGGAAGCTGCAGCCTGCCGTGGGGGTCAGGGCAGGAACCCAGAGCCGCCACTGGCAATGGGGTCGGGGCTGGAGCCCACCGCCTGCCGGGATCAGGGCTGGGGCCAGCAGCCCACCGGCGGAGTCAGGGCTGGAGCTGGCAGCCCGCCCCGGGGATCGTGGCTGGAGCTGGCAGCCCGCCCCGGGGATCACAGCTGGAGTCCACTGCCGGGGTCGGAGCCCACTACCGGGGTCGGAGCCCGCTGGTGGCTCAGGGCAGGAGCCAGCAGCCTGCCCCGGGGATCATGTCTGGAGCTGGCAGCCCGCTGCAGGGGCCAGGTCGCCAGCCCCAGGGATCGTGGCTGGAGCTGCAGCCCACCGCCTGCTGGGGTCGGGGCTGGGGCCAGCAGCCCATCAGTGTGTCGGGGCAGGAGCTGGCAACCTACGGGGATTGCGGCTGAAGCCAGCAGCTTGCCGCAGGGGCCATGTCACCCCCAGCGGAGATGGGGCTGGAGCCAGCAGCCCACCACTGGGGTTGGGGCTCGCAACCCCCACTTTGAGAACTAATGGACTAGATGACCTTCTGAGGTCTCTTCCAACACTAATCTTCTATGATGCTATGAAGTGGGGGGATTTTCTTAATATTTTGTATGAATACTGTGTGCCTCAGTTTCCCCTATGCATTGCACTATTAATTAGGTGGTGGGACAATGGTGGTTGATCTTTGCAGTGAACCCTGGGGGACCAAATATGTCTGTTGTCTGGCTTTCTGGACCCAGACAATGACCGGACATTTTGTAAATTAGCAACTGATGGCCGGGGGACCCACCCTCTGCAAGAAGTCAGTTGACTACGATGAGTTGGAAAACAAAGAGAAAGGTGGAGGCCAGGTGACCCGTTTTTCTTGGAGAAACACAACAAAGGATGGAGGAGGGGCAACAGGATGTGACTGAAGAGGGGCTGTTGAAAACAGGACCCTCTACTGGTTTGGGCCTTGGAAGGTGCTGGGGGAGGGGAGGGGAGAGCTAGGTGGACTTAGGTGGTTTCTGTGCTAACAAAGAACATTTCTACACTGCATACCAGACAACTAACAAACCCTTCGGTTTCACAACACTGGCTGAGAGTCGCTGCTGACTGGAAGTTGTGGGGCATGGCTCCTTTGAGGGCATGTAAGGCTTTCCCAGGAGTGCTGTTCAGACACTCACTGCAGGAGGCTCCCGGCATGGAACAGGGTAGCTGAAGGCTCTGAGGTCAAACCTAGGAGGTGCTGAGTCCAAGCAGGCTTACCCTAGTGAGAGTGTGCCCGGAGGTGTGTCGTACTGCAGGTCCTGCCTGGCTTTGATTCAGAGCTGTTCCAGAGCACTTCGCCTGTGCACCCGTGACAGGAGCCCATTCACTAGAAATGGAACCATTTATGAAAGGTGTCAAATATGTGGGGCCACAATAATTGTTAATGTCCTGCCAAGGAGCAGCATGCTCTACATCTTCTCCACATGACATTGAGGCAACCTGTTCTTCCCTGGAAGGAATGAGGCTAGTGTCTTGATTGTCACGACAGCAGAGTCAGTGCCTTGTCAGTGCTCCCTCCAGGAGGTGACCTGACAAAGCAGAAAAAACTCCTGCTCAATCTTAGGGCACACGGCAGAAGTTACCAAAAAGAAAAATATACGTTGCTTCCCTGTCTTGATTAGAAACCCCACTGCATCCTGAGGGCTGTCACCTCACTAGACAAGGAGGGTTCAGCAGGCCCATTAAAGGCCCTCCACTGTTTTCAGAACTTGCCCTCGATTCACTGTCACCTGCACATCCCACAATGACATGCAAAGATGGAGGTGCCTTGCACACACCAGGTCTCAGCTGGTATTAGGACCATACCTAGCAAAAAAGCAAGAGGAGAATGATATTTTAAGGATGTATTTAACAATTTTTCCGGAAGGGGAAAGTGTTGATGCTCCTCAGGGGTAAAAGGGTTTGAGTAAATGCAAAGGGTTAGAAATTACTTGACACACAAGCCTCCTGTGGGCTTTTCAGCATAAATGTATGGTGTGCGTGACTGAATGGGCCTATATGGAAGACATTGGTGAGGCCTCATCTGGAGTACTGTGTTCAGTTTTGGGGCCCACACTACAAGAAGGATGTGGAAAAACTGGAAAGAGTCCAGTGGAGGGCAACAAAAATGATTAGGGGCCTGGAGCACATGACTTACGAGGACAGGCTGAGAGAACTGGGATTGTTTAGTCTACAGAAAAGAAGACCGAGGGGAGATTTGATAGCTGCTTTCAACTACCCGAAAGGGGGTTCCAAAGAGGATGGATTAGACTGTTCTCAGTGGTACCAGATGACAAAACAAGGAGCAATAGTCTCAAGGTGCAGTGGGGAAGGTTTAGATTGGATATTAGGAAAAACTTTTTCACTAGGAGGGTGGTGAAGCACTGGAATGGGTTACCTAGGGAGGTGGTAGAATCTCCTTCCTTAGAGGTTTCTAAGGTCAGGCTTGATAAAGCCCTGGCAGGGATGATTTAGTTGGGGATTGGTTCTGCTTTGACCAGGGGGTTGGACTAGATGACCTCCCGAGGTCCCTTCCCACACAATAAACCAAGGGCTAAACAGAACTTGCGAATGGTTCTCTGATTACACTAATTGATTGCATTTCCCTAGTTAATTTACCTTCAATGGTTATCTCCTGCCAGACAGAGATCCATTTCAAAAGGTATTTTTTCCCCTGCTGATAATGGCCCATCCAATTAAACAGCCTCTTAGAATTGGTATGCTAATGTACAAGCTCTTTTTTTTTTTGCTTTCTGTGTATATAAATACATCTTACTTCTGTTCCATTCTATGCATCCGATGAAGTGGGCTATAGCCCACGAAAGCTTATGCTGAAATAAACTGGTTAGTTTCTAAGGTGCTACAAAGTCTTCCTCATCTTATTTACGGATACAGACTAACACAGCTGCTAATCTTAAACCTTCCAACCCTGATATTCTATGATTCTAAGACAAAACAGTGCCCCTGTTGAACTGTAAGGTATGCAGCTTCCAATGAGAAACATGTTCCCTGGGACTATCCGTCTCCTGAATTTTTCTTTGGTAGCATAGCCCTGTACTCTTTCAATCACTCACACTCTATTTTAGCCAGTTTCCTGATTCTTTCACCTGCCAGCTGGAAACATTCATGACTCCTTTGAGTCAGATACATTTCCTAGAAATTTCTTTCCCCCTCCAGCCTATATCCTCTTCTTCCCTCTTCTTATCTCATGGGCTCCATAGAGACGCCTGTTAAGCGCTCCATTTAGATGTCTGTAAAAGGCATTTCTGCCTGCTTAGTGATTCGTGATGTGCTTGAAAAAACTCCACAAGGATGCAGTAGGAAACACGTTTCCTTATGCATGCTGACTGCACTTCCAGAAATAGTTTAATCAAAAACAATACAGTATTTGACAGTACCAGCCAAGTGTGTAGTACCAGTAGTACCAAACCAGTACACTTTATGGTTGTTGTGTTACTGGTTTGGTACTGTTAAGAAAATGATTGTTAGGAAAATGTAACTTAGAATGTTGTAGTATGATTTTAAAATAGCCTTAGACTTATAATCTCACTCCCTGTATGTGTACTATTGACCCCTAGTTTAACATGCATTTTAAATTTGCATTCATCCTGTCACAGCTGTGCAGGCGTCATAGTGTCTGAGTACCCCTAAGTGTTTTGAACCTCCTGCTTACCAGACAGGTAAATGAAATAGATTAATACCAACAATGGATGTAATAGCCATTAAGTGTTCCCACCTGTGTAAGTGGATTGAAAGTCCCCCTCCCTTATCAACACAGGAGTATAAAATATCTTCATACATGTATTGAGGTGAGCCAGTTGTTTGGGTGATAACCCCTCTGACTCCTTATTGCTTGCAATAAATGTTGTTTTTCCAGAAGTCTACTGAGTTATGCCTGTCCTTTGAGGTATATTGGACTGAACTCCAAAGGAAATAAGCAGTTTTCGCAACAGTACTACTGTGTACTGAAATTTACAGTAAGTCTAATACCAGCATTGTTGTTGTAGCCATGTCTGTTCCAGGATATTTGAGAGAGACAAGGTGAGTGAGGTAAAATATTTTATTGGACCAGCTTCTGTTGGTTAGAGACAAGTTTTTGACCTACACGGAGCTCTTCCTGAGGTCTGGGAAAAATACTTAGAATGTCACAGCTAAATACAAGATCAGACATGCCACGCCATCAGGGGCTCATTCGCCTGCACATCTACCAATGTGATGATATATGCCATCATGCAATGCCCCTCTGCCATGTACATTGGCCAAATCGGACAGTCTCTACACACAAGAATAAATGGACATAAATCTGACATCAGGAATCATGACATTCAAAAACCCGTAGAAAAACACTTCATTCGCTCAGGTCACTCAGTAACAGATTCAAAAGGGGCAATTCTTCAACAAAAAAGCCTCCAAAACAGACTCCAATGAGAAACTGCTGAACTGGAATTAGTTTTCAAACTGGATACCGTTAACTTAGGCTTGAATATAGACTGAGAGTGGTTGGGTCATTACACAAATTGAATCTGTTTAACCATGTTAACTATCCCCCTGCTGTTACTCATAGCTGTCTGAAATGGTCCATCCTGATTACCACTACAAAAGTTTTCTCCTGCTGACAACAGCTCATCTTAATTAATTAGCCTCTTAGAGTTGGTATGACAACTTCCATTTTTTCATGTTCTCTATATGTGTGTGTATATATCTATATCTATCTATCTTCCTGTTTGTTCCAGTCTACGCATCTGATGAAGTGGGCTGTAGCCCATGAAAGCTTATGCCCAAATAAATGTGTTAGTCTCTAAGGTGCCACAAGTACTCCTCATTCTTTTTGTGGATACAGAATAACACAGCTGCTTCTCTGAAACCTGTTTCTCTAATATCCTGGGACCAACATAGCTACAACAACACTGCATATAACTCCAGCCAGTAATTTCATCACTTCTTCAAACTAGTAAACACTGAATAATGTGAAATGAGTTAATGGTGCCAAGAAATTTCAGAATGAGAATCCTAACACATTTCAAATCTAAGTGGATTCAGAGTGGTTCTGGTTCTATGTTCTTGAAATATGGTGCGCTATTGCCCCCTGAGGGTAAAAGAAGGGATTGATTTGACAGTGTCTGTTCTAAGAAAGCCTAATTGGGAGCAGATTTGAAATGCATGTAGATGTAGTGGAGGTGGGGAAAATGCATGAAAACAAGCTTTTTGGGAGCCTTACTTTCAGAGGATGAGGCTGGGAGAACAGTTCAGGCCCTGTTAGGAAAGCTTCAAAGGGGAAACCCAACAATGAGTGGAACCCAGGTAGCTGTCACTGGCTGGGGCCTCTCTAAGAGTAGGATTGTTCAATTCTTATTAAGACCTGGGGCATCATAACGTATCTAGGGAGGTGCATGTGTGTGACCCCTGTTGCCCCTCAAGAAGCAAGGAGGGTTTGGGGTATGTGTAGGGAACCACTGAAATAGCCTCCTCTGTTTTCTTATTCAAAGTTCATCTGGGAGATTTTTTTTCAGTTGAATTCCATGCTGGTGAAAGGTGTCAGATTTAGGCCCCCAAAGAACGAGTCCTCTGCTGACCCATTGAAAAGGGATGGCATCCCCTTCCACTGCCCAGTCCCTCCTTAGCTCGGCCTCTATGGCCCCTTCAGTCCTTGGCCTCTCTGCTGAGAGGGTTTTGCATAGGGTGACCACAGAGCCAGCCTTAGGGCAAATGGCACCCTGGGCAAACTTGTATTTTGGCACCCCTGGCCCCCATGAGCTCCTCAACCCTCCACACTTCTAGCCTCTGTGTGGTACCCCTAACTCCTGCAACCCCCTCCTGCACCCATGTGGGGAAATTGATCTGGGTGCATTCCCCCTTCCCCCCCCAAGACTGCTCCTCTGTGCACCCACCGAGGCTGCATGGGGTGTGTGTGTCCGGGGAGCAGGAGCTCCTAATGCCCACCTCACAGAGGGGAGCAGCATCTGTATGTAGCCGCTCACCTCCCTGCCACAATGTTGCTTCACCAGGAGGAAGCGGGAAGAAATCTGGGTGCCCCCCCCCCCACGCGTGGCACTCCCCTGACAGCCAGAAGCAGCTTCTGCCTCCACAGGGCGCCTCAGGGGTGGTTGCCTGGGTGACCCACCCCTTAAGGGTTCCCCCCATTCCCCCACCAAGGGGCTGGCCCGAGCCGGCTCCTGGCCGGCAGCAGCGCGTCCCGCACAAAGAGGGTGACCGCTGAGTCCCAGCGGGGCCCGGGGTAAATGAGACACAGCCGCCGCCAGCCCAGGCTGGATCCCTGTGCCGGAGCCCTGGGGTTGCGGTAGCTGCCGCGGCCAAGGGGAGATTCGAACCCACGACCCGCTCCCGCGGAGCGTTCCAGTTCTATTACCCACGCGCCTTCGCTTCCCCGGGTCCCGCCCTCTCTCCGCTGGGCGGGGCTGCTTGGCCTGAGGGCGGGCTCTGTTGCCAGGGGCAACGGAAATGAGCACTGGGGAGGCGGGATCCGTTGCCAGGGGTGACGGAGACGGAGTTCTCGGCGGGAGTTTCGGAGTCGCGGCCCGAGCCGGCGGGAGGCGGAAGCGAGCTCGGGGGTGAGCGCGGGTCGGGGTCGGGGGCCTAGCGGGGGGAAGTGCCTGAGGCGAGGGCAGAGTGAGAGGTGGCTGCGGGGCTGCCCGCGGGGGGCTGGCATTGCGGGGGGTCGGCATGTTGAATTGCGGCGAAGGTGCCTAGAGCCCCGCGTGGGGTGGTTAAAAAACACTTGCAAACGTATGAAAACCCCAACGCAGGCGCCTTCCTCCTCCCCCCACTTGTCTCCCTGGACTAGGGCGGGTTCACGGGCCACTGAGAGGTGCCCACGCGTTTCTGGGTTGCTTTGTCCTCTATTATCCCTGGGCAGAGGGGTTTCGTTCCTTCCCCACAGGGGCTGTGCCGTTTCCTGTTGTCAGGAGAGAACGGTGCACGATAATACGTATGTTCATAATAAAACCCAGCTGCTAATTCTGCCCCTGAAATTTCATTCACCGCTGACATTGCAGATGTTTCTCAGAGACTGGGCAGCTGGGTTCTTATGGAGTAAAGATCATGTTCTCCTGCAAACATTGCTCCTGATTATTATAATTAAAATGAAAGCCCCCCTCTCCCCTCTTTGTGCTGAGTGCTTCCTAATGCAAATCCTCTGGTTGTTTCAGAGGTGATGACAGCTCTGTCTGGAATAAAGCTTTGAATCTCTACATTTTTGTGAGGCCGGTCCTGTACTGCTTTGTGTTGTCTTTTCTGTTGGATTGCTAGTCATTCCACAGCCTTTCGAACTTTCAGGCCGGAGATGTGATGGCCAGCCAATTAAAAAACAGACAGTTAAGGGGTGAAACTCTAACAGGATGCCCTGTATCAGTCTGAGTGTCCCAACTGAGAATGCTGATGCACTTTGAATGACTTATGTTAATAGGATGCATGGTTGGTACTACACTAACATTCTGCCACTAGTTACAATTCTGCTTCAGTGATTTCTTCCCATACCTCTTTGCTGCTGCCTAGAGATGGTTAGCTGTTGATCAGTGCCCTTTCTTAGTTATGATTCCCATCCTTTCTCTCACATGCCATTGCTGTGATGTTGCCATTGTTTTAACTTGTATGTTGGGAGACGTTTCTGTAAAAGATGTGTTATAAAATCAAATTGTGGTGTTGTGGAGAATTGATGAATGGGGAGAGTTATTCCTTGAAAATCCTCTTGAATAATATTTTTCTCCAATGCCTATCTGCACAGGTCTCTTGTGGGAAAGGACTAGCTGGTTTCCTTTATTATTCCCCAAGTGCTAATGCTGCTGTCATTTTCCAGAGCACATTCAATGCGTGGCTGTGCTGCAAAGTCTACTGACACAAGCTGTGATGGACCAGAAAATCTTATCTCTAGCAGCAGAAGAAGCACTAGACAAACTTCAGGAATGTCTACAAAACCTGAAGGAAAGTGAAGTGAGTTGCATATTTTTGAACATTTGAGGCTTTATTTGGATTCTCTGCATGAGTGGTAGCAGGAGAGAATGACTGCTAGAGTTTTCCTTCATTTGAAGATGTTGTAAAAGTGTGCCCATACCAATTGACTGGACGTTTAAGGTGAAAAAAATAACTGTAAGATGGTACTCTGAATGAACAGTTCTGGCTGTTTGCTGAGTTTCCAAAGGCTAAAAAATAACTTGGAATGGATTGGAGCTGTGGTGTATATTCTATGGCAGGGGAGGGAAAACTATTACCCGCGTGCCGAATCCAGCCCATCACGGCTTTCAATCCAGCCCGTGGTGCAACGGGGCTAAGGCAGGATCCCTGCCTGCCCTGGTCCTGTGCCGCTCCCGGAAGCGGTTGGCACCACGTCCCTGTCGCCCGTGGTGGTGGCGGCGAGGGCTCTGTGCACTGCCTTCGCCTGCTGGCACTGCTCCCCACAGCTCCCATTGGGTGGGAACAGGGAGCCATGGCCAATGGGAGCTTTGGAGGTGAGGGCAGCGTGCGGGAGAGCCGGCTGCCCACCCCCAGGAACCACTACCATACATGCTGGCCACTTCTGGGAGTGGCATGGGACCTGGGCAGGCAGGAAGCCTGCCTTAACCCCACTGCACGCTACTGCCACTTTGGAGTTGCTTGAGGTAAGCAGAACTGGACTGGAGCTTGCACCCTGATCCTCTCCTACACCCCGCATCCCAACCCCCCGTCCTGAGTCCCTTCCCACACTCCGCACCCCCTGCTGCACCCCAACCCCTTGCCCCAGTGCTACATTCATGATCCTGCATACAATTTTCTCACCTATATGTGGCCCTCAGATCAAAAAGTTTGCCCACCCCTGTTCTCTGGTGTACCCAGATTGAGAACTGATTTAGGACTGCCTTGTGCCTTGGTGTGCTCTCTGATAGGCTACAAATCAATGTAATGCTATTAGGAGGATTGTAGTTAGATTTATCCTCTCTATAGGGATGGAGTAATGTCTGACATTGTTATATTGCACCGTGACTGATAGCAATATGGCAAGGTGATCAGGTGAAGAATATTAACTATGTGAGTCATAGCTGTTTTGTTGGGAAATTAGTTCCTGGACAGACAGAACTTGTCCTAGAAGGGGATGGGGTGAACCTGCAAATGTACACGTTGGAAGTGTGGAAATAAGCAACTGGTATCTTACAGCTGTTTCCTTCTGGTTGCAGCTTGGTGACCTTATTACGAAGCAGGCTGTAAAGGGAAAGGAGACTGCAGTACTGCTGAGGGGAATCTTCAAAGGTAATGGGACAACTTGGGTTTCGTTGATCTTTTAGAAGGCTCTTGGCTTGCCCGTATAGATTAACTGTTTGCTCATGAGATAAGTAGATAAGTGGGCAACTGAACTAGGTCTTGTAGATATGGTGGAAGAAGAAGGTTTTCAGGTAAAATGTTGATTATCTCTCTCTGTGATTCTACCTAAATCCAAGAAGTTAGGCTTCCTGACCTTGGGGTCAATTGAATGTGACAATGTTACACATGTATTGGGGAAGGGGAAATAGATCTAACCTAACTTTTCTCAGATACTGCAAATGCACTCAAGAATTAGCTAAGTTCTTTAAGAGTAGTCCTAGTTTAGGGAGCCTGTAATAGGATGTGAGCAGGATCCAAGCTGGCCTGCTGAATGGGTGAACTGTCAAGATGGCTTCTTTTAAAATCTGCATTTTCCGCCCTTGGAAAATCTGCCTGAGTGTCACAGGCAGTAACAGGATGAGTAAGAGAAGAATTTCAGATCTTTGATTCTAGCTGTTCTTATTTTTTTTTTTTCTGGTTTTATCAGATAGATGAAGATGGGTAAAGTCTGGTCCTTCCATTTGTGATCCATTTCCTATAACTTAAAATATTAATCTAAATAACATTTTTTCTTTTCCCTTTTTGTTTCTCCCTCGCTCTCCTTCTTCAATAAGGTTCTCCTTGCTCTCATCAGAATGGTGTTCTCAGGAGACTCCAGGTTTACAAACATTGTGTCCAGCTGGTGGAGTCAGGGGACCTGCAGTTGGACATAGTGTCAGAGATCATAGGGCTGCTGATGCTGGAGGTAAGTGCTCATCTGGAGTGGCTTAAATGGGGCCTATTGGGTCTATGTGGGACAGGAAGTGCCCTTTTACCTGTGAGGAGTGGATTCCCATTATTAGTTAGGCCACTAGGGGAAAGTGCATGGGACACCTGCTTGAGTCTCACCCAGGATGAGGTTAGTTAATGTTTGGAAAGTGTTATCTCTGTGATTATCATAGTTGGATGTTTGTACTGGGAAGTAGTTCAGACTCTCCAATCCCTTGACTTAGTCAACATGACTTATCCCCATTTCTACTGGCCAGTGTGACACACTGTCTTTCAGGGAGAATTTCGCTAGTAACCAATATTGGGCTGCACCAGCAGTCTCTAATGTGGTTCTCATTGGCTTCTTGAGAGTATACTTGCTTTCCTTTAATCATTTGTATTTATGTCTGGGGTCTTCTAATGCATCTCCTCATACGCTTTTTAAAATAAATCTTTTATCAGGCTCGTCGATTACCAGGTGCTGCAATGGCTGAACTGGCCACTTTGTTTGTTGACGTTATTAAAGGAGGAAGCCTGTCTAATGGGAAATCCTTGGAGTTGTTTTCCACAGTTCTTACTGCACTGGCTACCTCTAAAGAGAGCCTGGTTTATGGGAAAGGTAATGCCTTCACTGCCCAATCCTTTGAGGGGTGGAAAGGGAGGGGTAGTTTTACATTGTTGGATGCCAAGTAATTTCATTTTAAAAAATACTATAAATATTTAAAGAAACATGAAATGTAGGCGGGCTCTTACTAATTGTTTCTCTTACTACCGGCTCAAGGATGTGACTCCCACTACTTAGTCACAGGGATTCTTTTGCATACCTTAGTGGATACAATGATCAAGACCAAGCAAAATAATCACAGATTATTAACCAGGACTATTTTATTGTTAGAGAAAGAAAAAATATTAAGCAAAACAACACAATTGATAAACTGGTTATTTCTGTTCTTATCTCTTCTGAATGTCTCTGGGGTGAGCTTTTAACAGACTACACCTTTGAGAGTGAACCCTGCCTTTGGTGGGTCACCCTTTTCTTGGTATTGTGACACCAAAGTATATTGTTTCCCCAAACTATTGTGAATTCAGTTTTAGTATCTTATTAGATACTTACAACTGTTTATGTAGGGCAAAACACTTTAAGGTCTGGTAAGAAGCGTGTCTCGTTAATAATAACCTTAACAGTTTATAATTAGGCAAATAAAGCGATCTTGACTAAATCTTTTGAAATAAAACAAAATATTTAAACTAGTTAGGTAGAAGAAGCCTTTTAAGGAGCTGTCTTAACAGGTCAATTATGAATATTAATAATCTTAAATCCAACTAAGTTCCACTATTTCTCCGTTCACTAGTGATTAGTCCCCATCTCCTCTCATAGACTTTAATCAGAAGGGACCATTATGATCATCTAGTCTGACCTCCTGCACAATGCAGACCATAGAATCTCCCCCACCCACTCCTGTAGTAAACCCCTAACCTATGTCTGAGCTATTGAAGTCCTCAAACCATGGTTTAAAGACTTCAAGGTGCAGAGAATCCTCCAGCAAGTGAATACCTGATCTAACCATCTGGTGATTAACAGAGAAACAGTTTGTCATCTAAGTGACAGCAGCATTTTCCTACCCCCAAAATGTCAGTGTTAGAGTTTAAATCTAACCTCTTGACAGTGTGTTAGTTAACTTTTGCTCATCAATCCTTGATAAGGTTTTTGGGGAAGTTTTCCTGGATTTGGTTTATTCTTGAGTCTTTGTTTTTCTTAGCTGTCTGTGTCTTGTGAAGTGCTGGCTGTCAAAACAAACTAGCCCAGGGTATGCGTATGAGGTGCTCACTTCAGAGTCATTTATACTCTCCTTTCCTTTCCTATTTTGATGACGCTATAGGAAAACGCTCCCTTTCGGGCTTGTTTATATTCAAGTGGGTTGCTGTCACTCTTTTATTGGCTCCATGCTTTCCTGGGTAGTCCTTAGGAGCCCCTTCATCTTATGAATATATAGTTTTTTAATGATTATGCAACATTTCTTTCATTGCCTCTGTTTTTCTGGCAGGAAAGCATCAGATACCTTTCAAAACTAGCTTTAACTTTTTATTTAGTCCATTCTCTGAGATATTCTTTCAGTTTTATTAGAGTTCGACAGGAAATTTAAATTCTGTTTTCAGGAAGTGCAAACACCCCTGTTCTTTTTATAAAAAGGTTTTGTTCTCAGAACAGACTTTTAAAGTTAAAAGAACTCCTAGAAAGTCTTTAGCTTAAGTTGTTAATTCTACATGACTGTTTTTGGAGGATGATTTTTCTTGCCTTTCTGAATTGGGTGAGGGTTTGCTTGTGCACTGCCAGCAATTAATTCCCTATTAACATAAATATTCTATATTTAAATGTCTTGTTACAGTTGTCTAGCAAGGTAATTAGATTCCATGTTAGTACCTAAAACATTTTGCCATTTACGTAGCAGCAATATTAGGAGCTTTTCATTTAGCTAACATATTTGAAAATGTATCCTTTCACAAAGGTGTTTGTTATTTCAACTTTCTAGATATAAACAAAAGTTCAAAACATTTCCAACTGTACATGTTTTTCCTGGAGCTTCAAAAATGCAAGCAGAGATTTTTCTTTTTAAAATAGAAAGGGATGGTATTGGCACTTCCATAGATTTATGGCTCGACATTCCTTTTTTACAATTAGGCCTCTGCCTAAAACATGGATATTTTACACAGTTTTTCTTCTTGATGTTTGCTATCCTTGGGAGATAGAAGTAGAAACCATCTGGAATGTCTTTGACTAGCTTTAACATTTTGTAACTTAACTAGCTAAATATATATATATATTATTGTATTTCCAAGCATTCTTCCTATAACATACGTGTAGCTATACCTTAATATTCAGTAAAGGAGCAAACAAGCTTGTAATGACCTAATAAAATAATATAA
Organism: Dermatemys mawii; assembly: GCA_007922305.1. Taxonomy (NCBI): domain Eukaryota; kingdom Metazoa; phylum Chordata; order Testudines; family Dermatemydidae; genus Dermatemys; species Dermatemys mawii. The sequence goes on from ML677366.1 coordinate 13,511,298, forward strand.
TTTTTGCATCAATATTAAGGTCTCTCTCCTACACCTTCCTTTCACTGGAATCTGCTTCTAAATGCCTTTTGCTTCTCCAGGTGAGCTGAGTGGGGAAGAGTTTAAGAAGCAGTTGATCAATACCCTCTGCTCCAGCAGGTGTGTATATCTCCTCTTCATTTCTATTTGTTAATTTAAGAATTGTTAATCATCTGTCAGCATCTGGGCACTTTACAAAAAGTCTGTCTAATACCCACCTGCTATAAAGTGAAACACTAACCTCAATCTAAAACCCCACCTGCTTCTGCAATTCTAAGAAAAGTGCAGCCAAACTGGCCAAATAATGCCCTTTACATTGTGCTTTGCAGAATTCCTAACCTGGGTTGGAGAATCCTCTCCACTTTGCTGTGTTCTACTTCCTTTAAATCTCACCCCCTCTGAAAGCTGGCAGTATGGTGATTTCTCCAGCTGGGAGGGCAAGTGAGCCACCTGCAACATTGCTTCATGAACTGGCCTCAAGGAGTGCTTAGGTCTTTCCCTTTGGTTTTCCTGTTCGTTGTCACTAGGAGAAGAGCAGCCAATCAGAGCCATTCCAATGATCAATGAGTAGCTGGTAACAGTGGTGAATTTTAGTGCAATCAGGCTTCTGTTCTTACTTTGAGAGAGCAACAGAAGAACCATAGAAATGAATTAAATTCGGGTGGGGTGGGGGAGGAGAACAAGCAGCAATTCTGCCCTTTCTCAGGCTCTCTGTTCTTTTGTTTGACCAGGTGGGATCATCAGTGTGTCATTCATCTCACCAACATGTTCAGGTAAATTCCCTCACCCCAGTGTTTTCTTATTTTCCATCTATTTCTGCCTCCTGTTTCACAAGCAACTTGGGGACTGTGTGTCAATAACCTGCCAGTTGCATCCTTGGTATAACCTGGGTGCTGAGCATATCCATTAGGTGTGTTTGGGAACTGCACACAGCCTGCTAAACATGCCCCAGGGACAGCATTGGCCGTGGCATTTCTCCATATTTTTAATAAACGTAATGAATAGGTCACAAATTTTTTCCTTTATTGCCCATGACCTGACTGTGATTTTTACTAAAAATATGCATGACAAAATCTTAGCCTTATTCATAATGTGTATTTTGTGCCTGCAAATTCCATGTATATGCCTGGCTCTTCAGCCTTCTCTCCTTGAGTGCAGGAGACTCTGGGCTGGTCATGGCTTCGATTCTGTGTATCTTAAAAAGTTGGCACTGTCCATTCATGTGCAAGCACAGTGTGAGGAAGGCTTTGTGATGTGCAACTTGTGCTGGAGGTCAGAATGTGAATCCGAGTCTCTGAGACAATTGCAGGGAGCTGAGGGGTCTATGGCAATAACTTTTATCTAGGACTTCTGGTAGCGTTTTTGATCCCTGTAGTAGGCCTTTGGGAATGCTAGAGTACTACGGACTAGTTCAAAGACCGAACCTGCTAAAGGAAGCAGGGTTGGGAACTGAATGGCAATGACTGGTCTGCACCTTTTGATTCTTCAGGGACATCCCACTAAGTGCAGAAGAGCTGCAGTTTGTCGTGGAAAAGGTCATGAGGATGTTCTCCAAGTTAGAACTCCAAGAAATTCCTCCTCTGGTTTATCAGCTGCTGCTGCTCTCTGCAAAGGTAAAACCCCAAAGGGAGCTGGTGAAGCTCTCCAAGCCAGAACTTGCACCTAACTACTAGAGCAGATATGTACTGTGTGCACATATGAGAGAGAAAATACACAAAGTGAGCTATGAATTGAATCATGCAGGAGATCAAAATTCAGGTCTCAGCTGGACAGCTCACTCCCATGGCTGATGGAAGGTGGGAGCAGGCTCTGTTGTGGGAGATAGGGAGATGGTGGAAAGCCTTGTATGCATCTCACTGAGGAAGGGCGTCAACTGAAAGGAGGGTGTGACACGGAGTCTTTGGAGAAGAAAGCAGTGGGTTCAGTTCCAAAAGATAACAGGCAAGGTCCCTATTAGTCTTCCTAGACATGGACTCCATTTCTCTGCTCAGGGGGTTGCCAGTTCTAGTATGTTCATGGCTCACATAGTCTGACCTGCCTTTGGGTTGTGGTCTGGATCAATCTTAAAAGAGGTCTCATTTTTGTGCCCCTGTTCCAAGCTGCTGCTGCTGCTAGTGAGGTACCTGCCATTTCGTTGGGACAGAGTGGCTGTTCCACTCCCATACTTGTTGCTATTATTTCATGAATGACTCAATAAAAGAATGATCCATCCAGAGATAGTCTCTACCTGTATTGTGGGAGGCTGTTTGAATTCATTAGCTCAAGTCTAGAGTCTCAGTTACTATTTTAGGGCTTTCCAGCTGCTTTGAATGGACTTGTCACTTAAAGGGACCATTCTAATAAAAAACCTTTTCTTTATAAGTGCTGTACAAAGAAATATACAAACAATACAGTGAACAATTAGTCTACCCTAGAAATGCACTGCACAGGAGTCCCATATAATAACTTAGCATGGTAAATTAAAAATATTATGAAACTAGCATTGCAAGGGGAAATCAGGGAAGCAGACTGCAATTCCCTGGGGGTGTGGTGTCTCAGGATATTACAGAATGTGCAATAGATTAATATAGTTTATGCTATGTCATGCCTTCCAGGGCAGTAAGAAGACTGTTTTGGAAGGAATCATCACTTTTTTCAACCAGTTGGATAAAAGGCAAAAAGAAGAGCAGAGGATTCCAGAGTAAGTCCTTTCCTATAATTATCTTCCTTTTCTGCCTGTTGTAATCCTCCCTGCCTTACCTGACACCCCTCTTGTATGAACTATGCCAAATCCTGAACCAATGTGTCCTGTTCAGTGCTTTTGAGATGGTGTGCATCAGTTACAACAGGGATTGTAACCTAAGGTTTTCTACTATGTCTTCCAGGTCAGAGGACCTTGAAGCTGCCACGGTGCCCCTAGACCAACTCCGTCATGTGGAAGGCACTGTCATTCTTCATATTGTGTCTGTTATCAACCTGGACCAGGATCTAGGCAGGGAGCTAATCAAACTACTAAAGGTACAGCAAATGCAGAGCACACTGTTAGAGCTTTCTGGGGCACGAGGGTGGGGGGTTAAACTAGAGGGTAGGTTTGGTAAATTATCTTTATGCAGGATTCTAAATTGTTAATACCATTATGGCCATCAAAAACATATATAGTAATTCAGTGTGCTTGGGATAAGAGATTCCCCCACAACTTGGTCAACTCTGCAGTAGCATAACACCAGTCTGGCCTAAACTAGCAATGATGGCGTCCTTCATTAAATCATAAATAACAAGCTCTTTGATTGTCCTGTCTCTTGATGTTTCCTAGGCTGGACAGCAAAGGGACTCTGGCAAGACCTTGTGTCCTTTCAGTGTGGCTCTTGTGCTCTCAGTGGCAATAAAACACAGATTTGAAGAGCAGGTGTGTTTTACTTATGTGTAACCTAAGGATTTTTTCCCCATAAAGCTTCCTTGTCCTTGTGTTGTGCTCACGATATAAGGGCTGGGGGGGATGGGGGGGAATGTTCATATTGTGCTCCCTTTTCAGTACAGGTTCAAAAATGAACTCTTGGTAATAACAAAAAAACCCAAATACTATTGGATCGATTGGGAGTCATGGTCCCTGGCTCTTGAGCATTGGAGCATCCTTGTCATCAAGGGGAGAGAGTTATCCTTCTGTTCCTGTGCCTCGCCTACTGATCATTGAAATCTGTTATGGCATCCAGAGAGACCTCTCATCTAATAATATAGTTATTATTACATGACATGAATGAGGGGAAAAGAGTGCAATGGAGTGAGGATGACAGCAACTTAGCCATCCGAAAACCAAAATATGTCCTGTCCAAATGTAGGTGCTGGGTGACCCTATGCTCATCCATCTTGGCTGCATCTGTGAGTAAGGTGGGGAACAACCATCCTGGAGAAGGAATGTATTGAGATATGTCGGCAGAGTTGTGAGAGCAGCTGGTACTGATGCTTCCTACACTGTGCCTGCTCCGGGTGGTTCTCTCGCTTGGTGACCACCTGTGGAAATGGTTCGGGACAGACTCTTCACTCACACCATTTTTATGTTTCAGGTGTTTGACTTTCTGAAAATGTCAATTGTGAGAAGCTGCAAGGACCTGCAGTTCCTCCAGGGCTCAAAATTTCTGCAGGATTTGTTTCCTCAGCAGTATGATGTAGCATCCATAATCCTGGAAGTGGTGGAAAACAGGTTTGCTTTTGGAGCACACTAACGAGCTCAAGAGCTTTTGGAAGGGAGCAGGGTCTTGGCCTAGACAGAAATGTGATGGGATTCTAACTACAGTAACTCCTCGCTTAACGTTGTAATTATGTTCCTGAAAAATGTGACTTTAAGCGAATCCAATTTCCCCATAAGAATTAATGTAAATGGGGAAGTTAGGTTCCAGGTTTTTTTTATTTTTTACCAGACAAAAAACTGTATATTATATAAATGTATACACACATTGTATACATTTTAAACAGACAATTTAATACTGTACACAGTGAGGATGATTGTGGAGCTTGGTTGAAGTGGTGAATTTAGAGGGTGGGATATTTCCTAGGGAATTCCTTACTGCTAAATGATGAACTAGCTTTTGACTGAGCCCTCAAGGGTTAACACGTTGTTATTGTAGCCCCTCACACTCTGCAAGGCAGCAGGAATGGAGGGAGGGGAGACAGCACGACAGAGAGACACACCCTGTGTGTGGGGGAGAGAGAGGTGCGCACTGCCCTTTTAAGTTTGCTGATCCCACTTTTAAGTACACTATCTTTTTAAGTGGCTCAGGAAGTTGAGACAGCAGCTGCTGCCAGCCAGCTCCCTCTGTCCTGAGCCCTCTTCTGTCTCAACCCTGTTCTATGGAGATGACGTAAGTGGGCTGCAGGGGGGAGGGAGACACCCTGACATTAGCCCCCACACACCTTTCCCTCCCGCTGCACAGCAAACAGGAGGCTCCTGGGAGCAGCTCCAAGGCAGCGGGTATGAGCAGCACATGGCAGTGGAGAGAGGGACAGCTGAACTGCTGGCAGTTGATAGCCTGCTGGGCGGCTGCCATACAGGAAACTTAGGGGAGCAGGGAACTGATAGGGGGGCTGCCAGTCCACTCTGGTTCCAAGCCCCCACCAGCTAGCTGCAACGGGCTGCTCTTCCTGCAAGCAGTGGACAAAGCAGGAGGCTGCCAGACAATGTTAGAAGGGAGCATTGCCCAACTTTAAATGAGCATGTTCCCTAGTCGATCAGCAATGTAACAACAAAACAGCGTTAACCGGGACAGCTTTAAATGAGGGGTTACTGTATTACTGAAAACTGATTTCAAATCCCAAACCTTATTTGACAGATTTATATAAAAAACCTTTGAAAAAATTATACATTTGCACAGGTGTGTCCTAAGTTTCAGCCATCTGTGATGCAGAGTGGCTGAATTATAAACCACTAACCACCAGTTTCCTACTGGGAATGTTAGCTGACCATTTACAGTAATGTTACCTGCTGTAGTGTGAATGCTTTCTGCGCAGTGAACGAGGGAGGGATCCTCTGTTAGCCTCCCACCATTACCCTTTTAAACACCTCATATATGGCTCCAGGACAGGCCATCAGTCAGCACCATTTCTGAACCTTCTGAACAGCATAGTTTAAAATACTGAAAGTTCCCTCAAGAATTGTAGCTTTTCTGTCTCCCCTTTGCTGGTTGGGGGACCCGGGACTGAAGAGTCCTGTGGAGGCGTTCCCTACACTGAGAGCTGAGCATGCTTGTTTCACACAACTCCCAACCTACATTGGGATCCCCAAGTGACCATGGAAGATTTTATTATCTGAATGTTGCAGTTTGAGCCTTTCTCTTGATTAAGTTGCCTTTTTTTCCTGCTCTGTTTAACATTTTCCTCCAGTGCTTTTGGCTGGGACCATGTTACTCAAGGGCTGGTGGATCTTGGTTTCACCTTAATGGAATCATACGAGCCAAAAAAGGTCTTAGGAAAAGCTGCTGAAACCAGTTATGGCCTTTCCAAGATGCCAGCCCAGCAGGCATGCAGGCTGGGAGCTAATATTCTGCTGGAAACCTTTAAGGTAAGATGAAGTTGAGGATAACATCATACGTTTTTCTGGGAAAACTCTGTTCATGCCCCCACGCTCTTGTCAACTTTTTATGAGAGTTTGTTCATCTCCATCCTCAGGGGAACTGAAGGGAAAATCAATGGCAGAGATGGGAGTAGGACCTAGGCTTCTCGACTCTCAGGTCTTTGCTTTAACCTCTAGACTATCATCCACCAATTGGTAGTACTCACTCCACTCCTATGTTTTCTTTTAATTGATCCAGATTCCATCCTGGTTCAGTGTCTGTTAAGCTAGCCAAAGGTAGCTGCTAGGGACTGGTTGAACATTACCCTTCAAACCTGGATATTAATGGACAATGACTGAGCATCTGAAATCACATGAAAATCTCAGTTTTGTGTTTTCTTTTGTCTTTTCCCTTTTAGGTCCATGAGCAAATCAGAAGCGCAATTCTGGAGCAGGTCTTGAATAGAGTCATCACAAAGGCGTCTTCTCCCATCAACCACTTCATAGGTAATAAAAATGAGAAGGGGAAATGTATGTGGTTCTTAGAAGTCATATTAATTTTTTATTTTGTAGAGGAAATTCCTGATCAGGTGACCTGAGGGACAAGAGTATCAGGTGTCTCAAGTCCATGCAATTCAAAACACATCTTGCTACAGAGGAAGAACACTAATGGGATAGCTCATCCCAGAGCTATGGTTGTCCATCCTTCTAGAAATGCAAATACTCTATACAGCATGCACATTAATCCCCTGTCACTATAGTACCTAATCGCTATGTAGATACCAGTCCAGAAGGGACCCTTAGTTCTCTACCTTCCTCTTTGATTTTATTATTAGTATCTGTCTTTGGACACACTGTCAGGTTTTCTTCTGCTGTGATTCTTTGGGGAATGTGTTAGCGAATAGACGAGTCTTGTAGTGTGACCTGAAACTGGCAAGAATTCGATTTCATCTGATCTCCACTGGGAAGATTCCCCGGGGTCTGCTGCTGAGAAGGCTCTCCAGCTAGCTTCTGGATACACCCTGATAAGGTGGCCCCTATACCTGGGCTTTAGGGTGACCAGATGACAACAAGGAAATACCGGGACACATGGGGGGATGGGGGAGGGAGACAGGGGAAGGGGGGGAGAGAGAGGGGGAAAGAGGGATGGGGGAGAGAGGGGAAGGAGGGGAGCGGGGAGCCATAGGCTCACCCCCGCCCTCACCCCACTGGAAGCGTAGGGGCAGGGGGAGATACAACGCCTGCCCATGGTGCATGGCGCCCCCCACCCCCGCTCGGGGCAGAGAATGACACCCCACCCCCCTGCCCTGTCTCCAGGGCACAGGCGGGCAGAGCAGGAACCCCCCTCAGCTCCAGGGCCGGGCGCAGCCCCGCTCCAGATCACAGGCTGGCGGTGCAGGGACACTCCCCCACAACCCTCCAGGCTCTGAGGCACCTGGGGAAGTGTCCAGGAGCAGCAGGTAGGTCCCTCCCTCTGCCTTCTGCTGGGGTCGAGTCGGGCTGGGTGGTGACTGGAGCGGAGTTGCAGGGGGGCAGCCGGGGGCTGTCTGCCCTCTGCCCAGGCCTGCAAGCCCCGTCCCTGCAGCAGGGGGCGGCGCGGAGACCTCCTCTGTGCCTGCCTGGGATCAATTTGTAAGCTCCTGCTGGGAGCTGCCCCAGGCAGAAGCGGTGAGAGGCGTAGCGGCGCCTTGCCGCCGCGCCTGCAATCCCGATATCGTGACTAAAGGGCGTCGCGATCTTAAATCAGTCGAGACGCAGGACAAGACCCCTAAAATCAGGACAGCCCCTACTGGGCTGTGTGCATATGGCACTCTGTATCCTGGTAGGAGACTGGATTAACAATATGATCATCCCAAATGGAACCTTTCTAGATAATGGGGAGGCTGTGGGATTTTCTCTTTGACCCCATAGAAAGAAACAGAATCCCTCTCTCCCGTACCCTACTCTTTAATGTGGACCCGGCTTTGCCCTTAGCAGCAGCTGCTCTTCTTACAATCTTGTTTTTCAGATTTGCTGTCTAATATCGTTGTGTCTGCTCCACTCGTCCTTCAGAATTCGTCCTCCAAAGTCACTGAGGCCTTTGACAATTTGTCCTTTCTGCCTCTTGACATGGTGCAAGGGCTACTCAAGGCGGTACAGGTAAAGCGTCGCGTTTTCCTATGAATGAATATGTTACGGCTATGGCTAGAGCCAAGCTCTAAGCCACAGTTACAGGTGGGACCCAGTAACCTTCCTCATCTGCACATATATTTGTTAAAGTGCCTCTAGTCCTCTGCTGTAGCTGGCAGGCTGTTCAGTGTAGCATGGTGCCTCTCTTGAACTAATGCCCCTTAGCTGAAAGCTCCCCTCTTGAACTTCAGTACCCCTTAGTTGAAAGCACAGTCAAGGACTCTCCCTGCTAGGACCTTTCATCTGGACGATGGAAGGTGCCCAGATACTAGCACAAAACAGAAACAGCTGTGAATGGCCCATAGTTACTTCTTCCCAATTCTATTCTAATATTATGTTTTTCTTTGCTAGAGTATTGTCTTACTGGTAGAACTGCCACCTGCTTAGCCCCCAGTACTCCATTTTGAGGGCCACAGATTTCTCCCCCAATCCTCATGCTCCATTCTCAACAGCAGGCCAAGATGTCTTGCTGTTACCAAGACATGGTTCTTTCATGGTTCTTTCATGGTTTAAAACTCTCTTTGGGCGTCTTTTAGTACTGATGAAAGTGTGGAAAACTAGCATAAGATAGGAGTGCCTGGCACACACAGCTTGGTTTGCCTTACTTCTGCTCTAATAGATCCCTTCCCTTCCAGCCGCTCCTCAAAGTCAGCATGTCAGTGAGGGACTCCCTAATACTTGTTCTCCGAAAAGCTATCTTTTCCAGGTAAGCTGGGATGAGTGTTCTTTGAAAAGGTTTTTAAGTTATTGTTCAGTTCTGGATTGGAAGTGGGTTCTTTTTCTTCTTGGTTTAACAATCACCTTTTACTTATGGAGACTGCCATCCCATCCCCACCCCCACCCTGGCCCCAGTACTGTATGTATTGTATGTAATACAGTCACCACACCACCCTCTGGATTGAGAACTCTAACCAGAGGAGCCTTTACCCTGAGCCTGTGAATTCAGAAAACCAGATGGAGACTCAAAGCAAGGAGATAAAATGAAAACAAACTCCACTATTATGTGTCCGCATAGCCCAGGGGTGGGCAAACTACGGCTCATGGGTCACATCCAGTCTGCAGGCTTCTCCTAACTGGCCCCTGAGGTCCTGGCTGCGGAGGCTGCTCCAATCCTTCCCCCTCAGTCCCCCCTCCCCTGCAGCCTCAGTGTGCCGTGCGAGCAGTGCTCTGGGGGGAAGGGCTGTGCGCTCCAGTGGATCAGCGCAGCAACATGTCTAGCAGTGTGGTAAGGGGACTGGGGCAGGGGGTTGGATAAAGGGAAGACGGTCTTGGTGGATGGTTGGGGACGAGGAACAGGGGCGTTGGATAGGGCATGGGAGTCCCAGGGGGCCCGTCAGGGGGCGGGGGTGTGTCTAGGGGTCAGGACAGTCAGGGGACTGGGAGCAGGGAGGTCAGACAGGGTGTGTGTGTGTGTGTGTGGCTCTGCAGGGGACTGTTAGGGGACAAGGAACAGGGGGTGGGGTCTGGGGTGGTGGTTAGGGTGGGGGGATCTCCGGAGAAGGCGATCAGGGGACAAAGAGCTGGGAAGTGGGGGTTGGATGGGTTAGGAGTTCTGAGGGGGGCAGTCCGGGGGCAGGAAGTGGGTGGGGGTCAGATGGGGGTGAGGCCAGGCTGTTTTGGGAGGCACAGCCTTCCCTACTTGGCCCTCCTTGCAATTTTGAACCCCGATGTGGCCCTCGGGCCAAAAAGTTTGCCCACCCCTGGTATAGCCACATACCAATGCCATGGGGAGCTCAAAGTGAACAGATGACTAGAAACTTTAAGCTGCCATAGCGTGGCTGGTCCTTTTTTGAGACTGTAGAAAGACCTGCTCTGCACAAAGTTCTGGATGATTTGCCTTGCTGTCTCCAGTACATTAGGAGCCTCTGTGGAGTTGCTTAGTAGTGTCTCATAGACTCCTAGACTTTAAGGTCAGAAGTGACCATTATGATCATCTAGTCTGATCTCCTGCACAATGCAGGCCACAGAATTTTACTCACCCATTCCTGCAATATACCACTCACCTATATCTGAGCTATTGAAGTCCTCAAATCTTGGTTTAAGGACTTCAAGGCACAGAGAATCCTCTAGCAAGTGACCCATGCCCTCTGCTGCAGAGGAAGGCGAAAAACCTCTAGGGCCTCTGCCAATTTGCCCTGAGGGAAAATTCCTTCCCGACCCCAAATATGGCGATCGGCTGAACCCTGAGCATGTGGGCAAGACTCACCAGCCAGACACCCAGGAAAGAATTTTTTGTAGTATCTTAGATCCCATCCCCTCCAATTTTCCATCATATACCACCAGGCCCCTCTATTACCATAGTCAAAGATCAATTGCCAAAATTATGTTTTCCCATCGCACCATCTCCTCCATAAACTTATCAAGCTTCTTCTTGAAGCCAGATAGGTCTTTTGCCCCCACTGCTTCCATTGGAAGGCTATTCCAGAATATCACTCCTCTGATAGTTAGAAACCTTCATCTAATTTCGAGTCTAAACTTCCTGTAGGCCAGTGTCTGTTTAGTTACAGATGCAAAAGTCCACTTGTTGTTTAAAGCAAGCAGCCTCATCCTGATGAAGGACCTGGGGTATCACCTAGATGTGTGTAGAGCAAAGGTTCTCCTTCCCATGGGACTCACCCAGCACAGAAAGCTACAACTCTGCCAATGGGAAACAGAAGAGGTGAAAGATGTGAGAAAACCTCCCTCTAGCTCCACTGCAGACATGCACCTTTCTTTGCTGCCTGGTTCTCATTCCAGTTTCCACAGCCATTTAAGTAGCAGTTCTGTGCCCAGCATTCTCCCTTGCTATATACATCAGTGGGACAGAAAGGTGAAGTCAATGTTGTAAGGCTGGAGAGCTCAGGAGAAACTAACTGAATTGCTAAGCTATTAATTCCTTGGGGCATCAGATGTTCCCTTGGGGAATGCAGCATTGCTTTAATTTTTCTTTTTTACCACTTTTAGGCCCTCCATGTCTGTCAGAAAATTGCATGAACTGCTCAGAACAATTTTGTAGCTGAGCTGGTCTCTGAATTTTCTTAACTCCTTCTGCCCCTCCTCATGCTTTTCTGTTCTTTCCCCAACACATAGGCAGCTAGATGCTCGGAAAGCTGCAGTTGCTGGCTTTTTGTTGCTGTTGAAGAATTTTAAGGTTCTGGGCAGCTTGACTTTTTCCCAGTGCAGCCAGGCCATCAGTGCTAGTCAGGTGAGTGTGGGTTACCCCAGTGAGAATGGTACAGAAAACCCAGTAATATGTGGATGATTTTCTCTGTTTGGAAGTGAGGCTGGATGCTAAATGTTTGGTCTGAGTTTCCTTGGCTGAAAGGACAGGTTTGTCTCCCTTTATGACTGAGTTCTTGCATAGTGATAAATGGGAAGCAGAACCTATGTGCCTTCACTAATGTACTCACTTTCAGGTCCAGGCAGACGTTCACGGCTACTACAACTCAGCAGCTAATGAGGCCTTTTGCCTTGAAATCCTGGGCAGCCTGAGACGATGCATGAGTCAGCAGGCTGACGTCCGACTTATGCTATACGAGGTAAACTGGCTGTCTGCAGTGTCTTCATAAATCACCATTTTGTTGCCAAGTAGCTGGTTCTAATCCAGCCCAGGTCAGTAATGACTGAATGTTGTCACCATCAGTTGGATGTTTGGGGGCCTGTGGAAAATGGATTCTAGGTCCCAACTGAGTTCCTCCTGGGATGTTAACATTCTAGGGACTCTAATTTGTTTTAACTCTCATTAGTTTGAATCTGTATAAGCCTCCCAAAGGCTTTTGATTAGCACCTGTCCTTCATGTATATCTTGGTGATAAAATGTAATGTGGCTGGCCTGGCCAGTGCTCTGCTTGCCGTGTCAGGGACCTGGATTTGATTCCCAGTCTCTTCCGTCCTGAGGAGGGCTTGGTGAACTGAAGGGATAGCTTGCTTGGCTTCTGGTGGGACCTCACAATGAGCTTTGATCTGATTACGCAGCAACTTTGACAGACTCCAATGAGAGCCTTGGCAGGGGGGTGTATGGAGAATCTCCTCAGGTCTCCTGCAGGGGTCCTGAGGATTCTTCCATCCTTTCCTTCTATGTCTGTGCTTTCTCTGGGTGAGAGGCAACCATTTATTTGTCTCTGCCTTGTGGCCTGTTTGGGGCTGACCAAGCTGTGTGTGAGATGAGTCTAGTATGAAGAGCTGTTTTCAGGTGCAAGTCTGACTCCAGAGGCACCTATGATGTATCAGGTTTGGGGAAAGGGGCTCCTGGGAAACAGCCTATAGATCAGAGTGAGCATTCTTGCTTCTCTTCCCTGGGTTTGGGCCGATGGATTTTTGGCAAGTTAGTATGGGTATTGGAATGGGTTTGTCTGTGTTGCTACAGGATATGCAGGAACTTTGCTCTTCCATTGAGGTTTCACAGTCTAAAGAATTACTGCCTCCTATGGATTGCCCTCTGGAATATGTTGTCTCCAGAGCAGATTTCACAAATACAGGTTGAAATTTAAGATAGTGCCACTTAATGCTCCAACACTGAAAGTCAGACTTGGGGCTTGATGCCATCCATACTAAAGGGATACCACTTGGGTGTGGACTCGATGTAAGACATCTGTATCTTCTTCCTCTTCTGTCTCACTTTGCCAGTATGTCGCTTTATACGGAACATAACTTTATTATCTCCTGATTACTTCCAGTGCCAAAGGGTTAAGTTCACTGTTGTCTTGCAGCTCAAAATTAGGTATATGGATTGTTTCCTCCTCTGGTTAATCTTGGCTAATTTGTCTCTCTCTTCCCTACCTTCAGGGTTTTTATGATGTCCTCCGCAGGAACTCTCAGCTGAGTAACTCCATAATGGAAACACTGCTGTCTCAGGTAAAGTATATTCACAGAGCAATAGAAAAATGGCAGGGGAGGAAATCTGGGCTCCAGGAATTCCAAGTCTATACACAGCGAAGTGGGAGATATATTTTCCTGAGAAATTTGCATCTTGCCTGGTCCTGATCCTATGCACTGCACAATGATTGTTCTCCAATAACTGTCCACAGACACCTGCTTACATAATAGTCATTGCTGTCCTCCCTTGGAGGAGAGCTCTCCATGCCCTTGTGGGATGGATTAACTCTTCTCAACTCTGGCACACGTCACAGCACAGTCACATCTTCCTCACCAATTGGGCAGGCGGTGCTTTCTATGAGACATATCAACACGTCTTCTCTTCCATGCTCCAGGGAGGTCACGGCTGACTATTTCCAGCACTCCCAGCCCTGCCAGTACACAAGTTGAGACTGGACCAAGAATTGAAGTTGGGCAGCTGCAAGGCAGGAGGGGCCTGTCAATGGGAGTCTGATGCTACAGACTTTTCTTTTACCCTGGGGTATGGCCTCCCAGGGGCACACCTCTGTCTCTCTCCCCTGTGACTTCAGCACTGCTCCTAGCTTGCCTGTTCCCTTGTGGTGTGCGAAGCAATCTAAAATTATTAGGCTGAATTTTCAACTATGGCCTCTCATTTTTCAGGCTCAGTATCTCACTTGCAATTAATTGTGGACACTGCTGTTAGCACTTAAACTACTAATTACCTCTCTGCACCACCCCAGTTAGGTAGCTAGATGTTTGATTGACTGTGCCTATAGTTCATTGTATGTGCAGAATTACAGGAGCAGTTATTTACATCTGCTGATGCTAGAGTGCATAATGTTGCAAACCTCTCTAGTCATTAACCGTCAGCTTTGAAGAAGTAAAAGCTAGTGTTGCTGGATGTAGGTAACCAAGGGAACAGTGAGTGCCCTTAAACATAGCTGCAACAAGATTACATAAATCAACCCCATTTGTGGTCCTTGCTCTCAGAAGAATAAAGTTCGCTCCTACTTCAGGGATGTATGAGCTGACTAGGAGGGGCCTCTAATGAATGGTACGGCAGGTGCATGTTATACTAGTGGTTCAGTTACTTACATGGTCCCCATTGCCATGTATCTGAGTCGCTCACAATCTTTAATGTGAGGGGTGGAAATACTTGTACTTAGTTTTACAGATGGGGAACTGAGAGACACAGAAACTAAGTGACTAGCTATTGATTCATTCCTTGTTTTTTGTGGCAGATAAAGCGATACTATGAGCCAGAACCAGACCTGCTTCCCCCACTGAAACTTGAAGGGTGTATTGTGGCTCAAGGAGATCAAATCTTTCTGCAGGAACCACTGGTAAGAGCTATACAGTGTATTCCACTCTTTAAAGCCCACTCATTCCATTGGCTTTTAGGTTTGCAGTTGACTGACTGAAGTCACTCCCTCTTTCTCATTAAACTCAGCTCCTACAGGCTTGGAGAGTTGGAGACCAGGACTGGAAACTAAGTCCAGTTCTTCTCCAATGAACTTGGGCAGGTAACTACACTACTTCTGCCTCAGCTTTCCCATCAATAAAATGGGGATAATATTCATGATGTTATGGTGTTTACTTCATTAATGTTTCTAATGTGTTTTGATAGCCTTGGATGGAAGGAGCCATAGAAATAATGTGGTTCTGCTGCTGCTATCTTCTGCTGAGCCAGTCCCAGTCTTGTCTCCTGCAGCTTAGCACCGAGTACAGTGGAGTCACATCTTACGCGGGGGTTCGGTTCCAAGGTCCCCGCCTAAGATCAAAATGGCGTATAGTTGAGTATAGCCCGATGCTGGCCCTGCTCAGCCTCCTGCCAGCTGAGTGAATGGAACCCCAGGCTGGAGGTGGGCTGAGCGGGTCCAGCAGTGGGCTGAGCTGCTCAGTCTGGTGCCAGTCTGGGGTTCCAGCCGCCAGCCCCGCTCAGCCTCGTGTCGGATGAGCGAACAGAACCCCAGGCTGGCGGTGGGCTGAGCGGGTCTAGCAGCGAGCTGAGCTACTCAGTCCGCTGCCAGTCTGAGGACCCAACCCTGCTCAGCCTCCTGCCGGCTGAGCAAACGGAACCCTAGGCCGGCAGCGGGCTGAGCCGCTCAGCCCAATGCCAGTCTGCGATACCAGCTCCAGCCCCGCTCAGCCAGCACTATCTGTCTATCTGTCTATCTATTTATGGCAGAGAGCGTAAAGTTGAATTTGTGCATGTTAAATGCGCCTATGATGCGACTCCACTGTAGTACAGAAGTACAGGAAAGGAGCCTGTCTCTTCTCTTCTGATCTTGGTTCCTTAGCATGCATTTCCCTCTATCGTTCCTTCCTAATCTGAGGACAGATTGGCAATTTCTAAAAATTCTCAGGGCTTCAAAGGGGCCAAATTCAAATCCAGCCTTAGCTTTTTTTCCTGAAAAATCTTCCATTCCATGCTGAGGGAAGTGTGACTGGGAAGAGTCCAGAAATGGTGAAGAAACCCCCTTTGAAATCTCTTGTCTGCACTATCATCTAATATCCCTTAAATAATTCAGCTATAGGTTGAATAGCAAGCCATGTGACTGTGGGTGGCAGCTATTATGTAGGACTGCAGGTAATGAGGTAGGTGAGCTGAGAACTTGCACTGAGGGATCCTCTGTTGGAATTCAGAGTATATTGTGTTGTTAGAAGTTCAGATGTGGGGTTACAGGACTGCAGCACTTTGAGCTTCTATTTTAAAGCCTCAGCTGTGAGTGAGAAACACTCAGATTCTCATAGGTTATGAACTTCTGAAGCATGTTGTTGTGGCTTTTCTGCCTCTGGCTATAATGGTACAGGCTGTTGCTGTGCAGAATCCAGTTCCATTGCACCAGTCTCCCTCCCTCCAGCTAGAAGGTTTGGAATGCTACTACTTGCTAAGCCCTTGTTAGCACAGTGAATTATAATATCCTGTGTGACTGCTTTCTTCAGGCCCATCTGCTCAGCTGCATCCAGCACTGCCTAGCCTGGTACAAGACCACCATGCAGTTGCGCCACGAAGCTGAGGAAGAAGAGGATGAGGATGATGACTATGTGGGATTCCAACAAGACCTTGAAGAGATGCTGGAATCTATCACACGGCGAATGATCAAAAGTGAACTGGAGGACTTTGAACTGGTAATTCAGATTTTTCTCAGCAAGGCCAAGTGAGCAGGGCAGTTCTTGATTCCTGTGGGGTTTTAGAAGGGTTTTTTACTTCTTCATTTTGCCTCTTAGGATAAATCAGCAGACTTTTCTCTGTCTTCTGGTGTTGGCGTGAAGAACAATATCTATGCCATCTTGGTAATGGGAGTTTGCGAGGTCCTGATTGAGTACAATTTTAACATAGGGAATTTCAGGTAAGGTGACAAGTCCTATCCTATAGAACTCTCACCTACTGGTGAAGTTAAGAGGAATTCCTTAGCTCTTCAGTGTGTCTGGGACAGTGTCTTCAGTGTACCTTGCAAGTACAGCACAGTGCCACCAACTATAACAGGGGAACAGTGAGTGACTTCTCATATCTCATTCCCAGCATATCATGGTGTAAATCTGCACCTAACCTTAGGGAGAGTCTTTGTTTTGTACATCACTGTACTTGCGAACTGTGATAATGACAAGGATTTTGAAATAAGGAAAGTGGCCAAGCAAATATGGACTGGGTGGGACCTGAGTTGTGTATTGGAAAGATAGTGAGCTTGATATGTCATCTGGAAAGCATCTTCTCTAACTGGATTAATAAAAGTTCAGATGAAGAAACTGTAGCATTTTTGTCTCTATTATCAGTGGTTTTTTTATCACTTTCTTATGATGTTGCAGCAAGAACAAGTTTGAGGAAGTTCTAGGCCTGTTTAAGTGTTACAGCAAACTCGCTGAGATCCTAAAGGAAAAAGCTGGGAAGAACAAGTCATCCTTGGCCAGTAAAACCTCCCGAAGCTTCCTTTCCATGAGCTTTGTATCCACTCTGCTCACAGCTTTGTTCAGGTGAAACTGTCACAACTTGTTTGTCTCTGACTTGTATGTTACCTTCAACTAACTTCTGTGATGTTTGTAGGCTGCCTGTCTTTTTGAGCAGTACGCACTACACACAGTACACTTGGAGCACTCTCCGGAACAGCCTGGTGTAGGCAGGAACTGCAGACTGGCCCCAGGCAGCCTCATGACCCTCAGTCCTGATCTGTAGTTCCTCCTGTTACTCCTGTCCTGGGCCACACTTCAACTGTTTCAGTGCCCCTTAATGCTGACCTGGAGGGCCTTGGCCATTGCCCACCCTCCGAATACCAGTGACCATCAGTCCTGACATGCAGCACGCCACGCTGTTCTGGCTCTTGGCCTCTACTGAGCAGACTGCCACTTGTACTCAACTTGGGATTTGAGCGAGGCTGAAGAGGCTGTTAAAATTCTGTGTTTTGGGTATTTTCTCCAAGTGGCTTAAATGAAGAACTGGATTATGTTGCTTCCTTCCTGGAGAGGATTTCGCTGTTGGGCTAGAAACTCAATTTATTTCTTTTAAATTAAAGTTCAGATTCTGAAGCACATTTATGTGGCAAATTAAACAAGAACAGTTATGTAGCTACACAGTTACATTCCACACAGGGCCCTGTGTGACCCACCAAAAGTGCGCTCTGGTGTGCCAAGATTAAATGCTTATAGGCTAGGCCTCTGCATTATATGAATGTGTGTTCCTAGACTCAGGTGTTTTTAAAATGTTCATATGACTCTTCAGGGATAGTGCCCAAAGCCATGAGGAGAGCTTGGCTGTTCTGCGCTCCAGCAGTGAGTTCATGCGTTATGCTGTCAGTGTAGCACTGCAGAAGGTGCAACAGCTGGAGGAGACGGGTCAAACAGATGGACCTGATGGACAGAACTCAGAGAAGATGTTCCAAACCCTCTGCAAAATTACTCGGTGAGTTGCTATGTAGCTTGGAGACTTGAATGCTGGAGTGCAAATATGTATTTTTTAAACACCTGAAACTCTCATGTAAAAGTCTGAAAGAGCAATAGTCAGTGGCAATTGTTTGAAACTGTAATTAGCACCAATTATAACAAAATTGTCTCCTTTGTTCCTGAGACACCTGAGCAGCAGACATCTTGATTTCTCCACCAAAGTGAGTGATTAACTAAGTAGTATAATGAGAGAGATGGAAGAGCCATTCCATGTAAAACCCTGCTTGCCAGTCTCTTTCTGGTGTTTAGTTTGTTACTCACAGTAAGAAACTAGAATGGCTACACACCAGACTTCTCAGGCCTTTGGGAGGCAATTTAGTTTGAACCCGGCTCCAGTTACAGTTTGAAATAGTTACGTGGAGTTCATTTCTGGCCAAGCACTGGCTGTTTCCCTTTGAGTTTAAAGCCTTAGTCCTGTATCTTCCTCATTCCTCTGTTACTAGAAAGTAGATGACCATCTAGTACCACTCTGATTAGATGTCACTTTTGTATAATCTAAATTTACATGCTACATAAACATCAAGAAAGAAACAAACACATTCTGTTTTAAAGAACCAATAGTCTCTGTCTGATCCTGCAAACTCTTCCTTGTGCCAATAAACCTTACCTATGTCAATAGTTGTATTGAAGCCAATGGAATTACACATGTTAGCTAAGAACTGTACATCTGAATAAAGGGGTTTTCAGGATCAGGCTGTAAGTTAAACCAAAGAAGGGCCATCATGGCAGGTAAAGAATTGTGTGGAGAGAGATGGCTAGAAGAAGTGGGCTTGAAGCAGGGGAAAGAATATTCTTGGTGGTTGAGAACAGAAAGACTGTTAAATTGCAGGTCCCCCTCAGACTAAACACTTCTCATTTTTCAAGACTTCTCTATTTAGTTTCTCTTTTCTGTACAGTCACAATCTTATTTACATAGAGCCCAATACAGATATCTGGCCCATCAAAAACACAAACTGTAGGGAGATAAAATCCTTGTGGTAAGTTGCATAAGTCTAATTAACAAATATGACCCCAGTGTTAAAGGTTCAGACATGGTGGGGGTGACACATTGAGTCAGTGCGTGATGGAAGGCCATGTGAAAGGGAGTGAGCTTTTAAAGAGGGATTTGAAGTAGGAGCAGGAGGTCAATAGGCACATGGGGAAAAGGAAGAATAAAATGATCGGATGGCTCAAACAGGAAGAATGCATAGGAAACAATGGCTGTGAAGCTTGTATCAAAATGAAGTCTGCCTTTAAAATGAATCTTTCTTCCCCACCCCTTCTTGTGGGGAAGAGATTTTCCATTCAATTGTACTAAAAGAAGCTCCAGCCTGTAGAGTCCAGGACTGACTCTATTCAAGTTCTTGTGCTGCGCAACCAACTATGCTAGAACATGTGAAACTAACTCCCCACCCACTCCTTACAGGGTTCTGTTATGGAGATACACTTCAATTCCAACTGCAGTTGAAGAGTCTGGGAAGAAGAAGGGCAAGAGCATCTCACTGTTGTGCTTGGAGGGCTTGCTGAAGATATTTAACACAGTGCAACAGCTCTACAAGCATAAGATCCCACAGTTTCTACGGGCTTTGGGTAGGCACTTTGGCTGTGACAGAACAGGTCTGCTCCGTCCTGGACTCTCACTAATGGGGCTAGATGTGGTGTGGAGGCTTTGCACTGGACTCTTGGATAAGGAGAGAGTTGACTCCATGTCACTGAGCTCCAGTTGGTTTTCCTTGTCTCAGGCCAGTCCCGGAGATGTGAGGGCTCAGTAGAAGCAAGCAAATAGTCCTTACTGGCAGAGCATGACTGGAGGTCTGGCATGGTACCTGTTTGAAATCCTGCCTTGAACCATCCTTTTTGCCCTCCACAATTCTCCAGTATGTTTTCCTCAGACTTGTTGTGGCCTTTACCACTGCCGCAAAGGAGAATGTGCATGCATGCTTGTGTATGTGTCTACTAAATCCTGTATGCTGGCTTCAGCACTTAACTCGTCATTCCCCCCCGACCCCCCTCAGATATTGCTAATGATGATGCAGAGGAAGAGGAAGATATTAACGTCACCGAGAAAGCTGCCTTCCAGATCCGACAGTTTCAGGTAAGAGGCAGAAATGTCACTGTGGGTAGCGAGTGGTCTCAAAGCACGAGCTAACTTGGGGGTACCTTTGGATGTTTTGCCTAGGCTATTAGCCTGCTACTAACTGAAAAGAAAATATCCTGTGACTGACCCACTGAGTGATTCACTGGCACCTTCAGAAGAGTTTCACACCCGTTAGGAAGCTCAGTAAGACTTAGTGCATATTGGGACTGAGCAGGGTGTGTATAAGGAGCTGCATCTCTCCCTTAATGTGGTCTGTACGGTGCATAAGAAAGCAACTGTAGGGACCAAGGGTACAATCCACACCTCAGTGAATATTGTAAGAGCCTCACTAAAGTAGAAACTAGCTGTTATTTAACAGCTTGTAACAAAATCAGATACTTACAGATATGTTCTAAAAGCATCTTGATTGTCTCTGTAAGAAATTCTGCTCTCCTTCAACGTGGATGCTGCCTATGCTGGGAGGCTACTAATTCCTTTACATGCCCCAGTCTCAGAGGTGGTCCAGGCATGCATATGTACTGGATTCTGTCCTTTCTTCCCATGATCAGAGGTCTCTGGTGAACCAGCTGAGCAGTGCTGGCGATGACTTCAACAGCAAGGAAGCCCTATCGCTTGTGACTATTATCTCCACTTTGTCCAAGCTACTGGAACCCTCCTCTCCACAGGTACTTAGCAGAGCTGGTGATTGGTGAGAATGTGTGTGTGGTGCTGACATAGTGGGGTCTGAAAGCCCATGATACATGGGGAGAAGGTAGTTAGCTTGGTTTGATTGCAGCCCCTCAAATGGTGACAGGAAGATTTTGAAATGTTCATTCCCCTCTGTGCTTGAAAGCAGACCAAATGCTGCCAGGATAACTGGCAGCCAAACATTAGCCTACACTGAATGTCTGCAGGAATGACACGTTTTAGGAAGGCTAAATTCATGAGGGAGCGGTAGCACTGGCTGGAGTCCTGCATAATGAGGACAGATGCTGTCCATGCTTCCCTGCGATACCTCTACTAATTCGCCTTTATTATTTGTATTGCAGTACCACTTAGAGCCCCTACTCCTGTTGTGCTGGGTGCTGTCCAGTCATGACAAAGAGAGAGCCCCTCCGTCCTGATCTCCAATCTCCTGCTGTGGCAGTCCAGGCCCCGTGCACAGCTCTGCCAGTGCACCTTAATCCTGAGCTGCAGCAATCCCCGCCCTTCTGCAGAAATCATGTCCCCTCCCCACACACAGCTCAAGCCTGGACTACAGTATCTCTGTTACCTGGCCTCCTGATTAGTAGCTACTAATCATGCCAAACTATGGTGTTTTCTCTTATATGGGCACAGATCCCCTGGGAGCCCCTCCAGCCCCAGCTCTTCAAGGAAGAATGGTTGAGTGCTTAACTCCTCTTATACATACATGCAACGTTTAAAGGGCTAGAGTGAGACCAAATTTTACCCAGCCAATGGCCATATTGAATATTTGCAAGGAACATGAAGGCCTCACCTACTTTAGAATAAATGGAGTAGACTGTAGTTACTCTTCAGTAAGAGGCTGTGTCCAGGGGAGACCACAGGCCCTCATGTGCAATGCATCATCTTGAAACAAGCATGTACCACTCTTCACTAGGTATAGAACTCCACAGACCCTGTCTGGGCATCTTTCTGCTAGAGGTTGGTTTCCATGGATGGTTGGCTACCATTGTGCTGAGAGTATTTCTTGAATTCAGACCAATTTTTTTTCAGTTTAGCATTGTCTTTGTGACTGCATTCATGTAAAACCCCTTTCCCCTTGTGTAGTTCACACAGCTGTTCTCTTGGACAGTCAAGATTTGCAAGGAAAACAATCTGGGTGAGTAAGATTTTTGAAGTAAATTCAGACTTGAGGTTCTAATGTCCTGCTCACACTAGGTCTGAATTTGGGCCTTTGATACTGAGCTCCTGAATTCCTCTTTTGTTCATCCCTTTGATGGGTTCCCGCTCAAAGCCTTGTTATTGACAAATTCAATGGATTTGCAGAAAATAATATGGGATGTGTTAAGGCCACTTTAGAGTGGTCTTTGGTGGCTCTAGCAGGCTGCATATTGGGTGTATATCTTTAATTTCACCTCCCTCCCCTCCTCCAGTAACATCTGAGCTGCCCAGGACTGGATTTTGTTCTGTAAAGATAGCCACTGTTCTCGGACTTGGTGTCCCGGCTTATGGTCACTCAACTGCTTGCTGATGACTAGAAATTCCAACATCTCCCCTTTTACCTTGCAGTAGCGTTTGCCTCCTAGCCACCATTCCCCTATGAGCTGAAGGGTCCAATCTACCTCATTCCCCCTTGACGTATAAATTATTTGAAATACCTCATGTCTCTGACTTCCTGATTTGACTAATCATAAGCCAAGGGAAATGGAGGGCAGGGATGTAGGGTCAGAGCTAAGGCTGCTTGTGGAACCTTAACTGTGAATTCCCTGACTTCCAAGCTCCTCTTTTTTGTAACTACAGTGTTTTAACAAGGGTTTAATGTAGTGTGTGTCCATACAACCTAAGCTGCCTATCTCTCCAGGAAATGTAGGCTGTAGTAAAATGCATGCTTGATCTCATCCTAGCAGGATGACTGACAGTCCTTGAAAAGCCAGTAGAGTGTCATGCCTGGTGACAGTTACTTCTTCTCTTTCCTTGCAGAGGATGCCCCTTGCTGTAAGGGTTTGCTGACCCTGCTCTTCAATCTCCACGTTCTCTACAAGAGCCCTGTCGGCCTGCTGCGTGAGCTCGCCCAGGATATCCACGCTCACCTGGGAGACATAGATCAGGTGCGGCCCAGAACCCCAGCTCTCAGTGTAAGCTTAGCATCTCCTGGTGCTGCCTAGGCCGAGGTGAAGTGTGTCTGAGCAGCATCCCTGGAAAGAGCCCCAAATCCATGCAGCATGTGACCGAATCCAAAGATTTGATTATCAGAGAGTCTCTCTTTCCCCACAGGATATGGAAGTGGAGAGTCAATCACATTTTGCTATTGTGAACATCAAGACAGCAGCCCCTACTGCCTGTGTGAGTTGGAACAGTCTATGTAAGACCTAGTCTCTCTGCTATTACTGTGCAGCTGGTGCCAAGTCTCACCTTGATACGTGTGGGCTGCAGATCTCCTAATGTGCTAAATTATGTTCCAAAAACCTGTTTTTCTTCCTCTTTTTGCTTAGCTGCTGGTCCTGGCTCAAGCAGAGAAGGTCCTTGAAGAGGTGGATTGGCTGATCAAGAAGCTTAAGAACCACTTGGTAGTTGAGATACCAGGTAATGAAATGGCCCTCTGCTTCGCAATGGCTGTAGAGATCCACAAAAGAGAGAGAGAGGCAGCAAGGAAACACCTCACTATTTTGAACAGCCAATTTACTAAGACTGCTTTTCAACGTAGATGGTGAAGGTGCCTCCCTTGTGCTAGTCTGAGGAGGGAAATGTAAAAGTCAGTGTCAACCCTTACACTGATTCAGCCCACACACATACATACATTCCCTCCCTCTCTCTCTCTCTCCCTCCCTCCTCTCACATGAAGATGCACATTTGTATTTCACCATCTTTAGTATGTGTTGATTGCTGGGAACTGGGTTTTGGGATAAATATATGCAGGCTGCATGGGTCACTGGACTGAACCTATATGTCCAATGGCAGGGCACAAGGGGCTACTGTTAGCTCACTGACCAGAGCAGATTATTATATCTTAGCCTCCACTTCTGCCCTTTGAAAAACATTTTTAGCACCACTTTTAACAAAATTTGCAGTGATTTGTACTTCTCTTCCCGCAAAGCGTCAGTGTGTATGTGCTGTGGATGTACCTCTCTCTTCTCTTTTTAGAAGACTCCTCTCAGGTATCAAGCCAGATCCAGTCCCTGGAGAAGGCTATAATCCTGCAGCTGGGGACCCTGCTGACGGCTTACCATGAGCTGGTGCAAACAGCCCTTCCTGCAGGGAGCTGTGTGGACACTCTGCTGAGAAGCCTTAGCAAGACTTACACCATTCTCACCTCCCTTATCAAACATGTGAGTGTTCCTGTGCTGAACTGTCAGGGTGGGATTTACACATCTCTGCCCATTCCTCACAAGCTAACCAGTTTATCTGTGGCTTGAGACTGTTAACATGATGTAGTCATGCCAGTCCTCACCCTCCTCCAATGGCAGCATGCGTATGAGTTTCCTGGTCCTTAGGTGGTGGGGCGGCTAGCAAAGACAAAGGGTTCTTCTCTCCTGCTTAGTAGGTAAGGGCAGAGCTGCGCTGCCCTTGGCTGGGAGGGGCTCTTCCATGCTTTTTAATCTTGTAGGCCCCTCACTGGAGAACCATGTGTTATTCACACTATGCAACTTCTCCCTCCTACATCCCTTCCATGGCTTGACACCTGGGAATGCAGAAATTAGCACATAAGGACTGACGAATGGTGCATCTAGTCTGAGATGATGCTTTGGAGGAAGGCAAAGAATTCCCTATACCCCTGGACAGTAGTGACGTGCATGGTGTGTGGGGAATGCTTCCTGTGTCTAGGGTGGAACGCAGAGGTTCTTCCTATAAGCACTCATACAGTGCAGTATGGTTATTCCAAAAGCAGCCTCAGAAACATCTAGCCCAATGATTCTCAACCAGGGGTACGTGTATGCTTCGGGGTACGCAGAGGTCTTCCAAGGGGTATATCAACTCATCTAGATATTTGCCTAGTTTTACAACAGGCTATGTAAAAAGCACTAGTAAAGTCAGTACAAACTAAAATATCATACAGACAAAATGAGAAAGCAATTTTTCAGTAATAGTGTACTTGTGACGCTTTTGTATTTTTATGTCTGATTTTGTAAGCAAGTAGTTTTTAAGTGAGGTGAAACTTGGGGGTACACAAATCAGATGCCTTAAAGGGGTACAGTAGTCTGGAAAGGTTGAGAACCACTGATCTAGCCTGCACTGCAGTGAACATCCCTTTTGCTCACAGTCTCTCCTTTGCCTCCTAACATTTGCACAGGACAGGAACTTCGCTTTACCCAAGTCCAAGTAAGGCATGACTGCATCAGAGAAGAGTAACCCCTTGTCCCCTAAGTGGGGAAGCAATTAGCCCTCTGAACACAGGGAGCTCTTCATGTTACTTTCATCTGAATTCCCTCTCCCATGTGCTCAGTGAGCCAAGGAATGTCACAGAGTGAATTGTCTCCAGCCCTTGCCTGGAAAGACAGGTTTCAGGGGATGAATGCAGGTGTCTGAAGGAAGCTCACTCTCTTGTGTATTTCTTGCAGTATCTCCAAGTTTGCCGCAGTGGCCTGGGCACAATTTCAGGGAGGCTGGAAAAGCTGGTGAGTGCCACCTTATTATGTGGAGGGATGAGTGCACTCACTTGTATCAGGAATAACACTGATATCTCTGCTCCTTTATAGGTGAAGCTCTCAGGTTCCCATTTGACTCCACAGTGTTATGCCTTCATCACATATGTACAGGTAAGTTGGCTGAGTTTCCTGTGAAATACATGCTTCAGCACTACAAGGGGGTATCAGGAACAATAAGAAAATCAGCACGGCCTGTGTTTCTGAACCCTCCATGGTGTGGCTTGAGGTTGTGATCATTCCAAGTTTCAGCTTACCCTATATAAGCATGGCAAGCGACACATTCTTCTTCAGTAATGAAGGGATTAAATTCTACGCAGACAGAGCAAGAATATTGATTTCAGCTTTGAAAAGGGAGGGAAGTGGCTGATGTGCTGGTCTTTTAAGCCATGTATTAGATCACTTGCTATTTATGAAAGTGTGGCTTCTTTGGGCAAGTTTGGTATTACTCTTAACTGCAAATGGAAGAGAGGTTCCAAATACAACACAGCCAGTCACCATATACATTAATATAATTGGCAATCTCTACTCAAGGTGATGGCGTGGATCAGGAGTTAAGGTACTTTGACAGATATGTCTAGGTATGGTTGGGCAAGGGGTGCTTCAGGTCAGGACCAGGGGGCATTGCCAGAGCTATGGAGGGAAGACCAGACCTGGAATTACAGGGGGAGCTGTATGTAGCTCAGGGTTAAGCTATGTTGGCAGAGTTGCAGGATAGGATGGGGGAAACTTGCATAAAACACCTATCCCTGGCTTTGGCAGTGTTATTAGCTTCTCACTTTAATAATCTTCCAAATCCCCCAGTGAGCTGTTAACACTGCACTAGCCGCGTAGAGAAGACATTTGTCTGCCATGACTTGGCTACGGGCTGTTCTTGCTAGTCCTTGTGCCCTGTGCTTTCTTCCTTCAGAACATCCACAGCGAAAGCCTGAGCTTTGCAGGGGAGAAGAAAAAGAAGAAAGAGGATGAAACTGCTGCAATTGCTACGGTCATGGTGAGCTTGATTCACTCCCCGTTAGAATCTGGTTGCATGCAGTGGAAATAGCAGTGGTGTTGATTCTTGCGATTTTATCATGAAGCTTGTGATGTATGGTGTTTTCTTGAAGCTCTGTCTATGGAAGGCAGGTAAATACACCACAAACTCAGCTTTCATTTAAGTAAAAACAAAGTTTGTAGCCCTCCTGGCTGTGGAGAAAAGTTTGAAAATGTGACCCAACTGCACCCTAAAGACTCAAAAAATAAGGCAAAGAAGAACATGGCTTTTATTTAAATCTTATGATTTTTTGGTGCTTGATTTTTTTTTTTTTGTTTAACATTTGGGGTTGGCAATACTAGCACATTTGTGGTCTATGTGCTGACTGGCTCTTTGTGCTGCTGGAGTGTCCTGAGAAAGACGGAGCATATCATTTGACTACAGGAGGTCAATAATTGCAATTGAAAGTGACTGAGTTGGAAAAGTGTGAGCAGCAACTGGAGGGTTAGTCACACTGGTTAAAGGTATAGGACTCTTCCTGACCCTTCATATTCATTAAAGCATTTTGCTATCCGCTGTTCTGTTTATAGCTCCTCAAATTTCAGACACTCCTGTGACATTCAAGTGAACCAGTGCTTTGATGGTAAAAAGCAGTAAGGATAGCAAAGACAATGACTTCCTCACAGCTCCCTGAATGCAAAGTGATGCTGTTAAGGACAGCAGATTTACCTGGAAGTGGATTCTGCCTCCTGGTTGGTTATTAGAAGTGAAGGTCATAACAGAAAATAAATGGAGCAGAAATGCAGTGAGAGAGTCAGAAATGAGTGCTGCCTAATGGAAAAACCCAGCTCAGGAGTGGTCAGAAGAAAGAGTTCAAAGCCATGGAGAAGTACCATGCTCCAAAGGTACTCTTGACTCAGTGAGTTTAAAAACAATCCTGAACCTAAGCTGACAAGGTTTGGTATGGAGTTGATAGAGGGGAAGGGATGGTGTCAGTGGTGTAGTTCTGAAGTAGTTCACTAACAATCTGGGGTTGTCTGGACCAGAGATGGGCTAGAATTACAGTAATGATGCATCACGTTCACCATGTTCACTGAAGGCAGGATGAGAAGAAGTGGGTGTAATCTGCAGTAAGGGAAATTTAGGTTAGCTATTAGGAAAAACTTTCTGATTATAAGGGTAGTTAAGCTCAAAAATAGGCTTCCAAGGGAGGTAGACAAACACCTGTCAAGGATGGTCTAGGTTTACTTGATGCTACCTCAGCTTAGGGAGCTGGATTTGATGATCTCTCAAGGTCCCTTCCATTTCTATGACTTCATTCCTTGACATGAGAAAGTGGAGTTCTGTATAATGCCTTTAAGCAATTGGCAACTGTGGTAAATAGGTTTTAAAAATCTCTTCCATTTGGTTATGGAGATCCAGGTCGATGTCTGCAATTTGAGGATCATATGAATATGTGCATTGTTACATATCAGGGCTGCTCCATGCTGCATTGTTAACTATGGGGGCCTTCAGTGTTCACTTCCAAACTCTTTCTGTATTACAGGCCAAGGTGCTTCGGGAGACTAAGCCAATCCCAAACCTGATTTTTGCTATAGAGCAGTATGAGAAATTTCTTATCCATCTCTCCAAAAAGTCAAAGGTAATCTGCCCTCCTCTCCAGCAGCCTGAAGGACAGATGACATACATACAGCAAAGCAACATTACTTTGAAAGTCTGTCTTACCTCTACTTGGTTTTCTAAATGAATGTCACTAGTGCTGTTACCAGTGCAACTTGCCTTAGAAGAAATTAACCATCATGCCAACTTTCTCACAAATCCTGCCCTCACTTTCTACTCTAAATTGATGTTACATTCAGCCAGCTAGCATCAGTGCAGGCACTTGGAGAAGCATAAGTTTTCTGAGGACTTAGCCATTTTATATTTTCTTGTTGAGAAGAAACTGAAAGGGTTAATGCTATTGTTCTGCCCATTCATCTCAAGTGGAGTGAAAGAACCATTCCTAGCCAAGGCTCTCAGCTGAGATGACATCAGGGTAATATACACATTTAGGGTTCCTGCCCTCTTCCATCCCCTTTAAAAACCCATAAGGTAGGTAGCTTTGCCCATTTGAAAGTGGAGGCAGGGGTATTGAACACTTTCCCTTTCTTTCATCCTGGGTGTGAAAATATCAGTCTGACACCTAGACTTTGCCAGTCACACATTGTTAGTGGGAGGAAGGTGAGCTAGGACTCTGCCCTGGCACTCGGGGGGGAGGAGCAGGCAATGGTAGAAAACTGTACTACAACAGGTATTAATGCTGTAGCATTCTCTCCTAGCAATCAGCCTTGAAATACTCCTTTTCTTTTGGCTGCGGTAGGTGAACTTGATGCAGTACATGAAGTTGAGCACCTCCCGGGACTTCCGCATCAACATGTCCACACTAGAGAGTGCGCTTCAGGAGAACACTGAAGATGCTGAGAATGAACCAGACAATGACCAGGTCAGAACTCTCACAAGAGCAAGTGCCAGGGCTCTTGGAGGCCACTCTCTCTCCAAGATCCAGCTGGGGCTGGGCTTTCCTTGGGTGTATGTTAAATCAGCATAAAGTGAGCCTGCCCTAGTTCCCTCTTTACAGGGGAACCCCTAATTAACTATCTGCCTATTTAACGAGGGAAATGGTAGAGACCCGAGTGCCATCCCTGTGAAATGACACTTAGCCCAACACTTTGCCCTGAGCTAGCTTTCACTCAATATGCCAGTACCAATTCTAATGAATCAGTTTTATTTTAAACAGACATTACATACATTACAGTACTTGAGAAAAGCCCACATTAATTCTGCTGTGTGTTCCCCATAACTATGGATTTTTCTAGCATGGGTGGAAAAAAAATCAGCTTTGCGTGGTATGACTTGCACCTTAAACTCTTAGTGCTTCCTGGCTCTAGGACTGTCAGTGGTTATAGATTTCTCTTAATTCAGGGGCACTCATGCTGCATTTTGTGAATTACTATTGGCCCAATGGGCTTCTACCCAAGCTGGGGGAGTGTGTCCAGGATAAAATAACTCTTAAAGTGCTCTGCAGAACAAAAACCTCAAGAGAAGCTCTGCCTTATCTTGCTTTCCATTCCTGTAGTGTAAAGGGGTCCTTTCCTCATTTCCAGTGCTGAAGGCAGCATAGCATACTGGCCTTCCTTAAGCTCTACAGGAAAGGAATCTGTTCCCCTCTGCCTGATG
Source organism: Dermatemys mawii (assembly GCA_007922305.1). Taxonomy (NCBI): domain Eukaryota; kingdom Metazoa; phylum Chordata; order Testudines; family Dermatemydidae; genus Dermatemys; species Dermatemys mawii. The sequence goes on from ML677366.1 coordinate 13,540,829, forward strand.
CGTTTGTGAGAGTGCTAGAATATCCTGATTCCTAGAGGCTTAATCTGTTCCCTTAGGGATCTACTGTAATACAACAATGATCAGGGCCCTTTTGGGGTAGACGCTATAAACAAAATGAGGCTCCTGCCTCAGGGCTTATACTCAGCCCAATTTCTAGATAAAACCACCATGCATTAATGGGGCTTTTAGCAGTGGAATTGTCTGTGTGAGGAACGCTGGCCCTGCTGTGGAAAGACCAAGAGCTAGGTGTGAGTCGTTAGGTTAGAACCACATAAGATTGTTCTTCAGTAGCATAACTGATGATTTTATTGATATTCCCCTTAGACTGTTGCAGCAGAACAGCCAGCTGAGAGCCAGGAACCCAAAAAGAAGAGACGACGAAAAAAATAGAGCTCCTGCCTTCTTATCACAGGAACAGTCACCCAGCACAGCTTTCCTGTTGCAGACGGGCAGCAATGCCCTGGACAACTGTACCTACCACTAAATTGTTCTGGCAATGCAAAACAAGTACTCAGAACCCTCCCTTGGCTGCTTGAGCTATGCTAGCCTAGGAGTGCATAGTCTGTGCACGATCTTGTACAGCTAAAAATTCAACCTTGGGTAGGCTGCTTGGACACTGTTCTGGGAGGTGCCTTTGCCATTAGAATGTGCTGCTTCAATGGAGTCCTTTTCTTCAGCCACGTCCCCTCTTCTTAGAGCAAGACAAGATTGATCTCCCAGAGTGGTTCATGACCAGGAGCCCTGCCTGTGCAAGGACCCCAAGTATTGGCACTCCCTGCCACTAAGTTAAGTGTTTGGAGAGTCTTATAGTCTGGTTGTGTCCAGCTCTATTTTCTTTTCTCCAATGAGCCTTTGGTTATTTCAGTAAGCTGATAGATATCCAGAGCTTCACCTGAAAGACAGTTATAAGCTGTTATTTCCTCCTGGGCACTTTCTGAAAGCCGACAGCATAAAAGTGATAGGACCACCCCTCAGTCTCCCAGCATGTTTTCCACGGTTTTGTTGCTTTAAAAGCCCTAATGCTCCCTCTGTGAATACAAGATCACTGCAGCCATAAGCTGTAAAGCTAGGAACAGAGAAGCCAACTAGGGTGGTACAGTGAAAAAATGGAGCAGTTTAATATTCCTGTGGTTGGACTCTATTGTTTCTTCTGACTTTAGCTATACTGCACTTGGCTGTTTTGGTCCATGTTCCTGGAGAGAAGTCAACTGAGGTTCCTACCATTAGAACATGTTGTGCCTTTCCTAAAATGCACTTTGGTGTAAACTTTACCAATAAAGGTTGTTTAAAGGGATAGCGTGTGGCTTATTTTAGCTATTCATTGAACTATTCACATTTCCAACAGCCTACTCATCTGTGCTTCTAGAGTTAGGCGGTTGGTTCTTTACTTGAACAGTCTCGCACTTCAGGAAGTATTTACACAGCTGCTACTTAAGTTATTTATTTGTGGCAATTAAAAGATATTTGTGAAGTGATTAATAATACTCACTAATTCAGGATAAAGTGATAACTAGTATGACTTCAGCTTGGATTGTCTACAGCTTTCTAAACTGCTGTGCTGTGCTAAGAACAGTCAATGGGAGAAAGAAGAAAGCACTGATGTAAGACGTAGGATGTGTTTACACTGGAGCTGGAAGTGTAATTTCCACGTCAAGTGTACATACCCCCACACTAGCTCACAAGCTAGAGCACTAAAAATAGAAATGAGGGTGCAGGTGGCAGAATGGGCTAGTCACAGTGAGTACAGTTCCATCTGAGACCTGAGGTGTATACTTGATTAGCCAGCCTCTTATAGTGCTGTGGCTACACTTGTATTTTTAGCATGCTAGCTTGATAAGAGATAGCGTGGGTATGTCTACTCAACCTAGAATCTACACCTCCAGCTCTAAGGTGGACAGATGTGTAAGGGTGACAAAGGGACAGCCAGCGAGAGGCGTTTACACAATGTTACTGCAAACCCATCACCCAGCAGGGAAGTGGCAATCCTCTAGGACTTGCCCCAGAATTTACACATCAAACAGGCTTTAGCTGGGAGTTCCACACACTGCCATTGGATTGGAAATGCAGGCTGGTCTTGGTGCTAAGACAGGAACTTCCTAACAGATTGTACAAGCAAATATGTGGTTATTTTCCAGGTGCATGGTCGTTGTACAGAACAAGGCAACTGTCTTATGGGAATTTGTGCTTCTGTTTTGTTTTTTTACAGTAAGTTTGTAATTAGTAGGTTCCTGGGACAGCAATGCTCAATCAAAGCTCCTAGCTGAACACAGCTCCCTGACAGAGCATTTAGGGGCAAGTGCTACTTCTTACATGTGGAGCTTAGCTGTTCATGCTTCAATAAGCTATACTCTGCTGCTCCTAGCTTGGGTGAGATGATACTTACCCGGTGGGATGCCATATCTCCTCTCCAGCCCACTCGGATTTGATGGAGTTACACAATCCATGGTCACCTCCTTCCTTAAACACAGGTCAATATCCACAGCACTGAAAAAAGCCACCGACTGAGGCAGATCCTGTAGGCCTAGTTTATAGGCAAACATACACCTGAAAGAGTAAGAGCCACTGCATGTAAATACTTAATCCTTAGGAGGGTCTTTCCCTTCTCCTGGTAGGCAGCTGATTCCAGATCTGTGGTAACAGCTACCCTCAGACCTGTAAGTTAGCCAATTAGTGCTTTGTCACAGCTCTTCACTATAACCACCACCACTCTGAGATCATGGGAAAGATCTTTACTCAGACACAGGGGCAGGACCCTTTATCCTCTGAGATTGCCCTGGGAGGTAGGAGACATGGAAGCAGGCTTATATGTACTAGCAACCACCACAAGGCACTTGCAGCTTATTCACTAAGAGCTTTCCTTCAATGCTGACACTCACTTTCTGTAGAGCTGGTTCTATCAGGCTTTAAAAGGCAGCAGGGACCCAGATTTCAGTTAGCAACAAGCTCAGTAGCTCAATAGAAGGGGCAGAACTTCTGCCTTAATGAAGCCTGGTCCTGCCTCCAGCAATAATTGCTTCAAAGAACATTAGTCTGTTTTTTAAAAAATTATTTTGCATCTTATTTGCACAGCACTTTGAAGCTGTGAAGTGCTTTATAACTACATGGTAGCATAGGGGTTTGGCATTGCTGAAGAGGAGGTGGGAGGAAGAGAGCTAAGGTATGTTCAGTTTCCCTTCTAAGAAAGGAAGAATCCAGACATTTAACTCCAGTTAATCCTCCCCCACAGTGTGTGTGTGTGAGAGTTTTTTCCCAACATGAAGTACACTGCCACGAATGGATGGTGCAAAACCATGGGTATCACGTAGGCACAGAGATGCTCCGTTTACTGGCATACTTAACTAAATGCAAGAGCAAGCAGCTCTGCTTTGGCCTACTTCACTGTATCAGTGCTGGCATGTGCTGATAAGGGGACTTGTATAAAGTTGTTACCTCAAAACTAATTTTTAAACTACAGATTAAAGATCATGTGGGTTCAAATCACTAGAGCAGCCTCACTGCTGTGACCATGGTGCAGCCACATATTGAAAAGCTACTAGTGGAAGGACCCAAGGGTCAGGAAGGAGTCACTTCTGCTGTAGCGGTACAGGGCTTTAACGTGCACGGAGCAGCATAGGAGCATTTCCTGCCACAGCAACACTGCAGGTACTGACATCCATTCCTGCCTCTGCTACGAGAGCCATAAAGCTGAACTGCTCTGGATTTTGTTAGATAAAGGAAGACTTTTGACACACACAAACCTTCACGATTTGGAACTTTGACAGGAATTAGGTTTAGTTCAGTTCCCAGCCCATGGCTGTTGGGCCTGTGTGAAATTGGTAGAGGAGGGGTGTGTGGGAGGAGCGATATTCACATCAAAAAGCCCAGTACCCTAATTTGCCCGTTAGAGTGGTTAAGGACTGACAGAGGGGCAATCAGGCTCCATAGCACTCTATAATACAGGAAGGGGGAAGCTTGATCTGTAATTGCCTCTGTTCACCTGGGTGATGAATGAAAAGGAACTCAGTCTCTGGTGCTGTTAACTTGACTCTTTCGGCCAACTCCACATTCACTAAGAACAAAACATAACTTAAGTGATGGACTGTTTTCTTAACTTTGCTATCAATTGTACCAACACTTTCAGCCTATTCTGTCTCATCAGGAAGCACATACCCTGCAGTTTTGCCCCTATGAAGCAGCATAGTTAGAATGCTGCTGGGTTTTAGAGCCTTTACCGTGTTAGGAGGTTGGTGATTTGCAGGGCTAGCGCTGCCCGGTAGCGATCTTCACCCTGGACCAGGTAGCGCACCTCATCATGAATGCTGATGCAAAAGCGCCCATCAATGTTGAATTCTTCGAAGAGCCATTTCATGGACACCAGCATTAGGTGCAAGTAATCTACAGCTGAGCTCTGCACCACCCAATTCACTCTGCTGGTTACAAACTGGAGGAAACACAAACCGGAAGTTAGAAAGGTTCCAGAACTGATTCCTATAACAGGCACGGTCCCTGGGGAAGTCTGTTCCCATGGGGTCACACTCCAACATGAAACAGTTGGTAACAAGCCTTAAAGGGTTGCGTTGCTGGGGCAGTGTTTGAGGATACAAAATCCCATTTTAAAAAACAAACAAATCCCTCAATTGGAGAGAAATAGAGCTTTGCTGGCAGAACCAGTGCAAGACATCTAGATACCAGCTGAACAATTACAGAAGGGCATTGTGATAGAATAAGCTACAACTTTTGTTGTTTCCTAACCAACCCTCACTATACAATTGCCCTTTTATAGGAGCATGTTCCCAGCATGCCTTTTGGGGGAGGCGGGGTGTTGACCCTTTAAATCTAGCAGAAGCAAGCAGCCTCACCCCTGAAGGAGCCATTTACAACTAGTTACAGCAGCTGTCTACTTGCTGGTGAGTATGCTGAACTCCTGTTATGTTCTCTCTTCTTCCTGATGATATGGCACATTCTCATTGGCCTCTATGGTGTCAGTGGGTTCAGCAGACACTACTCCCACCTTGAAGTCATGAGGTCATAGGGCTTAATTGTTTCACCAGGACTGGGGCTCATCCCCAATATTGACACTGCAGAGCAGTAGTAGGTGCATGTTGCACTTTTGAAGATGCCATCCTTCAGATGAGACTTAAACCTACCCCTTTTAAAGGCTGTTCTTGGGGGAAATGAAAATCCCTGTGGCAGTTTCTAGAAAGCACTGGGGCTAATCCCATTGTCTTGACCAGATTCCTTCCCCCAAGGGAAGTGGCTGCAATATTGCAGACTCTGAACTGCTGCTGTTGCATTTGACTACAGAGGCCCTAAATTGCCAGGGCTCAATTTTGCCCACACCTGTGTGACTTCCTTGATGTCAATAGTACAAGTGAGGTCAGGTTAGACCCCCATTGTCTACCCCATAGCTGCAGAGACGCCTGGGGTATGAAAGGCACTGTCGGAACCTAGCTTTGATTCAGTTTGTAACTCAGCGTCTGACAATTGATTCTAGAGCATTTGCTGAGTACAGAGGGGTTTAGTCTCAAAGTTAAATGTTTTCTTTGCTGCTGCACATCCCTCAAGCAAAGGTGCTGTGCATCACTGCCTGTCACAGGGCAGCATTACTGAGAACTACAGCTGCACCAATACTTACATGGGTGGAGCACCAATAAACATGTGGTTCCACAGCCTGACCCAAACTGTTCCCAATCCAGGGCGATATTGGTAGCCAGCCAGCAGTCCCATGGCCACTCATACGTTGCACAAAACAGAGCAGGATGCAAACTACAATTCCCAGCACGGCAACATGGAGTGTTGCTAGCTGGGAGCAGCAAGGCCATCTCATTCAAACTGACAATCACCAAAAGCAAGAGTTCTGCAGGGCCAAGGCAGAGCTGTGGGTCAGGCTAGGGTTTGTGCTTACCTCGCCCTTGACAGCGGCTGGCTCCAGGGCTCGGCTGATGCAGCAGCCCAGCACAGGGGTTCTTGGTGAGGCAGACATGGCAATGCTTTCCAGCTTGTTGAACATTTCGGATTCAGTCCCTCCAGCCCACACGCGATGGCACACCACATCCCACTTGGCCCTGTGCGACCTGCAGTGTGGGGAACAGAAGTGTCACTATATCTTCCCCCAGGAACAGGACACTAAACAGCCTCTACAGAGGCACTGGGGTCAGAGCTTTCATGAGCTTCACTATGGATAATAAGGGACTCAGCTGAACTAGCTGAAGATTCAGGTTTATGGCACATCAGCAGACTGGCAGGAAGGGAAGCCCCCAACTAAAGGAGCAGGGGATTCTGCAGAAGAAGTGTGTCAGCAGAGCTAGATAGAGGTTCTGAGCTGGAAAAGCCAGGATGCTGCAGGTCAGGACTGAGGCGCATTGCCAAGTTGTGGGGACAGACAGGAGGAGGAAAGACCAGGATTGCACTAGCAGGGAATGTTGCAGATTAAGCTTAAAGTGCATTGGTGCAGGCTGGTGCAGGAATCTGAGCAAAGCCTGACTACTTCATGGTTGTCTCTTCTCTTGCACAAAAGCTAAAATTGCCCTTGACCTCCAATTTCATTTGATTAAGAGAGCTGTTGACTTGCCTGATTCTTTAGACATTACTGATGAAAATGGTTTCCTGCCTTTGCCATTGACTTGCCTCTTTCACCAGCATCCTCTTTCTGGACATAGGTGTCCTGTGCGTACCAGCTCTCCTTTCCCCTGGTTACTTGCACAGGGCGCATCGGAGGGCTTGCGCATCCCATTTCCCGCCCCCACTCCCTTTTCACACAAACAGAGGCTCTTCTCAAGCTTCGTTCCCTCACTTCTTTGCAGTTTCTCTCCGTATCCTTCGTACATCCTGCCAAGACACAGAACCGTCCTCGGCCCTCTCCACTGGTAAGCCCAGCTCTCTCACTAGCCACTCCCCTTCCTCAGAAAGGTGATACCTAGAAAAGAGGAACCAGCAGAGACAGATGGCATCTTAGACTTAGATCTCCTGGAGTTTCAGGAACAAGATTCCTGGTTATGGAACTGAGCAAGCCTGCTCAGAGGCTTCAAATTAACTAACTCCTGACCGGCAAGAACAATGAGCTCCAGATTCAGGACACTTAGGCCAGGACTGCAAGAGAGCCCAGCAGCCTGCAATGTGCTCTACCTTCACCTCATTAGGAGGGATTTGTCTATGTCAGAGACAGACACAGCTTCCTCTTAGGCAGCTTCTTAGGGGCAGTCAACCTACCAAAGGACCCTTCTGGTCCAAATCCCAGGAGGAATGACCCAGCTGGAGACAGACTGAGCTAACAGTGTGGCAAGTTTCTGGCCAACTCCTTCAACAGTGGATGTAATGCCACCGGCACATCACATTCCCCACAGCTTTCGACATCAAAGTTTTGCTAAGTTAAACCACAAGGCAGCACTCACCGTCGGATCCCCTTGGTGACTGCATACATCTGCCGAGCCTTCTCTGCTGCCTGCTGCTGCGTCAGCCGGTGGTTAAACTGCATAAGCAGGCGCTCAGCGAAGGGCTGGCCTGCCCCATAGATGCGCCCATAGTTGAAGACTTTGGCGTGCTCCCGGCTGATCCCCACAGTAGAGGCAGTCTTGCTGTGCAGGTCTGTGGCGTTGCTCTTCTTGCCCTGCAGAGTCATCCAGCCAAATGCAGTACAGCCTGGGGTGCAGGAAAGAGGGGGTTAATGCAGACTAGAAATGGGTCTGAGTCAGACCTCACAGCATCACCATGGCAATGATATATCCTGGCCCAGCAGCCTACCTGCAGTCCATGTCACAAGACTGCAGGGCAGTGCCGATCCAGCTGAACCTCTTACCATGCAGGCCAGCAAAATGAGCCTCCCCAAGGACAGCAGCGATCCAGAGCTCCTGGGAATCCACATCTGCTCCCACGAGATAGTAGCCCGGCGGGACCTGGACCATGGCTTTAAGCTCGCTGCCTACCCGGTCAGCCTGTGAACATAGATTGATGCCATTTTGGCCTGTCCTTCTACACCTCCCTCCCCCACACCACTGCCAGCCTAAACACAACTTTTCTCCAGTGGCTGCCTGGCCTCTGCATCCTGCTGTCCTGTCATGTGGTGGTAACAGCACACAGCTCTTCCAGTGCAGAAATGCCAGCCAGAAACACTCCTGACACAGAGTAAAGGCAAAGAGACCAGCAACTGCCTTGCTCCACTCTTACTAATTCCTTTGCAAGGGCCTCTGCATCCCAGATGGAATCTAGAAGGTCTCCACTGATTATAACTCTCTTTTCACTGAAGTCTTGCTCTGAGCCCTGGAGCTTCTGGATCTCGTTGGCCCTAGGTTACTAGGCCAACTCATGTCAGCGAGGCAAGAGGGCAAAGGATTATAGAACCAGCCTCTAAGATCTACAAAGTTCACACCCAAAACAAGACATACCCCCAGTTTCCCCAAATCTGATTTCTAATCCAGGACAGCTGTCACTAGCTTGAGATATCCTGCCCTGTAGGGCAGGAGAAATCCCACACTATTGTGCTCCACAAATAATCCCTCTCCAGAACACTAAAAGAGAGTTCTGTACCCGAGCGTTGCTGGCAGTCAGCCAGGTGGGTTCCACAGCCCGACGAGTGATGGTTCCGGCTGTTATCACCTGTGGCAGGATGGCTCCATAATTACTCTCCTCGTCATAGTCCGGATGTCTGGAATAGAGACGGAGTGTCACCGCCCGCCCACTGGAGAGCAGGAGGGATGAAGGCGGCCTGGTTCTGGCTTTTCCCACCCTGAGAACTCAGTAACTGAAAGGAACTTCCCAGTGGTTGTAGCCGAGAAAGATCCATCACATGGGACTGAGTTTCTAAAGTCCTTTTATAATCCCATCTTGGAGTCTGATTGCTGAGCTAGTTCCACGGTCAACACAGGCCAGAGAGTTGAGACTGATGGGAGGAAGTAGGGGAGCTAGGAAAGAGACTATTCCCTCTGCGCAGCCCCACTTCTGACCCCTTGAGGATTCAGGTTCCGATATCTCAGAGAAAGAAAAGTCCAGTAGTGAAAGGTCAGATTTAATTCAACAGGGGCCACTGATCTGCACGGCATTTCCTCACATACCTAGTTACTGATCGAGGCAGCTCCCCTTTCTTCAGCCACACCACCACCTGGGAGCTGTCAAAACAAGCACACACAAGGCCAGGGCCCCAGTGAGACCAACTGTGAAGAGAAATGTCATGAACAGCAGTGGCTGAGGCAGAAAAACCCTTAAAGGGAAGATCTCAACCTGGATCTTCGATTCTATGTGGGGAACCCAGTCGCTCTCCCCCATCCCCAAGTTTGCATCCCTTTTTCTCAGGTTCTTTCCTTCAGCTGCCCAAGGCCCACACACTGGAGCTGAGCATCCTGTCTCCATGGTGCTTCTACCCCCGCCATGCCAGCGTGTGCTGAGGGCAAGGCAGTTTTAATGATCAGTTGAGCAGGTTTCGGACACTTTTGACTGTCAAATGAGGAGTTTGTGGGAGATGTTTGTCCTCTTGCTTGGGTTGAAGCAGCACATTCTGGCACTGCCCACACACTTGCAGCCCGGTTAGTACCTGTTCCCATAAACAAGGGCTGCCGCTTACTATGGAAAAGTAAAAAGGTGCCACCAATGGGCAGAGTGATCTGGAGCCACTCAGATATTTGCTGTTTTCCCACGTCTAACAGAATGCTACATGGAAATAATGCTTTAAACAGAGGGATGAAAGCTTCAGCTTCATCCAGGCCCTGGGGCACAATCATTCATTCACAGGATGGGACATTGAGGCTGTGATCAGAGATGGGGCTTCATCCCTCAGACCTGCTTTCTTCCCTCAGATCCTGCATCTCCAGTACCACAGTTCAAATTAGCCCCTGGACTGTGGTCAGGCAGATACAGCCCCACACAGCAAGGTGCCAGAAAACAGACAGTGACATTTAACATGGGAGGAGCTCCCTGTCCAAAAAACAGCAGTGATCAAGGGGCATGTTACAATTTAGAAGTTACTGTACTCTGCGAAGAGGAATTAGAGGCAAATCTACCAGAGCCCCAATGTGTGCATTTACCTGACTGACTCCTAGAAATGCTAACAGTGGGGGCACATGTACCTTCAGGCTATTACAGATCTACAGAAAGCTCCTTCTGCAGCACTAACGTCTAATCCCCCCACCCCTGTCCCTAAGAATCCCAGTGAAGAGACTGTCCATATTAGATCTAGCTGGGCCTTGATGTTCCTCCAACCCTTACCCATAGGAGCGCCTGTTCAACTCCCAAGGAATGCAATGGCAGTTAAAGACACTTCCCCTCCAGCCCCAGGTCCACAGTGCTAGGAGGCTTGACCCAGTCTGCTTCCTCATTGTTTGAGCTCCCTTCTTGCACTCATCCGTTAGAGTTTCATTTTGGCTCTTTGCCTAATCCCTTTTTTTTCTTAGGCGTGCAAAGTTTGTGCCACAGATCAGCTTCTTTGGAGGCCTTCAGGGCTCCTTCCCTTATCAGCTCTAATGTGCCTCAACATACAGAGGTGCACTACACCACAGTTCCTGTGCAAATCCTGTTATCAGTCAGTCACTCGGCAGTAGATTCCCCCATGGGTGGGGACTTTGCAGTTTAATTGGGGGAGGAGAGGAATTAGTGTCTATCTCACCTGATTCGCTTGTGAGCGTTCCTCCAGAATGAGATCATTTTGTTAATTTCAAGGGCTCTCGTCCCGTCAGTGCCCCCAATGCCAGCCCGTAGGGTGCCATCCTCCATCTTGGGCAAGAAATCCTTGGCAAAAGGGCTTCCAACATTGTTGTCATTCCCATCCTTTAACAGCAAACGAAACAAGGTTGGTTTGGCTCAGTGCATTGGGAGGTTACTACTAAATAGAAATGAATTCCTGGTCACTTCCCTGCCCCATTTCACATCTTTACAAGCACGTCCTTAGCACCAGCCCTGTTGCAAGCTGCTGACCAGGGCAGGTGGCTACATCAAAGAAGAAGGGGCTGAAGGAGAGTTTTTAAGGTCAGGCTTGACAAAGCCCTGGCTGGGATGATTTAGCTGGGGTTGGCCCTGCTTTGAGCAGGGGGTTGGACTAGATGACCTCCTGAGGTCCCTTCCAATCCTGATATTCTCTGATTTTAAGTGCATTCAGCAGACAGGAATTGGGAGGCTAATCCAGCTAATCCACTCAGGTCCACAACCCTGAGTGGGAGGAGGCAGAGGAGGGGAGATGAGAGCAGAGAAAAGGAGCAAGGTGAGACTGTGCAAAGCCTTGAAGAAGGAAGTGAGGAGTTGGGACTTGGTCTAGTTAAGCCAGTAAAGGGCTTTAGTGGGATGGGTAAGGGGACAGTCCCAAAGTTAAAACACTTGGTGCCCATGTGTATTTCAGTGGGGAACTGTTCATCACAGACCAGGATTTAGCATGAGGACAGCAAAGCTTAGCTGGGTCAGTGCAGGGGTAATGGTCTCCAGATGTGTCACTCACTTCCCCTTTGGAGCCAGCCAGGGGTCTCAAACACCATGCCCTGCACTCCAGGGAGGGCTCAGCAGCAAACAAGGAACATCCTATGGACTTCACACTCACCTTATGAGGCAGCCTGAAGAACCAGCAGCCAGGGATGTGGATATCATTGTAAGGGCCATTGCCATGGTGATATGTAGGCTGGCTCTTGGCACACTCCAGCTCCAGGTAAGCAGTTTCTCCCTGAAACCATCCAGCATGAAACACTTGCTAAACTTCGAGCCAGAAGAAGGAAAATCCTCAGGGATGGGGGAAGCCTAGTCAATGAAGTGCCACCTCAACTACACAAGCACCTGGAAATGAAAGCCTGACTCCTCACACACTACAATGGAGACATCCATTGGGCTCCTGAGAGCAGCATCTTTAAGGGCCCTCGCTATGGAGGGAGCTGCTCCTCATCTGCCATGCAGGATGCTGGGCCCTCTTGTTCTGCTTGGAGCAGCAGCTGTGCAGTGAATCCCTATTAGCTGACACACTCCCAGTAGGATGTTCCATTTACCTGTCTGGGCTCTTTAGCTGTTCTGCCTGTTTCAGCTTCTACATCAGTATCCATCTCCAACCGGCTCAGCTCCTCCACCTGGGAACAAAGGGGACAGAAGGATCAGCGAGCTCCTTAGTAAGTGCTTTGGCTTCCCAGTTAGATCAGGGGCTGCCTGGACAACTCTTCCAGGAACCTCCCTTAGTGTGAAACTGCTGTTCTCTAGCACATTCCTGGGCCCACAGCTCTCCAGCTTCCTCATTTTTAAAGTGAGTTGTGTGTTAGATAAAAGCTGACACCTTTCACCAAGAAGACTTTAGGCATCTGTTTATCCTTGAAACAGGCACAGACTAGGAAGCAGCAGGGCAATAATGTACATCAATGACCAGGAGAGACCACCCTGGGGCAAATGGGGAATTCAGGCTCCATAGCTATTAGTCTCTGGCCTATCTGCCAAGACTCTCAGCAAGGAAGCCAGTCTTTTCACACAGGCTGCTAAAGAGCCATCAGAGGACAACAACATATGACTGCGCTGGATTTGAATCAGCAGCATAGACAAAAGAGGCTCTCTACCCCATTCCCATCCAAGCTGGCCAGTCCCCTTTCTTACCTCAGTTTAATTGGATATAAGCACAGCAGCGTTTCACCAGCAAGAAAGCAGCTGTGCAGAACAAGATGGGGGCTTAGTGACTGTGAGATGAGGGCCTCTGGGCTCCAAAACAGGATTCTCTGTTCTGGGCTACAAGAAATTCTCTTGCTTCTCACTACTTCAGACCCTCCCGTCTTTCCCTCAACCCTCTCTGAAATGACTTCTCAGTTGTTCCAAGCCACAGGCTGCTAAGATTTGGCATTAACAAATCTCTGAGTAGGGTGGCCATCTGGCCAGATTTTTGGTAGCTCAAACCAGAGGGACTATGGGAGTGAAGGGGTCAGATGTTGATTCAGTGGTGTTGACCTGAACTCAGTATTTTTTAATGTTCTGTGTTCGTATATTAGAAACAAACAAACAAAAAACCCACCAAGATTCCTTTCAGGGAAATGACCATGGAAAGCAACCCCTGTGTGAATCAGCCAAAGCTAATGGAGATAGCCAGCCACAGGAAAAATGATCAAGGAACCCAGGTGGATAGCTGGTTTGTTTGAAAGTGCCAGTTCGTTTGCAAGGCAGGAGCCAAAGGCAGTCGGGCCCTCTCTTCTCACTCAAGCAGGTGGACTTTCTGTCCGTCACACTTTTCCAGGGGGAACAGGTGTCTCTGACAAGTTTTCTGAGCCTCTACTCCCTTCCTCCCTCAATTCCAGCAAACTCAGCTTTACCTTTTGCCAGATAGTGCTGTTGTCTGTTAACATGAGCTCCTCTTCAAGGCAGGTGTTCAGTGAGCCAGGCTGCTCCTTCCCTCTCTCTTTACAATGCTCCATGTACAGGTGCTCAATAACCCTAGAGGGAGAAGGCAAAGGAGAGATAAGTGTACTCAGGAACCTGTGTCTCTGGGAGCCGAGACAGGTTTCATACCACGAATCTGAAGCACGACAAGCAGCACCCTAGGACAGAGCGTTACCAGGCTCCACAAGGACATCTGTTCAAATAAGATGATGAAAATAAGGCCACACGCCCCCACCCCGCAACATCCTTCCGAAGGAGAGGCCAAGATTCCCAGCCAAACACTGCTTCGCCAGAGAGGTTTTCTCTCTGCTAGGAAGGGAGAAAACCACAGGCTTCTGTTCAGGGAGGAATAGATGCATCTTTAATGCCCTCAGGTTACTGCCTTGTTTGAGACTTTGGAGCTCTGGATTAATTTGCTGACCTTCTTCCCAGAACCTCCCTCCCCAAAACTGTTCAGCAAATAACCACTAAAGATCAGAAGTCTTAGCAACATGGGATTCTCTTCCAGCTTGGTGAATGCAGTAGCTTTACTGCTGACATCTCCTTAGATAGCCCATCCCATCTCTCTCCCTCTCTTACCTGTGTGGACAGGATGGCTCTTCTGTCTCTGAGATATCCTTTGGCAAATTATCCTTCCTCCCTGGCACCAAGTAGCCCCAGCCATGCTTCTCAGAGTAATGCACTGGGAAACCATCCCAGGTTAGTCTCATTAGCTTTGGTGTCACTCTCATCTGAAGGCTGATAAGACTGGGACCTGGCACCCAGTCTGGATCATTCAGACGTGGGCAGAGTTTACGGTACCATCTAGAAACCAAGACAGGAACAATTAGCGTGGGGAGAAAGGCTTCAAGAGCAGTTTAAAGTTTCCTCCTCATCTACTTCCTTTCATTTTGGTTAAGAAGGCAACATGAGAAATTCCCTTCGCTATTAATATTTCGAGGTGGTCCATCCTATTTCATCTCTTTTAGCCTAGGACAGGGTTTTCCCATCTATGAGCACAGCACATCTGTCAGACTCACTTAGTTGATCTAATATCCAGTGAAGGACCAATGGGACCATCAGCAAATGCTAGACCATCTGAGTGGAACTCACCCATCCAAAGGAAACATTAAGTAGGCTGCCTCCTACCTATGTGTTCAAGCACACTTTCCAAGTGCTGCACTGCTTAGGGACAAGGGGAATGATTCTGCCATCTCCTCTTATAAAAAGCTATCTGTCTGGAGAAGCTTGAATATTTTTTCCGTCTCTTTGGGACAAAGGATTGCAGTGGAGTATGAGAAATCTTGGGAGAGTGGGGATTTCTCGTCCTCTTCTGGGAAGAGCACATGCTGCAGCTCAGGAACCCATTCTCAAGAACTGCCAGCTCTGAGAGGCAGGTTCAGATTTTCTTTGGGCATAGAACAATGTATATGTTGAGTATACCTTCAACCCCAGAGAGCAGGACAGTGGGGTAGCTGTGGTGCTTCCAACATGCGGGAGGGCCCATCTTCTCTAGAAGTGGGAGGCAATTTAATTTCCACATTGGCTCAGCACAGGCCACTTTGAGCAGAATACTTAAATGTGCCCAATTCTTAGTGGTGGCTTCCACTGAGAAGCTGAACTGGGACCCACTAATCTCACAACAGTCAGAGTGTAATCCCAGTTTCTGAAGCAAAAGGTACATGCTTCATCCACTCAGATTCCAGGCTCTCTATTTCACCTACCCTTCTACCAGCTGTTCGCTATTTAATCCCATTGGCAATGTCATTTAGAAAGGGACTAAATAGCTGGAATACCCTGACTCCATGGGCAGGACACGGCGCTCAGATAACACTTCCATAGATTAGTAATAACAGCTGGAAATGTTTCCGCCTACAAACCAAAGTCACCATTAGGTGGTGAGTTATGCAAACCCCCTTTGAATGACTCACCCCGGGTGGCCTGGCAGGTGCTGGGTTCTCTTTGGTAGCAAATTGATAGTCTCCTTCAGACGTTCCAGGAAGACCCAGCTCTCAGGGACTCTCAGCTCTTCCTCTTCAGTGGGGGGACCAGGATCTGAATTTGTAATAAACGTAGCCTCAGCAAGGGATATTCTTTATGCAGATAAGAAACAGTGCCCTTTCCGACACGCGCTGCTCTTACACGTGATTCCATGTTTCCTCAGTTGTTTCTGTTCCTCCTTGTCTAGAAAGTTACACTGACCATGCCTCTACCTGACATCTTGCCTTTCCCATTGGTTCAGATTTCCCTCCACTTAGACTCTGTGCTGCATGTCTTACCTGCAACCTCACTAGAACTTAGAGATAGTATTAAACCTGTTTTCCTCCCTCACCCCCCCACCACGCGCACGCACCAAGAGCACTACCTTCCTGCCACTCTAGGGCAGATGGGTTTGCCACCACTTTGGCTGGCTTGTTGTTTACATCTTCATTTTTCTTCTTTACAGTTTTCTTCTTCTTCTGCTTAAATTCCTGTAGGTCCCACTCCAGGTCCCATAGCCAGGGGTCATCTTTATACCTGCATGGCAGAACAACATTACACGTAGCTTGTTTCGGCTTTGCGCTTCTACATTCTGCCTGATCTAGACGATGCTGACATCCTGAATTCTGACACCTGGTTCCAGTTCACGTTATCCCTGGTAAAGTAAAGGGACTCTCACAGATCTAATTTTTGACTATTTTCCCTATCAAGCATTAACTTGAGAGTTATGAACACAATAAAAGCAGTGGACTCCAGCAATGCCAGCTTCCCGTATACTACTCTTTGCCAGTGTGACTCGCCCAGACTTGAACAGTCAGAAATTCAGTCTCCATTGAATCTTCAGCTTCTACAGAGGCTGCTAACCAGCTGGTGCCAATTCTAAAGATAGTTTCTGAGCTGTGAACACTTGTCTGCTAGGGATTGGATTGAGGGTCAGCCCTTAAGAATATGGGGACAGATTTGGTGATCTAAAGATGAATGGCTCCAGGTCTCATCAACAATCTTCTTAGCCATCTAGCCCGACTATAGTCATATCAGTGCTAACCAAATTCCTTTGCAGTTTTTAAATGAAAAATGCTTTCTTTTCCTGCACTACGTACCAGAATCTAAGCCCCTTCCTCCTTTGCATTTGCCCCTGCCATGACACTCACGACCCATCTGGTACCTCTCCTCATAAAGCAGCTGACAGGCATCGTTGGCCAGGTTCATCAGGGATTTCTTCATCTCTTTCTGAAGCTCCTCATAGGTGCCCTGAGTCTCATCCAAGTACCTCTCCCAGTTCTGATTGACAGGCAGGTAAGAAACGCCCATCTCCAGCATCCCTGCAAAGGTCACAGGATGGGGGCATCTACAGTACAAATACATATGGTATTAAACAGAAGCCAGAAGGCATTTGGCCTGTAAGCACAAGGCTATTCTACAAATAAAGACACAAAATATGTAACTTCAGCTCCCTTTACACTTAGAAGTTTCCCCATCTCATGCTACTGCCCGGAACTCTCTGTGGCTTTTGCCCTCCTGCACCGGCAATTACCAAAGGCCCTGATATGAATCTGTATCTAGAGCAGGCAGAAGGAAGTCCATTTCACTATCAAGATCCTTCAGTCTCATCCATGAGAGCTTGGTTACAGAATCCCTCTCACTAAGAGCTGCACACCTTAGCCGTTCGTGAAATTATGATGCTTATTTCTTCCAGCCAGGAGAGAGGGATCAGGGTCCCCACGCAATGGGGCTCTGTGCAGCCCCAGAGTTCTGGCATCCACCTGCCATTGCAACCTTCCACAATATAAAGAACTCAGATGCTGAGGATTAAACTGAGGTCCTCAGCATGTCTGGGTAAGACTGCAGCAACTGCACCAAATTCCCTGTATCTGTGGCTAGATTTTCATGGCTCCGTGCAACAGTTAATTTTTGTGGCAGCTGAGGTCAAATTCCTTCTCACCTCTCCATGAAGAGTGGCAGCTGCTTCTGGAATACTTCATGAGTGGCTTGGACATCAAGGGCACAATACTTCATCAGTTCCTTTGGGGTCAGAACAGGCAAAAAGTAGGAAGGTTAGACTGTGTGTATAGAGCATGAACTAGCCAAGCCAGGGGGCGCAATGACCCAGCATCACTGTGACTGTCAGCCAGTTACACTAAAAATCTCCACAACACAGTTCTCTACTCCATTCTCACAAACTTCCACTCAGGTTCTCCCTGGGCAAGAAATCTCAGAAGTCTGGGTCAGAGGCATGTAACTCTCAGTTAACCAATGGCCACGTTGGCACTGCGCTCGGAGACTGAGACATGCACTGACTTTGCTATAAAAAGGACCCAACTGCAACTGCCCTGATCATTAGTATGGAGATGCTGCCCATGGAGACTACTAATAGTAGAACAAAGTGCTCCATCTTTCATTGCCCATAGCTGGGGATGCTTTGTATGGATTCAAATGCCACTACAAGGAAACGGAAAACATGCTGCTAAAAAAAATGTTATTCCTGCTGAGAGTTCTTTTTGTTTTTATAATTTAATAAATCCCCCTGGCCTCTCCCAGAAGCTGCTCAGCCTTACCTGGAAGCTGTGTCTGATGTCACTCATGCTCCCCTTGACAAACAGCTCACGGGCCTCTTTCTCCAGTGGCTCACCTCCAACGTACAGGGCGTGCACGTCTGCAAGGTTGTTAATGCTGCTGATGTTCACCCAGTCCCATGAGCCAATCTGTAAAGAGACAAGCCAGCAGGCCAGCTCAGGGCAGGAAAAGAACTGGCAGCTGGCTGACATGCAGAGGCAGTTTGTTGTACTATTTTTAAACAAATATATCTAAACTATACCTAACGTACAGTTCTGATAAGAAAACAGACTAAAATTACTATAGTGTCTAGGAGCCCTAGTCATGTACCAGGGTCTCACTGTGCTAGGCACCATGTAAACTCAGAACAACAAATAATCTCTGTATAATCTAAGGTTTTTGTAGGCATCATGGCAAACGAGAGTTTTGGAAGGGGATTTGGAGGAGGATAATGAGGTAGCTTTGCAGGTGTTTACAGGTGGTTCCTTCTGAGCAATAAAGGGCAGCATGGGAGAAGACACAAAGGTGCTTGTTTGTAAATTTAGCAAGTGGGCACTGGAGGCAGGAGTTGATATCTCGATAATGAATGAGAGGAGATGGGTAGGGTAGGGATAAGTCGTGAAGGGCCTTGAAAGTGAACTGTTTGATGCAACAGAGAAGAGGGAGCCAATGGAGGGATGATATGGTCACAGTGACAGGCGAGGACCATAATCTTTGCAGCGCTATTCTCAACAGATGAGAGCAAGGCAAGATGTTTTTTTTGTCAAGGTAAAATGGCCCTCCCTTGTTCCACAGACTTGCTCCTCCTTTGTTTGCAAGTCAGAGCTGCTGGCTTTATTATCTCTGACCACTTCCTACTCCTGTTAGACCTATAGCTCCTTTGAAGCGACAGGAGTACAAGATGGCTCCACTGTGCTTTGTGCAGTAGGTCACCAGCGGAGTTCTGACTGCAGTCCCTGTATTACATGTGACGACATAAGAGGCAGAAAGAGCCTAACTCAGTTTTCAGACCCCAACTGGAGTTTACAGAGATGGCCAGTAACAGCAGAACATTTATTACAGACTCTTCTACTTCAAACAATGCAATGGAGCAGTCCATTAAATCATTCCTCTGGGGAGGCCAGAGCTAGGTGCCCTGTGGAAGGAAAGGAGGCTTTTAAATGCTAAGGAAACAAAGTGAAGAAAAACCAGCAGTTAGGATCTATAGCACTAGTTAGCGATGCACAAATTTCCTCAGTGATTCTCCTACTCACTGCAGGCCCTTCAGTTTTGCTGCGTGTTTTCTTCATGTGCTGCTTGACCTGCTGCAATCCTTTCCTCTTGCCATGCTTCGCAGCCATCCAGAGGCTGCGCTGAAATCCTGTCAGCCCTGAGATGGCCATGTGCATGCTCATGGTGTCCAGGAAGCGCATACGGGAGCCCTGAAATGCACAGCAGGTTAGGGATTCTCAAATGTCATTGCACTGCAACCCACTTCTGACAAGAAAAATTACTACACAGTCCTAGGAGGGGGGAACCGAAAACTGAGCCCCACCACCCCGGGTGGGAGACAAAAACCAAAGTCCAAGGGCTTCAGCCCCAGGTGTGGGAGGGGTGTAACCTGAGCCCTGCCGCCCAGGGTTGAAGCCTTTGGGCAGTGAGGCCTAGGCATTGAAGCTCGGGCTTGAGCTCTGGCTGACCCACCGTTTGAGAACCACCAGGTTAGAGAACAGGCAATCGAGGAGCCACTGCCTTTTTCACAATTCACAATTCACAATTCAGACTCAGGCTTCTTAAGAATGGAGTTCGGGGGTGGTAGGGAGGCAGGCCGGTGTCTGAGCTGCTAGTTTTCGATGCACACAGGCAATCAACTGAGACTTCACTTTGAGACTCAAGATCTTGCTCTTCTTAGTGCTGACCTGACAGAATTGGGCATCCAGACTGACAGCTTGCCCTGAAATCAATCACACAGCTCCAAGCCCTTGTACAACTCTGGCAGCAATGGGAGTACTTGTTTCTTCTGGGGTTAGAAATGAAAGAATCCAAGCCTGTACTATGGCAGTAAACCAAGATGCCACCAAATGTCTTGCTTCATTCCACTACTTACAAGATACTGTTGTCGCATATTGTGGACTATTGAAGTCCATACCATCGGCCAACTCTGGCCTTCATGATTGTCCTGAGGCTAAGCACAATGTCTCTTACTTTGGCCACAGGGAAAGGAAACTGAAAAGCACCAAGAGGCAGACTACTGCTTCTGTACCACTTTACAATTGAGACTCTGAAAGCTTTTCACAACCCTTAATGGAACAAAGCTCCCAATCCCTCCCAGGACGTGGAAGCGATGTTATTCCTATTTTACAGTTAACTAAGGCACAAGACCTGATCTACAAAATTAGATGAGTGCAATTATACTTGTAATGCATAATTACAACTGCAGACGCAGATCAAGTGTGTGTACTTGCAAGTGGCTGGTTAAATGTATAACTAGAAGTAACTGCCATAGCAAATTAACTGTGTAAAATAAATTATACATTTCACTAATTTATTGTATACACAAAATTTTGAAAATCAGTTCTTAAGTGGCTTTCTTCAAAGCCATGCACAGAGCCCAGCAGAAAGCAGGTGGATGAAATGGACATAAATTAGGGAAGTACTTACTTGGATCAAGTACTGCTCTTTAATGTGTGCTCGATCAAAGGCGACATTGTGACCCACCACCAATCTCTCTGTCCAGTCCCGTTTGGCGAGACAGCTTGAGTTCAGAGCAGTTTCTAGTGGGATAAAGTCAGCCAGCGTTAGCTGGCTGGACCAGGTATAGCGTTCTTCTAGCAGCCGCTTACTACACCAGGAGTACCTGGAAAGGAAGCATGTTGTTATATTTTGGATTACTTAAAATTGTGAAAACTGATCCCCTTCTGCTAGTCTTAGTAGAAGGATTAAGGAGGTTTGAGCCAAATTCCTGTCCCCACCACCACCCCCAAGAATTTGACTTTTCAAGCAGGATTGAGCTACACTGGCAGGAAGCAGTGTAGGGAAGTTTGCTCTGCTGCTGCCAAAGTTTTACCTGCTCCGAGGCTGTAAAACCATCAGTGAATTCTCTACCTAAATCAAACTGGAATTTCACATGTAGACTTTAGAATTGGCCTATGTCTAATAGGCTCCATGGGACCATTTACTCCCTATCAAACCAAATATTTAGCCCAATGGAGAAGCTCAGCTCTGCTGCTATCTCCACTGTGGTAACAGTTAGTGTTGTGGCTTCTCCGGTCCCAGGAGTGGACAAACTTTTTGGCCCAAGGGCCACATCGGGTTTGCAAAATTGCATGGAGGGCCAGGTAGGGAAGGCTGTGCCTCCCTAAATAGCCTGGGCCTGCCCCCTAGCCAACCCGCTCCCACTTCCCACTCCCTGACTGCCCCCTCAGAACTCCCAATCCATCCAACCCCCTTCCTCCTTGTCCCCTGACCGCCTCCTCTAGGGACCCCCACCCCTAACTGCCCCCCCAAAGACTTCCCTACCCTGATCCCTATCCACTCCCCCAGAACTCCCATGCCCCATCCAACCTAGCCTGCTTCCAGACTGCCCCCAGGACTCCCTGCCCGTTATGCAACTCCCTCACCACGCTGCTCAGCAGCATGTCTAGCAGCCGCGCAGAGCTACACACGCTGCACCTCAGGAGCACACAGCTCCGCCCCGCAGAGTGCTGTCTGCGCGGTGCACTGAGGCTCCTTGGGAGGGGGGACGGCGGGGCCAGGGGAAGCCTCCCCAGCCAGGAGCTCAGGAAGCTGGGCAGGACTGTCCCATGGGCCAGATGTGGCCCATGGGCTGTAGTTTGCCCACCCCTGACTCATCATATCTTACCAGGCATTTGGAGAAACAGCTACTGCCAGGGTTGGACAATGGCCTTCTGCCATGCACACTTCAACATCAAACACCAAGGCTTGTTCTTCAGGGAAGTCTACAGCCTTCTGTTCACCACTGGGTCCATACCGTGTCCAACCAACTTCCCAAGCCCACTGGGAGGGCACGGGGGGCACCTCGCAGTGGAGCAGCTGATTAGCAGCCTCCAAGTAAGGAAGGCTCTGCTTCTGTGCCAGAATGCGGAAGTGCTCATCCAGATCGCTCCCGTACATGCGAGGCAGCTGCAGCTCCACATCAGGGAGCGTGGATGTCTCTCTGCCCCACAAGTCATGCTTCTGCAGATGTTCCACACTCCTCTGGATGTCAGCATCTGAGTACTGAACCTGCGCACCCCGGAAAATCTGCTCATGAAGCACCTTGGACAGCATCTGGATGTTCAGTGGGTTCATGCGCCGTTGGCTGCTGCAAGAATCTTTCATCACCTCCTCTTGCACCGGGCGACTGGCAGAAGAATCTGAGGCACATCTCCGATGCCTGGCTCTCGGGGATGGAAACAGACGTGCGACTGACTTCCTCCTGAGCAAATGTGTCATCTTCAGCCAAATTTAGTACCATGGAGAACAGGCAAGACTCTGCTCTTTTTGGTGGGACAAGTCTGGAAAGAGAAAAGCAACAGGAGGACTGAAATTCAGCATAATTCATTTGGGGCTCCCCTCCCAAGGAACCTGGGCACTTGCAAGCACCCCTAGTGTCACTGGAGCAGAACCAGCGTGGGACAGGTTAAGAAAAAACCTTCCCGTGTAGACAAGGCTCTAAGGGTGAGACACACCGACCTGGGAGCGTCTCTGTCCTCCGGGGTCACTGCCAGTCTCCTCTCCCAGCCCCACAAGGGGACTCAGCTTCCCCTCAAACCCCTGCCCACAGTCCCCCCCACCCTCAGGGGTCTCAGCCTCCCCTTCTGCACAGGGGCACTTGGCTCCCTCAGGGTCTCCCCCCACCCCACCCCAGCTGCCTTATGGGGTCCAGCTGCCCCGCTCCTCCCCTTACCCGTCCCCCCATTCC
This sequence comes from Dermatemys mawii, assembly GCA_007922305.1. Taxonomy (NCBI): domain Eukaryota; kingdom Metazoa; phylum Chordata; order Testudines; family Dermatemydidae; genus Dermatemys; species Dermatemys mawii. The sequence continues at coordinate 13,563,531 of ML677366.1, forward strand.
CTTCCGGCCCCCCCCAGGGGTCTCAGCCCCCCCCCCCCGCCCCCTAGGGGTCTCTCCCCTCCCCCGAACCCCCCATGGTTCCCAGCCGCCCCTCACCCGCTGGCTCCGCCGCTCGGGGGCGGCTCGGCCCGGCCTGCAGGGGCGGGGCAGTTCCCAGTGGCCGCGTTGCGAGCGGGGTCTCGAGGCTGCTACCGAGACCACATGATCCTGGCCGGGCAGGGGGCGGTGCCTGAGGCGACCGAACCACACCGCTGGGCGCTTTCCGGGTTTCCGGCTCGCTCGCTTCCCCCCCCGCGTCTTTAGCGACGATGGAACCATCCACAGCAGCCAGGTCGCATTTTTAGCTTCCTATAGTTGATTTTAGCGCCATAGTAGAAGGTGGCCGCGTGGCCTAATGGATAAGGCGTCTGACTTCGGATCAGAAGATTGCAGGTTCGAGTCCTGCCGCGGTCGCAGAGGCTGGTTAAAATAGCTTTTTTCAAAAAATACATTTACAAAACACCTATTTTAAAGTGGCAGAAAAAGAAAAATCAAGGAGCCGTCCTGTGATACCTTAGAGACTAATACATTTATTTGAGCATAAGCTTTCATGGACTAGAACCCACTTCATCAGATGCATGGAGTAGAAAATAACGGAGCAGGTAATATATACATGAAAAGATGGGAGTTGCCTTACCAAGTGTGAAGACAGTCTAAGGAGACAATTCAACTGACAGTAGGATGCCAAGGGAGGAAAAATAATTTTGAAGTGGTAATGCGAGTGTCACATTTCAGACAGTTGACAAGAAGGTGTGATTAACAGCAAGGGGAAATTAGTAGTGGAAAAACTAGGTTTAGGTTTTGTATTGACCCAATCACTGCCAGTCTTTATTCAGTCCTAATCTGATGGTGTCCAGTTTGCAAATTAATTCCAGTTCTGCAGTTTCATTTTGGAGTCTGTTTTTGAAGGTTGGTTGGGGTTTGTTTTTTTTAAGAATTGCAATTTTTATGTCTGTTACTGAGTAACCAGAGGGATTGAAGTGTTCTCCTACTGGTTTATGGATGTTATGATTCCCTATGTCAGATTTGTGTCCATTTATTCTTTTGCATAGAGACTGTCCGGTTTGGCCGATGTACATAGCAGAGGGGCATTGCTGGCAATAACTGGCCAATGGGAGCTGCAGACGAGGGCTGCGCACAGAGCCCTCTGCCCCCTCTCCGGGGCCACAGAGACGTGGTGCCGGCCACTTCTGGGAGCAGGCACGGGGCTGGCAATCCTGCAGGCCAGATCCAAAGCCCTGACAAGCTAGATCTGGCCCAGGGGCCTAACATGACCAGATATTCCAATTTTATAGGGACAGTCACGATTTTTGGGTGTTTTTCTTATATAGGCTTCTATTACCCTCCACCCCCATCAGTATTTCCCATACGCACACATGCTGGATGCAACATTCTTGGCTTTTCATTCTCCATCCTGCATCCTGCAGCCACCTCAGGCATGCCTAGGTATTTGCCAGTGCATGAATTATTTTTTCTTAATAGTCTTTTGAAGAGGAGATGGTTCAGGATGATCATATTTGATTATCTAAAGATTTACAGACAGTTTCTTGTCTCCAGCTTGGATGCAAAATGACCAAGTATCAAGAAAAAAATTATAAACCAGTCCAGCTGCTCTTTATCCATCACGTCCAAACGTAGGACAGTATTTTGTAACACATACCTCTCAACCTGCTAAAGCCCAAATGTGGGACAAAGACCCTGGCAGTAGAGATAGTGGGGGCTCACGTGTAAATCGCTAGACTCCAGGATGCAGATTTTTAAAACACATAGTTTATAAACAGGCCTGACAAAGTAATAGTTGGAAAAATCTAAAATTAGACGTTCTACTTTAATTCACGCTCTTCAGGCTCTCCTCAGACATCAGCTCTCCTAGGGAACCTTGATATGTACAGGTTGAAATCTTGGGCTTTCATTATGTGTTGTTATTCTTTATCACATGTACAGTGCCATGTGTACAAATACTTAACACATTGGTCATGCTGTAAATAAAGATCAACATTTCTGCCCCTAGAAACATCACACACTCAGGCTCAGATCCTCAGAACTATCTAGGTACCTAACTCCCATAAGCTAGACACCTAAACATGTTTGAGATTTTAGGCCCGAGGCCCCGATCCTGCAAGCTGTTCTGCACAGACAGACCCTTATGCCTACTCAGAGCTCCACTGATGTTGCTGGAACACTAAAAGGCACAGGCCCCACCTTTGTGGAGCAGCTTTCAGGACTGGAAACTAAATTCTCTCAGATAATAGCCTGACTCAAGCATCACCTGGTGCCTAGCTCTGAAAATAAGAACCACACACCTGCATGCAATTAGCCTGAATTAATCACCCAGGTAGTAAAACACATGGGCAGTGAAAATTAACCGTTTCTATAAGGGGGAGAAACTAATTAGCTAACAGCATAATACTGTTCCTACCCTGCCAGCTCTTTCCTGCCTCTTAGGTCAGTTTGTTCCCCTAGGGGCAGAGAAAGGAAGCCCAGCAAGGGAAATTATGTGAGCAGGGCTGGCCTAGCCTAGGAAAAGCAGTGTTTTAGAGAAGAGGGTAAATCACTTTAATGCTAATTTCACTTGTGCTGGCTGGGAAAGCAAATGTGCACGCAGAGTAGGCTTAAATGTTATGGGGCTTATCTTCTAAGGCAGTGGTTCTCAAACTGAGGATTGGGACCCCACAGTGGTCATGACCCCATTTTAATAGGGTCATTAAGGCTGGCTTAGAGTTACTGGGGCCCAGGGTCAAAGTTGAAGCCCAAGCCCAAGCTCTTGGGGCTAAAGCCTAAGGGACTCAACTCTGGGAGGCAGGGCTGGGTTATAGGCCCACTCTCTGGGGATGAAGCCCTTGGACTTTGGTGCCCCTTCCCCCTGCTGGCAGTGGAGCTTAGGCTTTGGTCCCCCCTTCTGGGGTCATGTCATCATTTTTGTTATCAGAAGAGGGTTGTGGTGCTGTGAAGTTGGAGAACCCCTGGACTAAGGTCACAAGTATTATTAAAATACCCGAAAGAATTTTTCGCAAGAGAGGCCTGATCCCGTTTGCTTAGTTCATATAATATCTGGCGGTCTGAATTTTTATAGAGCGATGCTGCTTAAATGAGCCAAACAAGAGGCCACTTGAATATTAGCGCAACCGTTGCACAATGTGGTAGTGCTTGAAGGTAGAATAGAAGCGCCAGTATTCAGGCCACAAACCTCTTCCAAAGCTAGAAGTAGAGACTACCCGGCGTGTGCAGGTGGATGTGCCCTTCCTGAGTGTGAAAAGGGGGATGGTTGGCAATAAATATTAGGTGTGAGCTGTGTCTCTTGTTAGGACTCTCTTAATACCAGAGCATGGGTCTGAAGCGGTAAGGCTTATATAAGCACAACCAACCCCACCAGCAGTTGCTGGAGGAGGGGGTGTGGGTGAGATGCCTCAGAGTAATAGCACTTCCTAGTTTGGCCATAAATACCAAAAGAGCCTGGCTCCTTATTAGGTTTAAAATCTGGCTATAAGTGTCACGATGGGAGCTGCTGAATGCTCTTGACAGTCTTTATTTAGTCAGCCTTAGGTGTGCAGTTAGAGGTGGGGTGAAGGTTGGCCCCGTGTGAGCACCCAGAAGTAATTATCTAGCCCTCGGGAGAAAACAGAAGGGTACAGGAGTAGATAGTAACCGGTCCACATGTTGCTTACTTATCTAGCCATCACATGGGGTGACCCAACAGGCCTGCCATTGGGAAATGTCAGCATTCACTTTGCTGAGATGAAAGTGCAGCCAAACAAAGTGTAACTTACACTAATGGGTCACGTGCTTTGGGGCTTCTGTCGGGAGAGCACATGGTACCTCTCTTCCCCACAGGGACACCTGGCATTCTTTCACTCCCCAGTTCATCCCCTTTCCTCTCTAGACTGGCGGCAGTGTTACAGAGCCAGCCCAACAGAGACAGAGTTGTGTTAGATCTCTCCTCACTGGGCCCACAACCAACTTGGTGCATTTGAGCTGTGCTATGAACAAGGTTTGAACTATGTTGCTGGCCAGACAAGGTTTCTATGGCATTCAGACTACAATGGGGAAGCCTTATGAAACACATCTTAAAACTCCCCACTTTCCTTGCAGGTTTAGCATAGACTATGTTGACATAGGCTGCCCCTCTGTTATTTGCGAAAATAACCAGTTCACGTCCCCTGAAGGGGGTATTCGTAATTACTGACAGTTCACCTGTGAGGCGCCAATATGTAATTGCCACCTCTGAGTTATATAACCTCACAAAGGGACAGGATTGAGTAATTTGGGCTTAAATGGGGCTGATTTTGCAAATGTCTCTCTAAACTTGCCCAGTTTTACTTAAAATTGGTATTAAATATCCCCTTCAAACGTATGCAGGACACCCTGTAGTAGTGCATGGGAGCCAAAAACTGATTAGACTGGCCAAGCAGAAAGGAAATCCATAACATTGGAAACAAGTGAGACCTGACCTCTGACGTGGTCTTGGTTTTGATGATCACAAAAAATTCCACTAGCACAGGAATGAAGGTAGTGATTAAAGTATGTTTAAACTGGCCTTTCCCTTTACCACCAAAATCTGTACAGTTAATGAAAATAGGTCTAGAGTCCTCTAGCAGATAGGAGGTATATTAATTCTGCTGGGGAACAAATCCTTTCTCTCTGCCTTTTACTTAAAGCTTCCTACATTCCGTGTATCAAAGGGAGGGCTCGTGCAAATCTAGAACAATGAAATCTACAGCAAGGTACTCAACCAGTGAGGAAATTCTTCTAGTGATCTGGAGGAGGTTCCTGGCTTTCCTGTGTCTCCAGTGTCTGGTTTATATGGTCTTGAGTCTGCAATAGCTGCAAGTCTGGCTGAATTGTTCCTTTTTATGTTTCAAAGGCTCCTGATGCTGCTGCATTGCTGGGTCATGATCCTGGGTGGCACATCTTGGCTTACTTCTCAGACTCTGGCACTACATGTAATAAATGGATTGATCAACTTGTCAAGCAATCTTGCAGTGGCTCAAGAGAGTGGGTATCAACCTCGGAGAAGACTGTTAGAAACCAGGCCACAAATGTCAGATTGGCTCTATACTTAGTGCTATACTTAAATTTCACCCACTGATTATCAAGTGGCACAGGCACTATAATAGCCTAAACATGGAGTCACAGGCAGTCCCCTTGAGTAGTCTGATCTGTCTTGCCACTCAGGTGAGCCTACTGTTGTGATACCAAAGATCACAGCAATATTCAGTTGCTCATTGTAGGTCAATTGCAGCTTAGATCTCACACCAAAGACTATCCTCATAATCAACCCTATAATAAATTATCTGAAGATTCCTTATATTGGAAAAGGAAACTAGGGAGTTATTTACAAGGTTAAAGAAGGTAAATATATGCACACAAATTACTCCCAGTCTGAAGTTTTGAAAATCATAACAATAAAAGCTTCTACAATCAAGCTTTATATGTCCTTTTAGGGCTAACCCAAGCTAAGCATTGGGGATCTTTTGCTAAGTAATTCTTTCCCCTCAGAGTCAAGCAGCATGAAGACACAGTTCCTCCTGGGAGATTTTACCCTTCGTCCTCTCCCCTGCGTCTAGTTAGAAACTCAGCTGGTGAGAGGAATTCACTTGCATGTTTCCTCTTAACAGGGGAGGGAAGAAGCAATCAGTAAAGTCTTTCATCCTTTTTGATGTTCCACACTAATTGGTCTGATACATGGGTCTTCCTTGTGGGGCAGAATATAACACGTTCTTTTGGAAGCCACCATTTCATACTAATGTCTCTCCCCTGCCTGGTGACTTACAGTTATAGAAGCTTACCGTGCAAATGCTCAAATATTACCTTAAGATGGGATACAGATGCTATAAGGGAGGCTAACGTATGCAGAAATGTGCAGACATTGAATAAAATCTAAACACTGAGCACATTCCTAAAATAGGGATCTGAATTCTAACAATACTAACTCAGAGGAGCCGGACTGGCTCCAGCTATGTATTTGTCCATGTTCGTTTGAGACATGGTAGGTGGGGGGTCTCTTGGCCCGAGCCAGCGCCTGGTCTGCCAGTGTTACACCAGTTTACACTGCAGCCATGCCAAGTGAGCATATTGGCTGGTATGAGCCACTGAGAAAGCAAGTGACAGTGTGGGCCAGGTTTCAGAGGGGGAGCTGTGTTAGTCTGTATGAGCAAAAACAACAAGGAGTCCTTGTGGCTCCTTAGAGATTAACAGATCATAGAATCATAGGATATCAGGGTTGGAAGGGACTTCAGGAGGGCTAGACCCCACTTCATCAGCTGCATCGAGTAGAAAATATAATAGGCAGGTATAAATACACAGCACATGAAAAGATGGGAGTTGCCTTATCAAGTGGGGAGTCAGTGCTAATGAGGCCAATTCAGTTAGGTGGATGTGTCCCATTTCCAAAGTTGACAAGAAGAGCTAATATCAACAGAGGGAAAGGTTTCAGAATACTTCTTTTTAACAGAGGGACAATTACTTTTTTATAGTGTTAAGGAGGCCAATTCAGTCCTGGTGGATGTGGCCCATTCTCAACAGATGACAAAAAGGTGTGAGTATCAACAGAGGGAAAATTATTTTTGGTAGTGACCCAGTCAATTACAGTCTTTATTCAGACCTAATTTGATGGTGTCAAGTTTGAAAATTAATTCCAGTTCTGCAGTTTCTCATTGGAGTCTGTTTTTGAAGGTTTTTTTGTTGAAGAATGGCTACTTTTAAGTCTGTTACTGAGTGTCCAGGAAGATTGAAGTGTTCTACTGTTTTTTGAACGTTACAATTCTTGATGTCTGATTTGGGTCCATTTATTTGTTTGCATAGAGACTGTCTGGTTTTCCAATGTACATGGCAGAGGGGCATAGCTGGCACATGATGGCATATATCACATTGATAGATGTGCAGGAGATCAAGCCCTTGATGATGTGACTGATGTGCTTAGGTCCTATGATGGTGTCCCTCGAATAGATATGTGGACAGAATTGGCAATGCAATTTGTTGCAGGGATTGGTCTCTGTGTTACTGTTTCTGTTGTGTGGTGTGTAGTTGCTGGTGAGTATTTGCTTCAGGTTGGGAGGTTGTCTGTAAATGAGGACTGGCCCATCTCCCAACGTCTGTGAGAGTGATCATCCTTCAGGATAGATTGTAATGTGAGGCAGCAAGGTGAACCCTCTGGCAACCTGGCTAAATAGCTACTTGTCCTGTCGGTTGAGTTCAGGCAGAACCAGGTTACAAGCTAGACCACAGGATCAGTGAAAACTGATCAGAGGTTTGTACAAGTACTGAGTTAGTGGTAATTCTAGCATAATCTACATGCTCTAGTTAAGAGTACAATGTATGCATTTGTTTATATATTTTTAACTCCCCTAACTTTTGTCTCCAGTGTATAAACTCCTTAGAAAAAGGAGCATGATCCCTGTCCCATTTTCGGGAATGCAGTACTGGTGCTGGACGTAGACCCTGGAGATTTCCTGGGGCTAAAATACAGGACCGGACTACATAAATCAGCATGCTGAATTGAAAATGGCTAAGGTTGTGTTAGACTCAGATGCACCTAGTGCGGAGCTAGGTGGGGTGGCCAGACTCCAGGGGGAGGGGACTTAGTGGAAAAAGTAGAATGAGGAAAAGACTAAGTATCTTTGGCCTCCCCCTGTTGCATCACATCCTGCTTCCTCTGGTTCTGCCTCCTGGCTTTTTTAGCATCCAGGAAATGCTGACTTGCCACTTAGCAAAAAGTCACTTGAATTTTCTCTTGCAGCAAAAATGAAAGGAAGCATTTCCAGCGATCCTTAAAGCTAAGGGACAGTCTTTTGACTCTCAGTCTCTGCCTTCTGAGCTTGACTTGCAAGAGGCTTGAGCTGTGGAGTCTTAAATCCTTTACCTAATTTAGCCTTCAAGTAACTGAGTGGCCAGCAAAGTGATTGTAGAACGAGGAAACAACCATTGTGCCGTCTAACTTGTCTTAAGTGTATGCAATGGATTCCTTGGCTGCAATGCCCATACACATTGGGCAAAACTGCCTTCCATCTGTGCATGCTTATTTCCCACAGGTGACTGGCATTTGCATTAGTGGCAAAGGCATAGTGGCTGTGTGTGCACTGCAGAGCAATGGAACAACCCCATAGAATGCCAGCGTGCTTTCCAACTGGCTTCACAGAGGCATTCACCAAACTCTTCCGCAGCACAAAATTGAACTACTTTGCCTGCTACCCACCAGGTGGCAGTCTAGACTAGTTTTTTAGTTTTTTAAAAAAGTACTGAACAGCAGGCTCTGAGTCTGTGACCTCTGGCATTTGAGAATATTGGGGTGGGTTTTGGTGGTAGTGGGGAGTTAAACCTGTGACCAGGGAAACTATACTGAAAACACACATAACGTTATTGAGATGGCTTCTCTGTCATGGCCAGTGTAGGTAAAATAAGTGGCTAAAAACCCTATGTTAATTCAACATTAAAGAGCGCTAGAGTCAAAAAGTGACTACATATTGTACCACTTCAGTCACTGAGCTGAATCCTGTGGGGCTGGGCTCATCAGACTTCAGTAACAAATAATTACTTCTGTCAGACTCACAGCAAACACTGCTCTCCCAGATGGACCTGGAGTTCATTCTGGTTCGTGCACCATCAAGTGTTAAATGCCAGTTGTAGGAGAAAACTTGACCCTAGGCTGGGGTTGTACGATGGGTTTACAGAGGTGGTGCTGCTGCTGGCAGAAGTTGGCTTTCAGTCTCTTACTGATGCTGATGCCCAAGTCAGAAAGAATCAGACTTGGCTTCCCAAGTTCCAGGTTGAGTCTGCAGGGTTGTCAACAAGGAAAAATAATCTCATGACTTGAAAACTTGATCAAAATTCCACGGCTGTGAACCATGGGATACCACCAAATGTCTCTGCTACTGCAGCATTGGTCACAGATGCATTGCTGGCAAGTCAAGCAAAAGTTGAAATATTCTTAACAACCCTGGCCATGTAGGTACCAGGTAGAGTACTAGGCCATATCTGGCCATGTAGGGTACCAGGCAGATTGCTATGGCCCTGCTGTGAGTTAAGTATTGGAGGAAATATCTAGTAGTCTTGACTCTGGCTTTTAAACATGTAAACTTAGCTCTCCTTATCGTCTCCATTCATTTAGATTCATCACGATTGCAAAATGTTCCCCCTCGGCTTGTTTGGGGGTGGTGTGGAAATCTATGTAATCCACGTCTGAGCAGGACAGGCTGGGATCCCACTTCTCAATGAGCAACACATGGGTCGGGTAGGGTGTCTTGAAATGACATCAGCAGGAGAAATGGCCCTTGAATGGCTGGAATGGAGCACCAGCTTGCTCCAGAGGGGAGGCAGGAACTGAGTCCCTCTGACATCCAAGCTCATAACCTTCAAGCCGGGCAGGGTTATGAAAGGTTCTTCCCAGCAGCCCTGTGTGTAGTGAAGGACATGTTGTCGCTGTGGGGATGGAGCGGACTATCTAGAATACTAAAATCTCTGGGAGCTCTCTGCTGAGCAGGCTTTTATCCACGTTGTGTTACAGTGATGTGAACAAGCTCAATAGTGAGTCTTGCTTACACACGCTAATATATTATAAACTTCCCCTCATTAAGGATTAGCCACTTGCCAAGTTCAGGGTTACTTTTAACTGTAGTGTTGATTACTAAGCAATGGAACATGAGACCTTTAAGAGCATCTGTCCTATTGACTATCCATGGTACTCCTGAAAATGTGACACTTCACTTCCACTATTGAGACTACTGAATGGGCTGCCCCAAATTTTGCAAAAGGGAAACTTGGAGATTCATTGAAGTGAAGGCGTAACCTTAACTACATAGCATTAAGTACCATGAAAATCACCATCCTTAACCCAAAAGGTCCAGTCTCGAGATGTATGTAATATGGAATGCCTAGGATATGTTTCTACACTAACATTCCTGCCAATGAGATGGCAGAGGTGTTCCCACCAGGCAGACTCTGACAACTGATGCTCTGCTTTGGAGTCAAGGGGTAAAAGCTGCTCTCAAATCTGCCAGTGAAATGTTATTGGGATGGGAGGCTGTTCTTTGGATACTGACTGTAAATTTGGTGCTCTAGAGAGCTTAAACAGCTGGCTCTGAAGCCGAAGCCAACTTCACCAAAGGAAAGCTACCGGGGGAAGTCTCAGACTCCTGAGCTGTCAAGAAGTGAACTTGACTCTTGCCTTTCTCATTCAGTGCTCGGAGTTCTGAATTGCACTATTTCACTTCACCGTGTCTGGAGACCAATAATGCCCTGAAGCACTAATGGCAGAACTTGATGCTCTAGGGTTCCAGTGAAGCCACAGACTATCCCAGACACAATTTCTCTGTAGAAACATCAATTGGATGATTTGGCATCAACCAGCGGCACAAACTATTTTCTCCTCTTTGCCAACATGGTCTTGTCAATGATCATGGAAAACATCATTCTTTAGACATGACTCCATGATGTGTTGGAGAGCAGGAAAGATCCTGACATTGAAGCGGAACACAATGTTGTTGTGGGTGTAGAGGGGAATCCCATGGATATCAAATGGGATGGAGTACATCAGCTAATATTTGCAAGACATTCCTGCTTCATAGGAAGAAGACACCTGGAGCATTGGCTTGGACTGTTTTTTCAGATACACACGGGCAGCTTGCAGAATGCAAGAATGAAGGGTCAGAATCTCCAACATCTAACTCATTCACTGGGAGCAAACAATGACGAAATGTGTATTTATCTCCTAACTTTGGCTTCTGTGTGTTTAACTCTGTATGGACTAGCCCCTCCAAGATCTATGCTCATGTCCTTTAACTTGTGCACTCCTGTATTACATCTTAACTCACCTTCCTGGCCTGGCCAGCATGGATGTAGAAGCTCTTTACGTCACTGTTAATGAGGACGGACTACAAGCTGTCAGGAACAGTATCCCTGATGAAGCCATGGCACACCTGGTGGCTGAACTTTGTGACTTTGTCCTCACTCACAACCATTTCAATTTTGGGACAACTTATACCTTCAAGTCAGAGGACTGCTATGGGTACCCGCACAGCCCCACTGTATGCCAACATTTTTATGGCTGACTTAGAACAAAGCTTCCACAGCACTCGGCCCCTAGCGCCCCTCCTCTACTTGCACTACACTGATGGCATCTTCATTATATGGACCCATGGGAAGGAGACCCTTGACGAATTCCACCTGGATTTCAACAATTTCCACCCCATCATTAACCTCAGCCTGGACGAGTCCACACAAGAAATCTGGACACTACAGTGCAAATAAGTGATGGTCACATAAACACCACCCTCAATGGAGTCAAATTGATTTTTTTAAAAAAATAAGTAGTAGTTGTGTGAATTTTGTCATGACTGGACTTGAAAACTTCCCTTCTGGCACGTCCTATAATCTCTCTACAGCCAGCATGAACTGAAGTGTGGGGAAGGAGGGTTGAGGGGAGGAGAGTAATGAGTATATTTCCCACCTCCACCCCACAAAAAACCTAATACTTTCAATTCTGTCCTTCCACCAGCCTTCTCAGGCTGGAGAAATGGAGCACCCATAGGAGGTACCAAACTCAATGCATAGTTTTTCAAGCCTGATTCACTCTTCCTCCTGCCTCCCCAAATGTTCCACTCAAATTAAGTTGGAGGCAGGGCCTAGCACTCCCCACAGTGGAGTCATTTGGCTTGTCCTGGTATACTTTGCCTTTCTCTTCTGCCCTGTGGGCTTGCTGTATGTGGCTGAGGAAGGAGATCACAAACCAAGCAGCAATCACTAACTGTCTCTTACATGAATGAGGCTAGAAGCTCTTTAAAAGAACAGCCTAAGACTGGACTGAAAGGGCCTGGGGATATGGTGAGAGCCTGAGAGTAAGGGGGAGGGTTGTGTCTCCCTTACAAATTGTTGGGGGGTGGGGAGAGGGAGGACCTCTGGGAGCTCCCAGTTGCAGCCAGGAGAGGAATGCCTGGGGAAGGAGGCAGTAGTGTGGATGTGAAAGTGGAGACATGACTAAAGTAGAGTAGCCTGCCTAGGGGAGAAGGAAAGCAGGCACTGACCATGGGGGGAACTGTCAGGAGGGGAGAGTGGAAACAGAGCAAAAAGAAATGGGTTCAACTCCTCTCTCTATACTACTTGCTAAAGAGCTTAAATATGAAATACTCCTGAGTCCTGAGAGCCTTCTTTCAGGCAGGCCTGAGTTTGCCACAGTGCGCCCCCTGGTGGTGATAGAAGGTAGATTTCTCTCCAAACTCAAAAACAACTGAAGACTTTGATTAGGTTTTAAGGGGGAAGAGAAGCTGTTGGGTAGAGACGGAGCGAAAACTAAGTTCCCGAGAGAAATATGCGGTGAAGCTGAGTCTGGTCTGCAAGGAGTCTGGCCTTATTGGTCTCAGGATATTAGAGAGACAAGGTGGCTGAAGTCATATCTTTTATTGCACCAACTTCTGCTGGTGAGAGAGACAAGACCTCCAGCTTATGCTGAGCTCTTCTTCAGGTCTGGTTTCAAAGCTGCTGTGGCAATCTTGCCATGTTTGATAGGGCACACCCTTGGTGTGGTTAAAACACATGCTCTCAAATCTTCCAGTGAAATATTATTGGGATGGGAGGCTGTTCTTTGGATACTGACTGTAAATTTGGTGCAGGTTTGAGTGTTCTCATTCTTTATTTAACTAGATGTCCATAAATACCTTCAATGTGTGGCTAGCAGAGAGAGAAGGCAATGGGAGGGGACAGTAAGTGTGAATACACCAGCTGTTTCTAAAATTTCTGGCAGAATTTCACCCTTTCCCCAGTACTCCCAGATCTCCTCCTCCCCTGCTCCTCCTACAGGGTAACTGGGAAGGTGTAGGTGTGGGTACATTTCGGGGGGGGGGGGCACTTTAGCTCCATGCAATGTAGTGATGGCTTGTATATACAACAGGGTTTAAAAGAGAACTAGATAAATTCATGGAGGTTAAGTCCATTAATGGCTATTAGCCAGGCTGGGTAAGGCATGGTGTCCCTAGCCTCTGTTTGTCAGAGGGGGGTGATGGATGGCAGGAGAGAGATCACTTGATCTTTACCTGTTAGGTTCACTCCCTCTGGGGCACCTGGCATTGGCCACTGTCGATAGACAGGATACTGGGCTGGATGGACCCAGTATGGCCCTGCTTATGCTCTAGTGTGGGATGGCCGGGCATTCATGCTGGAGACATGACCTTAGAAGAAAGGCAGCTGCTGGGCGAGGCCCATGGTATTCTGGGTGGGTTTAAGAATAAGTCATAGTGAGAAGAGGCCAAGACTCCAGCTGCGTGAGATACTGACTCTGCGAGGCAGCGTTACCCTTTTTTCTACACACTCTATGCTCACCCCAGAGAGGGGGAGTACGGTTCACAAGCGAGACGCAGACAAGTAGACAATAGACCAGGGGTGGGCAAACTTTTTGGCCCGAGGGCCACATCGGGTTTGCGAAATTATATCGAGGGCTGGGTAGGGAAGGCCCTGCCCCCAATCCAGCCCCCTCCCACTTCCCGCCCCCTGACTGACCCCTCCCACTTCCCACCCCTGACTGCCCTCTGAGAATCCCTCACCCATCCATCAACCTCCCCCACCTTGTCCCCTGACTCCCCCTTCCACAGATCCCTAACCACCCCCCAGGACCCCACCGTCTACTCAATTCCCCTCCTCCCTGTCCCATGACTGCCCCAACCCTTATCCACCTTCCCACCCCCTAACCACCACCCCAGAACCCCACCCTCATCCAACCTACCCTACTCCCTGACTGCCCCCTCCAACCTCCCCAACCACCACCCTGGACTCCCCCATCCCCCCTCTTACTATAGCTGCTGTGGGGGGGGAGCATGCAGCCCCCACCCCCAGAGCTCTGCCTGTGCAGGGTGGCTCCGGAGGAGGGGGTGAGTGCACAGCCCGGGCCCCCTGAGTTCTGCCTCCGAAGTGTGGCTCCGGGGGAGGGGCGAGCACGCAGCCCCGGCTCCCAAAGCGCTCCCCACTTGGTTCCGGGGGAGAGGCCAGCGCGCAGCCCCGGCCCCCAGAGCACTCCCCGCGCGGTGCAGCCCGGGACCCCAGAGCTTCCCCCCCGCGGCGCGGCTCCGGGGGCGGAGGGAAGCATGCGGCCCCGACCCGCAGAATGCTGCCCGCACGGCTCCGGGGGAGGGGAGGGCGCGCAGTCCTGGCCCCGCAGCGGTGCCAGCACTTCGCGGCTCCGGGGGAGGGGCCAGGGACAGCGTCCGCGGGCCGGATGGGACAGTCTCGCAGGCCGGACGTGGCCCGCGGGCTGTAGTTTGCCCACCCCGGCAATAGACTGAGCTCTGAGCTCCGGTAACGACGCTGGGTTAGCCAACCAGGGCTGGCGTGGACAGCGCCGGCCGAGATGGGTTTCCTTAACTCGCTGGTGTAGACGCGGGGAAGGGTCGGTTCGGGGGGGGGGGGGCGAGGCTCGTGCCTTCCTGGGGAGGTGCTGGTGTTCCGGGCAAGCCATGGGCCTCTCCGCCGGCGTTTACACATGTCACGGCTCGGCAGGGACACTGGCTGGGTTGGGCGACGGGGCGGGAAGGGGCCGGAGCGTGAGGCGCTGCAGGGAGCCGGGAAGGGTGAGCTCCGCCGGTCTCCGTTTGGGCCGCTGGCTAGAAACCCGCAGGTGCAGAGTCTGCGGCCACAGGCCCCGGGGCTCGGGCGCAGGGGGAACAGGCAAGTCAAGTCTCTGCCCCGCTCTCTGGCGCACCCCCGTTGGTTCCTAGGCGCACAGGGAGCTGCTTGCCCAGTGCATGGAGAGGGGCCATCTGGGAACGGAGCGTAATGGGCTGGATCCCCTCTCCCGCCCCGCCAGCCCGGGGCGGAGGTTCTGCACGCCGGGGTCTCTGCTGGAGAAGCCATGAGGGGCTGGAGAGTTCAGGTCCGGGCGTGCGGCTGGCAAGGGCGCCTCGGGGCCCCGGCGTGCAGACCCCTTCCCGCCCAGCTGCTTCCAAGCGTCCTCGCGGTGCGCCCGGCCCGGCAGCGTCGGAGCCAGGCCACACTGGTGCCGCCTGTTTGCCGGACCCGCTCCACATGCCTCGCCCCAGGGAGGCCAGGGCAGGTGCCCTGCGTCCCTCGACCTCCACCCCCTGCCTCTGGGAGCCCTGGTCAGGGTAAGCGTCAGGAAACGGGGTAGCCCCCGAGGGCAGCTCCTTCTGCAGTGTCCTCCTGCTTGTGGACCAGCTGGGGGCAGCCTCTGCTCTGAGCTCCCTCTGCGGCCCACCTCCCCTCCAGCGGGGGCCTTGGCTCGCTGCGGCAGGGCCCTTCCCCGCTTAGTGCATCCGTGGACGGGCAGGGCAGGGCTGCGGCCCCGGAGGGCACAGCGTCCCCCTGCCTGTGGCCGTCACTGGAGCATTGCGGAGCGGGGAAGCCGGACCCTGTGTGTATGGATGGGGTCGGAGACCGCCCCCCTCCAAGGGCAGGAGATGCGCTTGGCGTGGGAATGAGGGACTGAGCCAGGGCCAGTCCTTACTCCGCGTGGGGTGGGGTGTTCACTTCCCCGCCGCCTCCTCTGCGGCCCAGCCTTCTTGCACTACCTGGAAAGGGCCCGGCGATGACCCAGCCAGGAGCGTGGCCATGGGGCTGAGCTCACTCAGCCCGGCCTGGACTAGCGAGCCCCGGTTCCTGCTGTCAGGGGCTGAGGAGATCAGCAACAAGCCGCGGCCTGGCCACCCGTAATCGCTAGGGGAGCCCACGCCACCGCCGCCTTCTGCGGGCGGTGCAAGGGGCTGCTGGCCCCAGGCTTTGCTAGGCCTCCACCGGGCTGTCCAGGCTCGGGGCCAGGAGGCTGCTCAAGGGGTGAGCGAATCTCTGGGGCGAAGGGGACGAGGCGGGGTTTGTGCCTCTCTTCACAGCGGCGCACTTGGAGCAGATCTAACGCGCCTGGAACGTTTCAGCCTCTGCGCTTCTTCTAGCCGCCTTGTGCCGGGGATTTTCCTTCTTCACCCGCCGCTGCAGGAGCGCCGGTAGTTCTAGTCCTGGCTCAGCCCTCCGGCTTCCTGTGAGGCCTGGAAGTTCACAGGACTGACTCCCTGTCACCCCCCAACGCGCCTCTCCCAGTAAAAGTGACCCCCCCCCCGCCAGTCCCCTCTATGGAGAGGTCGGGACTGTGCACCTGTGCGCTTTGACTTCTTCCTTGTTTTTATTTTGCTGTCCCCAAAGCACTTGGAATACAAATAAAACACAGATTTTCTACCCCTCCGGTTCTCCAACACGTATTGGGATTGTGTTTTCTTCAGGCAGGCGAAGGGCACTGGTGAGGTCTATCCACTCTCTCACTGGGGATTAAAGACACAGTCCAGATCCTTTGCGGGGGTTAGACTGATCAGAAATGTTTCTGTGATATTTCCTGTTTGGTTGGTTTCGAAGGCCGTGTACTGGTTTGTTGCCAGCAAACTGACGACAATCGATTGTTGTGGACAATAGTTGATCTTAAATTACATTTTAACAGCAAGCAGCAGTCATATTGTGTTTTCTACTTCCTACTTCATATATTCCCTTGAATCGCCCAAATGTCTGCCATTTCTAGCGCATTAAAATCGATACATTTTAATAAACATACCGGGCAACAGACGCTGCTCTGTATTTGAGATACGAACTAGAGGCCCTCCCATAAATGTGCTTCACCTGTAAGCTACCTCTGGACTGGTATAAATCTTATAGACTCCAAGATTTCGATTATCTGAGAACTTGGAAAAGTTGTGTCAGATGGGGTGAAATAAATGTTTCCAATATCCGGTCTCCTACACTAAAAC
The DNA here is from genome assembly GCA_007922305.1 of Dermatemys mawii. NCBI lineage: Eukaryota > Metazoa > Chordata > Testudines > Dermatemydidae > Dermatemys > Dermatemys mawii. The sequence continues at coordinate 13,580,291 of ML677366.1, forward strand.
TAAACGAATTAAGCAGATATAAATGTAAAACTTGCACTAAAGGGAAATTATGCCCATTTTCAGCTTAAATTTAATTTGTGAGATGTTTTCACGAGCACCTCTCTCCTCTGTCCATCTGAGAATCAAGTTCTTCCTACTTCTAATGCTGGGATTAAAAAACCCGAAATTCACAACTGTAAAATACGTGCACGTTAATATACACACACACACACACACACACACACACACACACACACACACACACA
>ML677366.1:13580545-13677574 GCA_007922305.1 Dermatemys mawii
ACACACACACACACACACACACACACACACACACACACACACACACACACAATATTGTGTTAGTAGCATTAAATGGGTAAAAACATCCCCCAACCTCAGTCAAATGAACATTCCTTTGCTCAAACTTTATGGTAACAAATAAAATCATCCCTATGATACGAAGGCAGCAGCATTTAATTTATATCTTAATTCATGGGGAGGGGAAAAATATAATTCATTGACAAGCTGTCCGCGGTTTAAGCCAAAAGCAACAAATGCTAAACCGCAGACAAGCCCAGACTCGAAACCTGTGTTTTCAGTAACAATATTGCTATTATTTTTATGACAAGAAATTTTAGTGCAACAAGCTCGAACCATCGCGAAGGGAGACTATAGATTTGAGAAATCAGATTGGAATTAAACAGTTCTCTAAATTGCAGCTCTCCTCTCGGTCGTACCTACATTTCAGTTCCAAAATGAGCCACTAAGTGGCGCTGTTGTCCACAGCAGCTGTGACACTTCCATTCACAACAAAACAGGTTTCAGCTGAGCTCTAGCGTGAAATGGAGCTATAGCTCACACTTTAAAAAAATACAAAAATCATCGTCAAATTACCCAGATTTTTACTTCTGTTCGCAATAAGCACATTTACCAAACTCTGCCGTATTTCTTCACCTTTTTTTTTATCAGGGCTTGGTATTTTAATTTTGCGATAGCATCAGATTCTCATAGGAGACCGATTTAAAGTATAAAAGGGAAACAAATGAATTTTGTTTCATAAAAATTCTAGCAGAGCTAACGGCTCCTATATTTGACACGTGTTTGAGTGTGTAATATACATATACATATTTTCCATATTTTCTCACACCCTGTATATATAAATCTATAGTGGGCATTGTGTATGATACAAACACAAAGCTGTCGTGTGGAATGTTTTTCACGTTTAGTTCTACATCTATAGACTGGTGTAATCAATTTTATATAAGAAGTGCAGTGTTAACTTGATAGATTAGATAACAAACAAAACTGACGTTTTTCTTCTTCGGCACTTTTAGCACAGTCCCAAACTGTGTCAAATTCTCGGCTCTACAGTTAAAGAAAACAACTTATTTTTTCATCGTTGGCCGGTTCCTTTTATTTTCTTTTTAATAATGTGATCTTTGTTTTGATATTCCGGGACAGTGACATTTACATCATTTATTTTTTCTTTTCTGATATTTTTACATGGGGGGGGATTAATGTATTCTTTCCCCCTTCCAGTTTGTTCGTTAATGGAAACTATCGTGCGTTGAAAGAAACGGAGACAGATTTATTTGTTCATTGCAAAACCGCTCTGAACATTGCAAAACGTGAACCGCTCTCTATGGCCGAGTTTGTCCATTAAACAGAACGCATTCCTTAGACAATATCGATGCTCGCGATTTTGGATTGAAATACTGTCTTTATTTGACATCAGAGCACAGTGCAGTATCATTGAATGTCTTTGACAAAATCCTGTCTCGAGTATAACTCGGGTCCAACATTAAAACTGGGCTTTTTGCAAAGTCCAAATGAAAGCCGTTCCGATGCTGTCCATTCCAGAACCTCCCACTCCGTGTTACACCGGGAACGAAAAAAATCCCAAAACACAACGCTTGATTTCCCAAATTAAACGCCCCTTTGAAATCTACACATATTTTTAAAGGAAGGGGGGGATTCATCGGGTCTTTGCCCCTCCACAGCAGCTGCCGATTGAAACCAAAACCCCCAGTGCTGTCAACGATTGTCCAAGCTCTTCCTTTTCTCCCCTCTTTTTGGAAGAAGTAAACAAGCAAGTTACCTTGACAGGATCCCAATAAACAGGCCAGACAATGGGGACACGGGGACTTTGCTTAACCTCGCCTGTCCTCCTTCATTGAGATAGACCGGACCCGCATTGTTAGCATCCTGCTTCAGAGGGAAAAGAACAAAATCTAAAGGTCAGGGGTCAAGGACTTTCCCATTCTTCTCTCGTTTATTTCTCTGCCCTTTTCACTCAGGGGATCATAAAGAGGTCGCCTGGTGGCACAGAAGGGCTCCCGTGGATTCCTTTACTTGAAATAAGGGTGTCGGTGAGCAAATACATCCGATCTCTTGCTGAATCCGAAGCGAGATCCCCGTATCTGTCCAGAGCTCGATAAAGCCACACACAACTCCCACCTCTCTCTACTGTGGCATGTTAACACGATGCATTTTCTCTGGGTGTACATGTACTCCAATATCACCATGCCTACTGCACTTCCAAGGGCAACTTATCATGCCATGGAGCCATTTTATTTCAAAACAAAGAGGGGAAGACCAAATAAGGCCCTTGCACTATTGTAAATGGTGGGCAAGGCTGGGATTTCAACTAGTCTCCTTCTAATACACTTGTAAGCAACAATATCCCCCTGTATTTATCGATAGAAAACCGAATCAGACGAGAATTGCCTGTAAAATAGACGGGGGAGGAGATTTTAAAATGTACTTGTTCTGGGGCGGATGCGAAGCTTTTTGTGGGTTCATTGGGTTATTTGGTCTACCCCGCAGGCGGGCAGGCAGTATCCAAAATACCATGTGGGGAATATTGTCCGGATCAATGTCGATTGTCAGGAAGACACCGAGAAAATCCTTTATTAAATCAGCCCATTATGGGCATGTGCAAAATGGACGGACGGGTGGGTAATACAGAACCACGCGGAAAGGCTAAATATATGCAGAGGAACGTGTGTGGAACTAGATGGATGGACCAGACCGTGTGTGTCACACACCCGGGACAGAGGGATTCTCGGCCCAGCCGAAACTCGGCCCAGGGCGCTAGAAATGCCGGTGTCCGCCCCAGCTCTCCTCTGATCCCCAGACTAGGGAGATGGTGCCGCACCCAGCGCTCGGTGCCCGCTGCCGCCCCGCGAAAGGAGAGACACACCAGGCCCACGGAGGCTTTCCGGGGCAGGCGCCTGGAGAATGTGTCCGGCAGGGGAAGCGGAGCTCGGGGAGGGAAGCAACAGCGCCCAGGAAAGTCAAACGTAGCGAGCCGGTGTCCGAGGGCCCGGCCTGGAGCTCCCGGCCAGCTCCAGGGCCGAGCCGTGTCCTGAGCGGTGCCTCTTGCTGGGAGGCCGAGAAAACGGAACATGCAGCCCCGGACCACCCGGGGTTGGACCCGAGGGACTCCCCGGTTGTCCCCCAGCTGCCCGGGCACTGGCTGCTCCGCTCCTAGCCCCAGCAGTTCGCCGAGCTCCCGTCGCAGCGCTGGGCAGAGTCCATCGCTTCGCCGGGCTGACGGCCGGGCAAGCTCCCCCCACGCCCCGGCTGAAGGGACGGCGGCTTGTTTGGAAACAAACCCCGGAGGAGCCAGTTCCGCCTGGAGATGGGTCTTTCTCGGGTCTGCACAGAAGTGTCCGGGTCCATCCGCTTCCCCTTCCCCTGTCCATCGCCCGCCAGCCGGCCCCGGTTCCCAGCCGAGTCCGGAGCCCCGGGCCGGGCTGCCAGGAACGGAGCGGGATTTAGAGGTGGGCCCTGGATCTCCCCATAGAATCCAGCCCGGGGACAAGTCTCTGCCCGCTCCCCACGGCCCTGCCCCGTCCTGGCCTCTCAGCCGACTGGCCGCAGGAAAGAAGCGCTAGGCTCGGGGAAAGTTTCCTAGGCGGGCACCCGGCGGCCAGTGCCTCTCCCCCGCGTGCAGCTCTGTGCGGGTCGCCCCCATCTTCCTCTCTTCCCGGGAGCAAACTTTAAACCAGGCGGGCACCCCAGCCACTCGCTTCTCCCCCCCCCCCCCCCGCTTTTAAAAACCATGTCACCCTCCCCCCGCTCTGCCTGTCTCTCCCCATCCCGCGAGGAGCCGAGGGGAAGAGTTTCGAGAATTTCTTTTCTTTTCTTTCTCTCTCTCTCTGGCTCTTTTTTTTTCCGGGGCAGAGGCAGAGGAGAGCTGGAGCTGGCAAGGCGTTTTATAGGTGACGTATGGGCCTACGTGGGGAGCCAGTGCCCAAGTGCCACATCTTATAGGCTTTTTCTCCTGAAATGACATCTCCCTGCAGTTCTCACCCCCCCCCCCTTCAAAGCAGCCCCCTTTTTCTGCTCAGGAGACAAGCCCCGGAGCTCCAGAAGTGGAGAGAGCGAGCGAGGGGAGGAAGCTAAGACTAGATGTGGGGGGGGGAGAGAGACCCTCCCTTTTGGGGCTCAGGAAGACAGACGGCGAGGCGGGAGGCTGGGCAGCAGGTGGACTCCCCAAGGTAAGTCGCCCCTCACAGGGCGATGCGTTTCTTAAAACGTAGGCGGCAGCTATTCGTGTCCTCGGCTTTCGCCCTTCTGTGGCCCCGGGCGAAAGGCTTTTTAACTGGGTTTGGTTAAAAGGGAAAGAGGGAGGGGAAATGCCCCACAGCCCAACCGGTTCCCCCGCGTCCTGAAATTAAGCACCGCAGCCCCCCTACAACGTCTCCTTCCGCTGCAGCTCCCGGGTTTAGGGTGGGTTTGTTAGCCAGCTTGAAAAAAAAAACCAACCTAGAAGCGCGTGGGTATGTTTTAAAGTCTTTTAAGGCTGCTGGGTGTGGTTCCCTGGGGCTGGAGTTTGGGTTATCCCCGATCTCCCCTTACAAAGGCGTTCACACTTGGTCCATGTTTGTTTTGGTCCGGGATCTGTTTCTCTTGTGCAGTGGAAATCGAAGCTCTGCGGGCGCGTGTACGTATGATCTACGTTACATAGGCCAGGGGTAGTAACTGTTCATTCCCCCCAGCAAGAACTGGGATACGCCGCAAATAAGCCCTGCTCCCCAGCCTAGCACTCATTTCGGTGTGTGCCTGCCCAAATCCATTCAAGCTTGGCTTGGCAATCAGCTCTCTCAATAGGGTGACAATAGAGCCCCAGTGTGACTTGAACAAAGAATTTGAAAGTAGTTAAATTGCAGGACACGTCCGCTGCCTGGGTGCTTGATTTTTTTTTAAAAAAAAAAAGGAGAAAGGGGAAGGAGAGAGACTTTTCTTTGGGCTGGTGAGAAAATACTCAGGGTAAAAGTTGGTTTGGCGTCTTCATTTCAGCGGCAATGGAGCAGAGCTAATTCAATAGGAAACGGGGGGATTTTGTAATGAAAAGACCGCCAGGGTTACAACAAAGTTAAGCTCTTGTGAATTAATTATTAGGGCAAATAAACTTTGAAGGAGGGGGGCTTTGGCATGAAGGAGTGCGATTTATTGTTATTTTAATGTTTAATGACAATGCAATGCGATTTCGACCTAGACTGAGCAAAGGGATGTCTGGCAATTCCAGGGAAGATATATGGATAAATAATCGAACAACTGGTTTAGAATAAAATGCTGTAAAATCCAGAGAGCTCTGATTTCTATTCGCCGTGTCATTTGCCTGGTTTCTTACGGCAACTTTCAGATGCAAAAATCTAAAGGCAATCAGGGTGAGGACCTAGGTTGCTTTAGATAACCTGTTTATTTAATATGATATCAAACAAAATAACATCGCGTATGGTATCTCCACGGGGGTTACAACAATTGTTGCAAGGCTAGGAAAGAGCTAGGAGGCAACACAAATAGGGAATGGGTATCTGGGCTGGGAAGATTTTTAAATAAAAAGCAAAGCAAGCTGTAATGCAGGAAATCTAGAGAAAGACGCAAGAAAATACAGAGAGGGAAGGTTTTTAATTAGTGTTTTTTTAAAGACGGTTGCGTGAGAAAATTAAAGGAGGAAGAGAATGAAAGAAGGAGAAATAGGAGCGAAGGGAAGGAAAAGAGGCGAGGAGAAAGGGAAATGAAGAGGGAAGCAGCGAAGGAGAAATTAAAGCTCCTTCTTATATGCCCCAAGAATGAAAAGCTAGTGGAAGCCCGAACACTTCTAACTGGACGTGCCTGCCATTGGCTGGCAGGGCAGCGGACTGCAACGGGTTAACCTGATTGCTCATGAACTTGGCCTGTCTGTCCGTCTGGATTTTGATAGATGGGTAGACCCCGCTGACAAGTTCAGCCGGCGGGACCTCCCCTGCTGCTCCAGCGGGCTGGAAAGCCAGGAAAGCGACTCAGCCCCGCGCCCTGACACCCGGCATCCGCTCTTGCTCTCGGCGCGCTGCAGAATGGGAAAGCGGCGGCCCCTGCCCCCTCCCCAAAATTTTCCCCATCCCTGCGCTTTATGCAGCCCTGAAAGTCCCGCCGATCCGCCGGCTGCTGGGGAAGGCTGGGATTATAACAGCCTCATGCCAGGGGGACTGTGCGCAGGGCCAGGCTAGCCCGAAAGCTTTGTACTTTGTTAATCCGAGTTAATTTTCAGCAGTTGGACAGCGGCTAGGAAAGCCGCGCCATTTCCGGGGAAGAAATGACATTGACCCGGGGAGATGGTCTTGTGTGGTCGCAGTGGAGTGGGATTAGTGACACTCTTCCGAGGGGGGGAAATCACAAACCACCCCAGTCTGCTGGAAGGGGCCGGGGCGAAGCGGCGATCTGGTTGCCGGGGGGTTGGGGGGATTGGAATCTCTGGCTCCCAAAGGCAGAGAGAGGAGCATTGTTTTCTCCCGGGCCAAGGCAGGGGTGTGAAGTAGAGAGGGAGGTGGGTGTCTTGCTCTCTCTCCCATTTCCCTCTCGGTGTTTTCGGTGTGATGTGGCTGAGGATATTCGGGGGAACATGCAGAGAGGCACCTGTCCAACTGGGGTGTAAACACCCCGCGGGAGCTCTAGACATTGGGACCCCAAGAATATTACTAGGGGTCACATGCGGAATCCAACGCAAACCCTAGACAATAAGCTATTCAGCGGAGCGTTTCTGACCCGACCGTGGCCGTGAGAGATGCTGACATCCGGGAGAAATGCCCTCGGAATCCAAAGCCCCAGTTAGCTGGGGTGGGTTTGGGGCTGGCACGCACTCGCCCACCCCCCACCCCGCCCCCCACTCCCCACCCCCAAGAGAACGAGAGCGAAGCGTTTACCTTCCCAGAAATCAAAGCTCTGCCTTTCAGTTTAGCGGCTAACCGGGGCGGTTTGAGGGGTTCACAGGAGAGCTGGGCTTCCCGAGCAGCCTATCCGAGTAAGAAGGGCCGGGGTTTAATTGGGACGCCTTCGGAGTCTTAATTAAAGGGTAAGATCTGGGGGCTGCTCTTCCCGTTCGGTGGAGCCTGCAGCCCCCCCCCCCGGGGGGGCCCCCCCCCCCCCCGCTCCCTCCTCCCCTCTGCCATGGTTGGAGTGAGTAAAATGCTGCTGGGCTGACGTCACTGCGGGCTCAGCCTGCCAGCGGAGGAGGCTCCTGGAGAGGAAGCAGAGCCCGGAGCTAAGCGGAGCTGGGAAGACGCGAGGAGCCCCGCCAGGGCTCCCGCCTCCCTCGCGCCGCCGCCGGGGAGCTCCGGGGTAGAGGGCCGGGCCCCGGCTGGAAGAGCCGCTGGAGAGGAGCCGCGTCGGCCTGGCCGGGGATTGTCACCGCCACCGCCTCGCCTGCCCGGGGATCGCCGCCGCCTCCTTCCTTCCCTCCCCGTCGTCCACGCCTGGCCGCGGAGTGTAAGTGCGCGCTCGCCCCCGGCCCCTGCCTCCCCGGCGCGGCTGGCTGGGGTCGCCCCTCGGAGGAGCGAGGGAGACGTGCTCCGGGGGCAGCGTGAGGGGACTTGGTACGATCCCCGCCCTCGGCTTCCAGTGGGGCTGGCGATAGGCCGGGGGAGCTCGGCTCTCCGGGGACTCATTTGGAAAGGGGCGATTCCGCCCGGCTCTTGGACGTGCCGTTGAGACCAGCCCCGGGCAGAGGGCAGGAGCTGTCGCTCGGTGCGCCAGGCGAGGGGTGTGGGGTGGGGGACCGGGCTGTCAGGATCCTCCCTCCGCCGGAGCCTTGACCGGTTGGACAAGGCCATGGCCAATGGACATTCCGTCTCCTGCCTTCTTCAACCTCACGCTGGGGAGGGAGGTGGGAAGACGGGGCCTGATCCGGGGCCAATCAGGAATCGGGACGCTTTGGGACCAATGCACGGTTATGGCTGCTTTAGGGAAGGAGACTCAGCGGAAATTGAGGGCAAAAATATCCTTCCAGTAGGCGAATGTGTATCCATGGGGGTAGCATCTCTCGCTCTCTCTTCCCCCAGGGAAGGGCCATAGGAAACAACTCAGGGCGAGAAAGGGGACCTTTGTTGTAAAAGGGATAATTTGTAGGGAGGCCTTAGACTATGTATTTTGGAAAATAGATCAACTCCTATTCCCCTTGGAATTTGGGTTCCTCTGAGCCCCATTGGATGAGCTGGGGGTCAGAGTTTGCTTCCAAAGATTTCAGCTGATCGGATGTCCTAGAAGTTGGTAATTTATAATCAGAGATTTTGTCACCGGCTTTTGGGAGGTGTCTCCACTGAACTCTAGCCGAATCCAGCTGTGATTTAAACCGTCTTAAAAGGCGTGGTGAGGATGTGTGTCTGTCCGTAATGTAGTGTACGTTTTATTGCGGTGTTCAGAACAAACAAAGCGGATTCTAACGCTTCTAACGCTTACACTTGACCCATATCGAAGTGTGTGTGTGTGTTTCTGTGTGTGTGTGAGAGAGAGAGTGTGTGTTTCTCTCTCTGTGTGTAATATAGAATAGAAAAGGATTTGGCTGTTGCTCTGAAATATCAATAGATCTCAATAGATATTTTTAAAGGCGGGTTAATATTAAGATGAATTAAAATTTTACCGAACCTTCAAAATAAACGGAAAGGAAACAACACTGTAGTACGGAGAGCCCCTGATTCCATCGCCTGGGCCTAGAGTTAAATAAAATAACAAAAAGGGAAGTTTCGCCTTTTGCGAAGTGGCCGGTCTTGAGAACAGGGTATCAGACCGAAGGGAGGTTTGCGGCTACGTGCACTTGGCTTGAATGATTAAATTCGCTGAATTTCATAAATTATTAAAGTGGATCTCTGTAATTTTGCATTAGAAAAAATGGCGAGGGCAGTGTTTGTTAATTCCCCAGATATTCACTGTCACATATATACTGCCCTTTGAGTTGTTCCATTTAGGGACTGAATCCCAATGAATGGTTATATTGGAAAGCAAAGAGACTACTGAATGCATTTCTTTTGCTAGAAATTCCCCCCTTTCTCACTTTCCTCTCTTTTTTTCCTTTCCTTTCTTTTTTCCTACAGCTTTTCGGAATGGTTACTATTACCCCATTCTTTCTTTATTTTTTGATGTTGTTTTAAATTCTTAAATACGGGTTTCAAATGAACGGAACGAATTGAATCATTTTAGGCCGCAGCCTCAAGAAAAAATTCTCTGTGTACCCACATGCATACAACTGTATATAACAGAATGTGTATATGGGGATACACACCATAGGCATTTTTTTTCCTTAAGGCTGCGGCCTAAAATCACACACACTCACACCTGTGTGGATTTTGTCTACTCAGCCCGCAGAAGAGCAGATCATCCCAGGGAAAATTTCATAGCTTATGGATCAATTTCAAATCCCTGGCGAAATAAAGAGAGCGAGACAGCCCTTGTGCCATTGTTGCTGTTTCTCAAGAGCTTGGCTTGCATTGATACGGCTCTTAATTGCTAAATAAAGCAACACGTTTCCTAAATGCTCATCGGGAGCTGCAGCCTCGGTATAAAGTTGGCAAAGCCTCGATTGAGAGAGGCAAAGAAAAACAATTAAGACGAGATGCACTTGAGACTGCAAGGAACTGGGGTTACTCTAGGTTGGCTAAAAATAACTTCTCCTAATTAAAGAAAAGTGACGTCAGACGCGCAGGACGTAGAAAGGGGAAAGGCAGGGGGCTCTTTCTAGGATGATCAAATTAAATAATTCAGGAGCGGCCTGATTATTACACGAGGATTTCAAGGAGCGGAGAAGCAGCGTTTCCTTATGCTGCCTGCTTCACAGCTAGGCTGGCATGGGGACATTTCGGAGGCTGGGATTCGTGGGAATGCGATGCTGCATTGATTCCTGGGTGCTCGATACACACCGCAAGACATTCGGCACATGTATCTTTCGCCAGCTCTCTGCACCCGCAGAGGGGCAACATATACAGTTTGGTTAATTTCACAGGGCAGTGTATATGTGCCGCCCACGGGCATGTATACGTGCTCCCGAGCACACGGAGACAGGGTGCTGTTGTTAGGCAGGCAGGAACACATTTCTGCACACACGCACATACACACACATCCCCTATATTCATATCTCCCATGACATATCTAAATATAGCTACCTAGAGACAGGCCAGCGCCGCGCCATGTAGAAGGCTGTGTATTTCCCAGCGAAAGCTCCTCGTTCATTCCCAGTTACGTCCCCGTACACCCAGCCACAGAATACCGATATTTTTTTCTGGATCGGGCCGAGCCGTCAGGGAAATGGGACTGTGAAGCGCATTATCCAGAGCAGAGAGCCTGCTGGATTGGAGCCTGGAGGAAGCACAGACGCGTGCCCTTGTAGCAGGGCCTCTCCCCCATCACACACACACATACACGGATGGGGAGCGTGTCTCACACACACACGCGCGCGAATTGGGAGCATGTCTCTCTCACACACAAACACACACGCGAACGGTGAGCGTGTCACACACACACACACAGAGGAATGGGGAGCGTGTGGCCGAGCCGCGCGGTCTATCTGGCCTCTGCTGCGCGGGACTGGATTTCATTCAGGCCTGCTGGATTGGTTAGGTAGCAGGAGCCCCCACATCAGGTGGGCCCAACCCCCATCGCCTAAGGCTTGCCGGGCTGGAGTGTCTTCCCAGTCCTCCCCCAGGAGAGACGCCCCCCCCCCCGGTGCGCCGGAGAAGGCTTGGGCTGGGATCTCTGGAGAATATCTGGATCGGGGCACAGTCCGCGGAGGGTTTTGTTGCAGGCTCGGGATGCCGTTGGTGCTGGAGGGGTTGCAGGGGAACAGCAGAGCTGGGGAGATGGCAGCGGGTTTGCAGCACCATGGTCAGTGCCACTGCTCGGCGGCGGTAGCGCTGTGCCCAGCGCGGGCGGAAGGATTCTGGGCTGGTTTCCTGGATCTAAGGCAGCCTGATAGAATGGAGCCATCTGATGTGTCAGCGCCTGGGCGGCTCGCTCCGCTTCCTCCCGGAATGGAGAGCTGGGGCGAGGCGGATGGCCCGGCCCGGCCCTGCCCGGCCTGGCTCGGCTGATGAAAAGGGACCGCGGGTCGCTTCATTCACAGGCGCCTTCTCTCCTCCTGCGCCAGGATTCTAATTCTAGAACGTCCCCGCTTCCACGTTCTGTCCGTGGCTTCATTCCACGAGGAACTGGATTGATCTTACGGCCGCCGTGTAACAAGGTCTCGGAGTGAGATGCCCTCTTCTGTGGGCAGAGGCATTGCTGCCTATCGAGAAACTGCCGGCTGCCGAGTTTGGGAACTCGGGGGGCAGCTGAGATGGATACGGCTCGTTTGAAAACCGGGGTCATTTCTTTTAAAATTAGGCCAAAGTGTTGCTTGTCTGGGTCCATTTTATTTGTACATGACCGACGACTAACGGTGGGTTTTCGGGGAGTGCTGCGAGAGCTGAGGGAGGGTTATTTTAGTAGTAGATGTTGTAGTTATTCAGATTTTAAAAGTAAATTATCCCTCTGCATCCATTTATCTTATCTAATCTATCTATCTATCTATCTATCTATCATCTCTGATCGTTATGGGTCTCTCTCTCTGTATATATATGTTTAAAATCTATGGCTATCTCTCTATATTTATATATAAATACAATATTGTTTGGGGCGATTAAAATAGCCCCACTGAGGCTCTAACATCTCAGCGAGAAGAGGGAAAGAGAAACAAAGGCGCCGATAAGTAAAAATGTACCTCGGTGTCATTCCAACTCTGGGACACCCGCGCCGGATTAATTTAATGGGCATTTAAATATAGAGAAGGAAGTCGCAAAGAGAGATTAACCTCCTAAATCCCGTTGCCCAACATTTCCACCTGTCTCGGGAAAGGCCTGCCCGGAGTTGGGGTCGAATCTGGTACCTGGGATGAGCAAAGGCAGAGCGAGCCGACGACGGGGGTGGTTTCGTAATATCAGCTGCAAGCAGGAACGAGTTTGAATCTGGTGTTCCAACTTGATCTGGTTTCTTCAGGTGCCTCTTTTAAGCGGCCCAGGGGACCAGGTCTACAAAGGCTTTGATTTGTCTTCCCCCCAGGAATACCGGCCTGCGGGAGGCGAGTTCCAGAGACTTACACTCATATTGGGGTGGTGGGTCTTTTTTCTTCCTTTGCCCGCAGTGAAATCTTTGGCAAACAGAGCAATCGAACCCTGCCTGCTTGTTAGTTATTTGCAGTATACCAAGAAGCCATTTTGTGAGCATCCTGCTTAAACTGCACCAAAAGAGCCACTTTCTCGCAGGTACGATGCCTCCCCCTGTCCATAGCAGTAAGATGGAGGTGTGTCCTGGTAATACACATCCTGCCACTGTACAGAAGAGCCAGGTATTGTATTAAAAAATCAAACACAATACAGAAAAAAATACTTGGAAATGTAATCTGCTTTTCTTGTCGGAGGTGAAATAATAGAGGCCGTGAGGATCCCCCCCCCCCAATTTATCTGGTCATCCCCACGACACTTCCTACTCTCCATGCAGAATAGCCACTCCGGGTAGGAGATTTAGAAAGGGCCCCGCACTCCTTATTGTTCTATATGATGTCTACAGTTATCCGTTACCCGGTCAAAGTGAGATCAAGCGCCCTCACACTGTCTAGTCCTGCCTGTTTGGGGGGCGGGTTTGCCTTTTAGTGTTTTACAATGTCTTACAATCAAAATTTTCTCCCTCGGTGCAATGAGACCAAGAAAACGTACTTTTAAGAAATGATTGTATATTTCGATCAGGTGCTATTAGCTAATAGCCCTTCGATAGCACCTGCTATTTTGAGTACTGAATGACCATTAAGGTAAGTAAGTAGTGTAACTCCAAAATTCCAAGTGGGGAAACTGAGGCAAGGGAGTTAAGGGATTCGTCACAGGTTACGCAACGAGTCGGTGGCAGGGTGGAATTAGATATAAGGTGGTTTCGAGTCCTGTGTGTAGTGAACTAGACCTCTACTGCTTGAGTGCTATTAAATGCACACAATGACACACAAAATGCCCGGGTACACAAATGCAGATACGGGGAGCGTTTTTTTTCTGACATGCCTTTACCAGTGAGTGGGTAGATTGCACAGAAAATATAAAGAAAGCGAGGATGGGGCTAGCCCTAAATCTATATTCTTTAGTCCCAGTGTACCGGCGTTTGCCATATGCGTCCAGGTGAAGAGACTCTCCAAATACCTCTCAGGCTTGCAGCTAAAAAATCTCAGGCTAGAAATATAGAAAGAAATCATGTGAGGGGTTTGGGTTGATGCAGATTTCATTACTCAGGAAGATTAAAAACGTTTGGTCTCTTCGGGGCTGCGCGATGGAGCCCAGAGACGGGAGAATAAACAAAGGCAGCTTTAAAATATATAGCGACGTACGAACTGAATTAACAGGTAATAGAAAAGTGCTCCCTTTAGAAATTTGGACGAGGAAAAATCTGATTGACTATTGCACAAGAAAGAGAGAAATAAGTGGCGTAGTGCAAAACGTGTGCTTAAAGACACCGAATTATTTCGTTGGGGAAGTGCCAAAACCCAGCGAGCTCTCGTTATTCCGGTTGTCTCTAAATATGAGCTGATAGAGTTGATCTTTTAGCTTTTAACCTGATTGAGTTCCCAGTTTATTTCCGAAGCGGGGAGCGGAGAAGCGAGGGAACGAACCTATCAGCCTAGAATTGCTGGGAATCTGGAGGTTTGTGCCCTTTATCTCCCTAATCTGCGCATTTTACATAGTCTCTGTTTTGCAGAAGGTCACGTTTTACTTGCCCATCAGATCCAAGGGAACATTGGCTAGAAATGGACGGAGATTACGTCCTTGTTGTTGTTGGGTTTAGGTCAGATGACCCAAGATAATCACATTTACCTCGGGTATTTCTCACGCGTGTATTATATGCCGCTATCTATATCTCGCGTTAAAAGCCTGTGTTCAGAACACAGAGACATGATGTGAAGTAGCAGAGGAGACAAGGAATTGCATGTTGGTAAAGACGTCGTTTTAGATTCATTTCCCATGGCGGATGGTATTTATATTCGAAGTGGTGTAGCGGAGTCCCAGTTATACTGGGCTGCGGTTCACACGGGGCGGTGGGGCTTGTGTTTAGCGAAGTGAAGCTGAGTTTCTCCGCCAGATCGCCAGTTCTTTTTGGGGGGGCGAGGAGGGGAGCGCGCTCACGTTTGAGTGTGCTGGGTTGCGTGTGCACGGGAGGCGGGGGTGGTGTTATTTCCCCTCTCTGAAAATGTCCCGTGTCCAATCCCATCCCCGCCTTCACACTGACTAGAACGGTGCTCTGGGTGAAAAGGCGAGAATTTCAAAGGGGGGCTTGATTAGATCCCAACTGAAAAAACCAAACACCTGTAGCCACAACCCCTCTTACTCCATCTGAACCAGGGAATGAGCCAGACGCTGCTTTTCACTTGTGCCCTGGGCTTTGCAAGGGCTTCCTCCAGCAAAGACAAATTGACAGGTAACGTGGAGACCTTCGCACCCCCAGCACAATGACAGTCAGCAGTAAACAAGGTTGGCCAAATCCAGACCCTAGCTAGGGAGGTGGGGAATGCCCTGAACTTTCGCCATTCCCTGAGCCAAACTGTCCTTGTACTAGTCCGATAACTGTCCCCACTTCCTCTGGAGGGACCTAACCTCCCAGTCTAGACGCTGAGGATCTCTTTGGTGGGGAGGATGGAAACATTCGTCGACCTGGCTGAGAACGGGCAGTTGAAAAAAGTTTAGTTGAAATAATTGCTGGGGTTTAATGGGGGGGTGGGAAGAGCGGGAAGGAGCTCTGATTTGAATGCCAGGCCTCTCATTGGCTCTGCCCGTGATGATGTCACTTCCCAGAGGGGTGATTAACATTAGAAAAGAGGCGAAGTTGGTCCGCAGTGAGTGAATGAGAAGCTCTCCCCTTGTCCGGCATCTCAGCCCCTCAGTGCATGGCTACCATGCTAGCCAGCTCCTTCCCTGGCGTCTCACCTCCGCGGGGCGATGGGGGGGCTCCAGGGGTGCTGAGGGCCCCTGCCGTAGCAGCGAGAGCCCGCAGAGCAGAGCAGGCCCCCGCCTTTCCATTGAATGAATCGCGTTCATAGGTTTCTCTCTCTTTTTCTCTCTCCCCTTCTCCTCGGGTGGCAGACAGAAGAACGCCCCGGCCGGTCCCCGGTGCTTCCCCACCCGGAGAGTCCTCCAGCCTCGGGCGGCCCTGGAGAAGGAGGGCTGTTTCTGTCTTTGGTTATCTAGCTGTATGAGTGTTATGAAGCCATCATAAAGCTAGATAACCGAAAGTAGAAATGACTTCCAACCCTGCCTGGAGCTGGGAAGCCCAGTGGACGAGGAGAGACGTGGCTCCAGCCGCACCATGGACCTTGGAGCAGAGCAAAACTAACCCCCGATCATCTCCGACCTTCTGCCAAGAAGTCGCCGGTGTCCTTCCAGACCCAGGTACGTGTCTGCGGTCTCTGTTGGGGCGCTCTCCGAAACGCCTTTTTCCTGCCGGGCAGCTGAATGGCCCCAGCAGGGAGCAGGATGCGAGGGGGCAGGTAGCTCAGGAAAGGTGAGCTGCCGAGCCCACGTTTTTTAATGCCCAATTCATCATTTCGCCCCGATCTGTGAAACGTGCCTTGGGATCCGCTCCTGGCTCCGGGGCTGGAAATCGGCTCTGGCGTGAGACTGTCTCCAAGGGAGGAGGGGATGGGGTGCCTTGGACTCAACCCCGGCGAACAATGGCCCTTGATCAAATGCATTGGGCGAGGCAGACCCCGAAGCGCGTATTAGCATGCGGAGTTTTGTGGTCTGGGTTTGATTCAAGCCTCCCAAAGTTTCGCCCCTCCGAGAGGTCAAGTTCTTGATAATTTGATCACTTTTCATGGGCTTTGGCAGCTGCTTTTGTGTGGAGTTGGGGGTCTCTGCGCAGAGTGAACTGGAGCAGAAATGAAGGGGGGGGGATTCTCAATAGGAAAGGGGGCTGCATCCTAGGAGCAGGCCTTAGCGCTGAGACTCTCCCTGCATACAAACTACCTGCTTTAGCTGTCGGGACTGTCTCTCTCCACGTCGCCTGAATGGTTAACGTTCACCGCTGGGTCTGGCCCTCCACCGCCAGCCCCAGAAGTTGAAACATAATCTCGATTACCACGGCTAGCAAATAAAAAAGCAATTGGGAAATCTGCATGCCGTTCCCATGGTAACGCAAAGCACCGTGCACTCTGCTAAGTCTCTCCTGGCTGGCCCATTTTGGCAGCCGAGTCAAGGCACAGCAGCTTCTTCGCCTCCCTTGGCTGAAGCGACCCCCCCCCCCCCCCAGCCGGCGAGCGGGGCGGAAGGGCGAGGATGCCGATCTGAGGGGCTCCCAGCTGAAAAATTCAGCCCAGGTGCCCAGGTCCTTTGAGGGCTCGGCCCGGACAGGCAGGGAGCGGAAGGGCCGGGCGGCGCTGGAGATCCTTTAAAGGGGAAAAGGCTTCGGTTGGATTCGTTTTCCTGAGCAGCAGGTGGACTTCGAACATCCTCGCTGCTCCCAATCAATGTCAGCGACCTGGCTTGTGCCTCCTGCTGGCTCTGGGCCTTGCCTGAGAGCTGCAAAGAGATGGCCGGCGGTCGCTGCAAACAGGGACCCCCGCCACCTCCCACCCAGACACCCACCCAGATAGGGCTGTTTCTATTACGATGCACACACTTCTTCATCACACAGCGCCAGCGGGGTGTGTTTTTGATGTAGCTGGGGGGGGGGGGGGGATGAACAATGAGCAGTTTGCTGTGCACAGATCCCAGAATCTCCTTATTGCCATCCTTACCTGTAGTACTGTGGAGATCTGACCCATGCTGCTGGGAATTCCCCGAAGACACCCGGGACGGAGAGTTCCTATAAGGTTTTCAAGAGCAATCCTTGTCTTTTTGTTCCCCTTCCCAATGTTACAGCCTGGTTTTATTTATTTTTTGGTGTGTTTGCCTTGGGGAGGCATAGCATGTTCCCAGGTGCTGGAGGGCTTTCGGGCTCAGCATGCCATGAGCTGCTCTTGTCTTCTCTTTCTCCGGGGTGTTTGGCTTGGTGCCCCATCATACGGCCTTTAGTTGTTCCTTGCCCAATGCAGACTCTCCCATTGACTTCCATAGCAGTTTGGCTTGAGTAAGGACTGTGGCGGTTTGGCCCGGTGTGTTTATCAGCTTTTGTGGGGCCTTCCCTGCCCTTCAAACTTCCTTTCCCTGCCTCCATCTCCTGTTCCTTTCTTGATCATATAATGTTCTGCCTGTCTGGGCACCATGGCTCTGCACTCAGCTGCGGGCAATTCAGTGTGGAGAAATGTTGGCTTTAACTCTAGGAGAGGCATTGTTTTCTGTGTCTGGCTACACTAGAAACCCTCCATTGAGTTTAAAGCTCTTGTCCTGAATATTAAGTAAGCAGATCACTCTGGGAGCAAGAACTCTTCTTTATTTCTCAGACAGTGCCAACCTCCCCACTGAAAGTTCTTCCACCCCAAATCTTCTTTATAGCGTGTGTGTGTGTGTGTGTGTGTGTGTGAGAAAACTCATGCTTTGTCAAAGTCCCACGAGAGAAGGGCTTTGCTTGGTGTGAGCTTTTAGTTTACATCAATGGGCTGAAAAGGACAGGGAGAGTTGGGAAACCCTGGAGATCTTTTGTTGTGGCCTTTTTGAACTTTCATTCCACCTTACACTTGTGGCAGAGTCCACATATTTCCCAAGCTATAGTAATGTGCTCACCAATCTAGCAACGGAGGGTGAAAAAACCTGTAGTAATAATAATAATTAATAATACAAGGGAGGAGGATCTGGAGTAAATCTGTGACTATACATCAAGAAAAAAGTTTTGAGGAGTTCTCATTATTTTAGATTCTAATGAGAAGTCATTGGAGAAATTAAAAAGGGCAGAGGAAGAAGAAGGCGCCTGCACTAATTCCACAGGAGGCTCCCAGGGAAAAGGCTATGTGAGTTTGAACACTGAAAAGCATGAAGGCCTGGAATTAGACTATCATTTAGAAAGCGTTACTAATCCGAAGTTACAGCAGTAATTCCATGATTTGCTGTGTCCCACACACAGTGCCAGAATTAAAGAAACGGATTTTCTAGAAATGGAACTCAACTGTGGCACAAAGTCTGGGCAAGATCAGGATGAATCATTCATTTCAAACACAGCAAAAAAAGGTGTAATTAAGAGTCCAACTTTCTTCTCTCCAAGCCATCTGAAATGTGTGTTCTTGATGCAATCCCAGAAAATCTGGAAGAGAAAGGAGGTAGGTAGAATAGAATTTAGCAGTTTCCCTCCTTTCTTTATTTTATTATTAAGAAATAATTTTCCAGTGCTGAGTGCTAATATGCAGTGGCACTTTTTAAAATAATAAAATCGGTCCTGATGGAAACTGCATCATATGAGATGCTTTAAAACAGGACCAAACAAAGTAATGGAGAACAGAACTTCACTACTAACAAACACTTTATTCATTTGATGGAAAATGCCAAAATTCACAACAAATATTATTCATGGGAATTATTTGACCAGCTGAGCTGGAGAATATGTATTCTGTTGGGAACAATTCTGCACTACCAGGGAGATTAGCTAGCTGATCTCTTCCATCTCTAAGTTCTATAATTGGATGAAGGTGGCAGTTTAAAGAGATAAACACTGTGTGTGTGTGTGTGTGTGTGTGTGTGTGGTGTGTAGGTAGAAAACACACACAAAATCAAATTTGTAACATTACTAAATAAAAAATAGAGTGCAGAAATTGGTGTCCACATGTGAAACTCGTAGAAAGAATCTAATGCACATAAAGTATTTTCATACTGATATCTGGCCAGTTTTTAAAACTCCTAGGTTCATACGGCTTTTGTCCAAATGTAATATTTGGAGCCATGTTTTCAATTGGACTTTGCATTTGTGCATGCAGCTTGGCAGATGCACGTGGAAAATTGAGGTGAGGCCCTTTCTGTACATTTTGATCAAATAGGTGGATGCTCAGCTACCTGCTTTTTGCCTGCAAGTGTTTGTTTGCATACCCAAAACGGATGCCTGCCCAAGGGGTTAGGTGTGATCAGTTTCACATGCAAAATTGAACATGCAAATCTGGACAAAGGGGCTAAACACTTCACTGTTTAGCTCCCCGTTTTCATGCCTTGTGGGACAGACTTTTACAAATCTTTTGTTAATTTTTCATTTCCCAAAAGAAAATAAAAGAGGATTTTTTCTGCAATGCTATGTGTCAAAATCTGTCCACAGATTGAATGATACTCCATTAGGAGGATAGAGAAACCATGCTCAAAGTCCTCTAGCTCTTCATTCTTCTCTCTCTCTGCAACTATTGGTGGTTGTCTGCACAATTCACAGAAGCAACATCCCCATCACGGGTTACCATTCAACTTATCCAAAAGCTGTAGGGTCAATTGTATTCACTGCATCTCTGCTTGCAACTTTTTCTAAAATGAGATGCCTGCATCAGCATCTTGTAGGATCTGTCCTTGATCAGGACACAGAGTGTGGTAAGGTGCAGCATGATTGTGAGAAGCCCCAAGCCCACAAAAGCCCATTAAAGGTCCAGCCCTCAGCTCTTATTTTTCCCAAATTCTTGTTGGCTTCAGTGAGATCCCGTGTGTCACATCTGGGCTAAAACCTACACATAAGGGCATGTCCTTGTCTTTTAAAGGTTGTGAATGCTCCTTATCCTATATGGGTCAGATGCAGGCATAGTGATCAGATACCACAATGATGGAAGTGATATAGGAAGCTGAAAAGAATAGATTAGAACAAGATCATAGGCTGGGCATTTACTAGATTTTCCCTTCACTTTCTCTCCTCTGTGGGATGTTTTAGTTCCTTTCCACACCTGCTGGATCTTCTTCAATATTCCGTATAGGCAATTTGGATATGAGATTTTCCATAAAGCTATATGGCTTCTATGTCTTTGCCCTTCAGGCAGTGCTTGGAGTGGGCAGGTAAAGGAGGGGGGCATATATTAGCTGAAAATGTGAGGAAAAGGTAATCTGGAAAAAAAAAAGTGTATTTGCAGAAAGGAGAGCGAACTATCACTCACACCTTTAACCCTGACTGGTGTCCTTGCACTGACACACTCTGGTCCCAGTCTCTGTTCTTTCTTCCTGATGTTCTAACCTTTCAATCCTCCATTCAGTCTAGATCAAGACTTGCATCAGGTTGTAGGACAAGCCAAAACACAGAGTCCCCCTCTCCCCGCCCCCCCCCCCCGCCCTCCCGGGTAGATTGGAGACTGTTTGCTTCCTGTTGTTTAAACAAGCTGTATGTACCTGTAACTGGATGTATTTAAACAAGCTGCCTGAGCCATAACATTTTGTTATGAACGAGTGAAATTCCACCATCGAGCACTTCAGTGAAATCACTGTAAGTTTTGGTCCAAAAGCTAGTGGGAATCAGTTAGCAGTGCCCATGATTTGTTTTACGTAGTTGTATTTGTCTTCCTGGGCTCATGATGCCAGATGACCTAGTTCGCCCTCCAAACTATTACCTCTCTTGTCTATCTTTGTCCATAAAATCATAGACGTTAGAGATGAAAAAGGTCTGTTGGGTCCCCTCCACCCACCTGTTGGTGGCCAGTGCAGGAGTGTTCTCTAGCTTGCATTTTCCAGGAATTCATCCAATCTAGTTTTAAATGCTCGAGTGATGGGGCATTGTTTGACACAATGGGGTAAGTCTTCCACCTCTGGCCTCCACAAGTGCAAACACACCTTTGTGTGTGCACATGCTAGAATTTCCCTCTCTAGACCCCCCCGCCCCGGAACAATACCTCTGTGGGTGCAAGCTGTAAGCCTTGCACACATGCAAGTGTGAGAATGATTAAAGTGTGAGCTCACATGATTGCACCAACTGATGGTGCAGGTACGTATACACAGCTCAGCACATGCATAAGTGGGAGCTGAGTAGAGACTGGGCCCCCAAACCCTATTTTCATCTTCTGGGGGCCTCACAAATTCCTGTAAAATGTTCATTTTATTGCCCTGAACCTCCATGGGGTCCCTGCAGGTGTGTGGTTGCTGTGTATAGTGTATGTAAGATGGCTGCCTTTGCTGGCTCTCTCTGCACCATGTGGCTTAACAGAGTCACTGTTTTCAGGCTTGTTTGTGGCTTTGGGTATTTCTTGTCCTTGTCTTCTCTTATATGCTTTTCTGAGCCAAATTACCTTGAGAGTATTTGCTGTCCAAGGATCTAGGCAGCAGAAACGTTTATTCAAACTGTTTAGCACAATGTTAGCTTAGCTGAGCCTGTGACCCTCGTCTGAATATTATGGACCTGATCTTGTGGTGGTGTAAATCTGTCTAGCACCGTTGACTTCCATTGAAGCTAGAGCAGTTTGCAACAGCTGAGGATCTGGCTCTAGGTCTCTTTAAGAGGAATCACAATTCCAGGTGTTGCTGGCTGTGTTTATTCACTGGCTCAGGTTTTGTTAGGGGCGTCTGTCTCAAAACTCAAGGGGGGGGGAAAAAATTTGAACACAATCTTGGTCAGTTCTCTCTTAGAAATCCAGACTGCTGTTCCTATAGAGATTTTCTCTTTCCCTTCACCCTGGTCCTGGCTTAAGCACCACTTTAAGTGGGCTCTGCTCATTCACATCCAGGCTTCTTAGAGCAATTGAGACTGCAGGGGTTTGAAAAGCAGGGACAGTCCTTCAATGGCAGGACCTTGGGCTGGGCTAATTGGTTTTGGTTCAAGGGGATACTGGATTTGTGAAAAGCCCAAAGAGGTCTTTCCCACGCCAGATGCCGGCTCTTCAGGGGAATGGTGGGGGGCACAGGGTAGGGAAGAGTGGAACAAGATGGCTTAGTAGGTGAACCCAAGTAATGACACAGAAGCCCACCTGCTTTGGGCTGAGTCAGAGTGTGACCACAGGCTTTAAAAGCTTAACTCCCAGATGTGCTGCCTCCACAGGCTGCGAGGAAAGACCTGACATGATTAGCACAACTGTATTTTTATTTATTTATTCATTTATTTATTTTTCCACACAAGATACTTTGAAGAGACAATGAGGGCAAATCAGGAGGGACCAGAATCACTCTGCTGTGTAACCAGTGTGAAAGCAGAAATGGGCCCAATAACTCTGAATTCTTTTCTTTTCTATGATGAATTCTGGCGGAATTCTGCCAGTAAAAGTTGCTTCATCGTGGAGCTGCAAAGCATGTCCCGGAAGCATGGACAACTTACGGGTGCACAGTTTCTTAATATTCTCCCTTTTTAGGACACGTTTTTGGATACCTTGACAGAAATGAACACATCCTGTCAGAAATGAGAAATAAAGGAATTATTTATCAAGGGTCTCTTTACACTCCACATCTCTGTTATAATTAACAGATTATGCGTTTTTTCTTATGTTCAGAATAAGGGAGAGAAGTATAGGGAGAGAAGTATAGTTAGCACTAAGCCTAGATACTGCATTAAGTGCCTAATAGAGTAATTTATTCTTATCATTTGTTGTGGAAGAGCTGGTTGTGCCATTATATGTGGGTTACCTAACACGTTTTTATAATAAGAGCCTTGTAACTTTTTTTCAGGGGGGAGATCCTATGACATTGCCATTGTCTGTGCAGGCCCTTCAAATTCAGGAGAGGGAAGCTCGGGGGCTAGAAAAAATGCCTTTCCTTTGTCCTGTGAAATTCCATTCAGGTTTAGCTGAGTTATAAAGCCTTACAAATCACCCTTCTGTTGCTTGTGTACCTGAGGAAAAATCTGACATCCTGCCCAAATAATAACTAACCACAAACATTGCAAAAAGCCGGGTTCACACCACCAACAATGCAATAGCATTATCAAAGCCTGTTCTGGGAATGCCTTGGAGCTCCTGGAAGAGTTGTGGCAAGTGAGGGAACTGTGAGGATAGATTCTGGCTACTTTGTCCCTTCCCCCTTCCTCAGCATGTAGACCCTGTGGCCAATTTCTCTTCCCTCCTGCATGCTCATTCCCCAGGATATCAGCCTTCTCCTGCTGTCAGCTAATGTTAATCCCATAGTTCAAGTGGTAGAAGTCTGTGCTGAAGTTTCAGGTTTGAAATTCTGCTTGCAATATAGGAGCGGGGGTATAAGGGGGAGCAGGGTTGTTACAGTTGCACATAATACAATTTGTTTTAACCTTCTTTTAAAAAAATCTAGGAAATGATATTTATAGATATATAGATATAATACACATTATTTAGGTTGCAAAATCAAACATTCCAAGTTAGGAAATACGAGGTCTAAGAATGTCCATGTAATCTTAATTCGGCCTTGTTGTGCATATGGATTATGATCCAATCTTTAATTACATGATCACATATTCCAAGCCTGGTTCAGAGGCAAGGATGGAAGTACAAGGGGGCTGAAATAAGGTTGCATGGCCAGCCTTAAATCTTGTATTTCCTAGCTTTCACGTGCTTGATTTTGCAGTCTAAAAATGTTCCTTAAATGCAGTATTTTTGTATGGAATATAATCTACATTGGCAGGTAGTAGCAAATATTGGAACATAGTTGCTACAGATGGAAAAAGACTTACTAGATTATTGAATGTATTTTCTTGGATGGGTGGGATGAGCACATTGATTAAAACTTGTATTAGAAAATATTTAAAACTATAAAACATAAATTGTTGAATACATATTACAAGTATGAGGCATGTTGGTTCATGTATGTCAAAAAAAATAACAAAAGAAGAGAAAAAATATATAAACCAGCTATTGTTCAGATGGGGAGAATAAACTGATAAGAGCAAATTTAATTTTTTTTATTAAAGTTAATGTTAAAATGATCTCATACATGTGTTAAGGAAAGAATATCTATACATCTGGGTATAATGCTTACTTTGCCCCAAAATACAAAGTTTGGTTAAAAATTCATAAAATGCATGTAGTACATAATCTGCAATATCCCAAATTAAGATTAGTATATTCAGTGATTCAGTTAAAACATTAACATCCAAATATTTGGGTACATCACTCATAAAAGATTATACTAAGAGTACGTTGTGGAAAGGAAATATAGCAATGAATATAGATTGTCCGTCGGTAATTAAGATTTAGGATAGGCTGCCCCTCAGTAAATATCCCAAATTTAAACTGATGCTACACTTGATCTTAGCCAAAAAGCAAGAAGACATAGGCATGCTGAAAGGGAAATTTCTTTGTTCCCAGAGAAACAACCTTATTGTTTTCTTTGCCTTCAGTTCTGCACAGTTCTTGTGCACAGTTCTTGTTTCAGATGGACATTTTGGCTCCTTATCTTGAGGAATCTTCAGCTTGTTTATTGAATGTACATACTCATGAAGAAATAGGTGCCCATGGGGACGTATGTGCTGTGTGCATGCACACAAGCATATGCACTCACACACACACACAACCCTGTAATCATGCCATACAGATACACATTGCGCACTCACAAATATTTGCTGCCCTTGCATTCTTTCCTTGATTTGCATGCTTGTTCTTTCCACCGTCATTAATGGAGGCTGTTCCACGTGTTGAGAGGAGAAGGGAGGCCTTTGTATATTTAACAGGAGATCTAATCTTTTTAAACTGCTGGAAGACTTGCCCATATTTTACTTTGGAAAATGATTAGATGCAATGCAGATTTATCTGTGCTTGGAATGGCCTTTTTCTTTCTTTCTGTACGGGGAAGTTCCATAATTTGGGTTCTGATGTCAGTGAACGGATAATCAGATTATCCCCCCTCTTGCAGCAAACTGGACTCTGGTTGAGCAATTTATTTTTATTTAGTTAGTTTTTGTTTTTGTTAATTTGAAGGGAAAAAGCCGATATTTCTGTTATTCATTGGACAATTTAAAAAAAACAACAACCCCAAACCCAGTTCTGGCCCCTGTTGCATGTGCTTTTCTGATCCAAAAGAGATTTCTGTGTCCTGCAGTGTATTTGGTGTTGGTAAAAATATCTGTGGTATGTTGAAACTATATTTTCCCCAGAAGTATTTCTTAACCCCGACATCAGTGTCTCATGGTGTGAGCGTACAGAATGTTTGTGCGTCCATTGTGTACGTGTAGACATGTTGTGCATATTTTAAATATCTCCCCCCTCCCTACCTCCACAAAAGTCAATCCAGTAATTAGACTGAGCAAAAGGAACCTGTCTCTATCTGTAATGCAGGCAAAAAACGTCTGTTCTCACCCTGCCTTCTGTTAATGAGATAGAGACAGGTAAGCATCACACATACCAACTTTCCTGCCTTCAGCAACATCAAGGAAACAGTGACAAGCTATTAATGGAACGTGATGGACCAAGTGCTAATTAGTGCTTCCTTTTCAACTTTTACCTAGATGTGCACCAAGATCTCCAACCCATCTTTTTCCCTAAGCTTAGATCCCTTTGTTTTCAGTATGTTTCTCTTCACACAGATAAATCCATTAGTGAATATGTGAAGGCATCATTTATTTCCCAAGTCATTCCTCCCCTCCCATTGGGTTCATACAGTGTTCTTCATACAGGTATCACTTCTCTCTTCTCTCATCCTCACACCTTCAGTAATTTCTGTACTGATCCTATGTCTCATAAGACCACCTACATCAAAAGTGACCTCCCTCTGTGGAGGGGGAGTCGGCTTGGTAATGTACCACAGATAGCACAGTGATGGGTACCATATAAGGTCATAGACAGTCTCCAATCCATGATCAGTGTGTAGCAAACGCTCATTTCTGGTCAACAGAGCATGTCTAGATTGAATGGTTCCAGAGACACCAATGCACCTGCTTCTTTCCCCTTTTCACTCGTTCCCCTGTGTGTCTGTTTTCTAGATGCTTATATGGCCCCCAGCATCACAGTGTTTGAGGGCCTTCCAGAGAGAAGTTATCCCTGGAGCAAAGGTATTTGAGACCTAGGAGCTTCTTGCAGCCTACAGTGGAGAAAGTCTATCCTTCTTGTATCAAACACTGCTGTGTTCTGCAGCAGCAACACCCCCTCCCCCCGCCCCCCAGTAACACTGATGCTGTGGTATTGTTTTATAAGCAGGGCATGAGAGTGGAGACTCATTGTGGTGTTGCCAACCCAGTGAGGAAGACCTCTGCCCAGCTCACGGTTCTCAGTTACTGAACTGTTTTTATTGATCATTTTTATTGTGATAGCACCTAGAGGCCAGCTAGGTCAGGCCTCCACCCTGCAAGGTGCTGTGCAAACATCTAGGGAACGACAGCTCCTGCCTCAGAGAGCTTATCGTCTAAAAAAATGTAGGCTTCCTGGTTCTCAGTACATCTGTCCCTGCCCACTGGAAGCTGATTAAAACTAGACAGGGCTGAGACCCACCAAAACATCTGGGCTTGCAATAAATATACACCCTGCCCTGCACACTTCTGGATAGAGACTTCCTCCCAGCCTGCACCCTGGACTCCTCCCTGACCCATCTCCTTTGTCTTCCCTTATGCATGGGCTCTTGGTTTCTCCCTGCTGTGTCAGGTCCCATCACACTGCCAGGCCTGGATCCCAAGAAGCCTGGCTTCATCTGCTCCTGCTATTTGCAGTCACAGTTCGCAGACCGCAGAGCTTGGTGGGGACACTTATGGGGCAGCAGGCAGGGTCTGCACATTAGCTAATTAACTTTCATGACTGAACTATGTTGCCTTGTCTTTTTTTCTGCCCCCTCCCTTTCTCCACCCCCAAAATACATATGGACAGGTGTGTGGACAGGCACACACAAACACACACGACACATTTTGTGCTGGCCTCAGAATCCTTCTAAAACCGTGAACTGCAGAGTTTTCCTGTTTGTTTTCAGAGTGGGGTTTCTCTGCTCCGTGGTACACTGGGCCCCCTGTTTCACATTAGCTGAGTCTTATTGAATCCGGTGCACAAAGGCCCGTCTCCCCAAGCAAAGCCCTCTGCTGCACCCCGTCCATAAATCCAACCCCAGAACAAAGTCTTTTGTACCTTGGACCATCTTTCTACCCAGCCTGCCTGATTTTCTCTCTCGCTCTCATGCTGGAGGTTTCTTAGTGCCAGGAAGATATGATAATTCTTGTGGAGAGAGCATGAAATTCCTCTGCTCTTTGTGTCTGTTTAATTCAATGAGAACCCCAGCCCCACACGTCATGAATGGTGGCTTTGTGCTGGCCTTTCCTGAGCTCTAACTGCCAGCCCTGCTCTCTGCCTCTAGTTTCCCACCATTGGATGCTGATTAACAAACTAAATTATTTTTTCTCCCTAATGATGTTTTCCCACTTTGCCCACCAGGCTGGAAGAAGCCATGGGGAGGAAAGGATTCATGGAAAGGATGAGCTAGCCAGAGAGAAAATTAAAGAGACAGTGTTGCTTTCTGGGCTCTGGCTATTCAGATCCACTTTGCTTTATTTCCTTATTAGCGAAAATGCTAGTGTCTTGCTGTCTCTTGCATGGCTGCCTGAGTTTCAACTAGGGACCAGTTTTCAAAAGCATTTGTATGAGGTGTGCTATGAAGCATGTGTATAAGTACATAACATGCACACAATTCTGTGTGTGCGCATGAAGGTAAATATAATATATATGTGTGTTTGTGTGTAGTCCAAAATATGAGATTTGTTTTACAGCCATTTCTCTGGGGCAGGGGGACATTCAGTAATTATGTGACATCTGTCTGTACGTCTGTGGGAGCATTTAACTGAGACAAATGCTCTCTTCTTTAATCAGACTGAAAGTTCATGGAGAGGGATGCGATGGGACGAGACAGGACATCTCTCGGTGAGCAAGGAGAGGTGAGTCCATGAACCTAGTTGTTAGAGGAATAAGTTGAATTTAGCTCTGGAGGCCATAGCCAGACACCCACACACACACACAGACACCCACGCACACTTTTGAAACTGGGTCAGCTGATGTTTGCTGCTGCTATGTAAGTCAGGAAGCAATAATTCCGATTACCCTAAATAGAATGGGAAGTGGAAATCAAAGGCAAGTCAGGATGCAGCCATCTGCCTTCTGAAGCATCGTAGTGTCTCTCTGACTTTCTTGTGAACTGGGAAGAAAAGCAGCCTGTAGAACTTTTGTATTTTCTAAAAGGAAATGATTGTAATCTGCACAGAAAAAAGACACATGGGGGGAGGTAGAGCCTCCTTTTAAATTCTGATTAACAAAACCTGAAGATTTGAAATGTTGTTGTTTGTATGGAGTTATTCCAAGCCATGGAATCTGAATTGCTCTGTTTATTCTCTGGTTTGTGTGATATGGGCATCTGCAGAGCAAGTTTTCTCATCTCTCCCCAGCAACGTGCCTTGCCTCTGACCTGGAGTCAGCACTCCCAGCCTGGAGAGGGAGCGGCAGGTCCAGCTGATCTCTGTGGACATGCTCAGCAGAGAAGACAAAGGGGCTGCTTAATGCTAGTGTTTGAGATTTGGAGATCTGCCTGCTAAGCAGTGGGCAGAGATCATTTCCCATAGGCCTCTGGGCAGATGTCAGATGGGAACAACCATGTTGTAGCAAGTGAGGCTCTGTCTGCCCTGTCAAAAGAAGGACCACTGTTTTTTGGGGGGCAGCTGTGGTAGCAACGATGGAAGCTGAGGTGTAGATAGGACTCAGGTGTTCTTTGCGCCTGTTTAAAGCAGGATTAGGCGATGTGATAAAAATACCTGAGCCCTGTCTATACTACTGCTGCCACTGGGTGGAAATACACAGTGGCTTTTGTAGTGAAAGATGGGTCCCATTTTCACCAGTTTAGGCATAGCCTGAGAGGATAAATTGAGTGGGTTCCAGCCAGACCACGCCTCTCAATCCTATTTGATACTCACTAAATCCAGGAAAGCACCCCATTCTGTATTGTCCTTCCACCACAGTTCTAATCACTGTTACTACTTCTACAAGGTAGAACAGGAAAGGAAAGATGACCATGCAATGGGGTTTATCATGCTCCAAGATTTATTAAGAGCAATAGGTGGAATCAATCCATCTAGGTAGAATAAAATGCAGGGAGAAATGGGATAAAGCATTTATTCTGCTCTTGAAGGGTAGAGCTATAACTCACAGGAGGCAAAACGTAGAGTGTTTTGGAATTACGTCGTCTTATGTGTGCAAACAACTACTTGAGCCCATGGCAACCCCCTCGGTATTTCATTTGTGTGTAGTATTTTCCCCCTTCTTTTTGGAAGAGATTTACCTCAATAAAATACACCTCTGAAAGGAGTAAGGGGCCATCTGTTCAAATATGTCACAGAATTTAGTATTTCTTAAACCTTTAGATAAGGAATAGAAGAAAAAATGCCTCTCACTACCCAAATGATCTCTCTCTAAGTCGGAGACCGGGAATGGAAAATTTAGGGTACAAGTCAGTGAGCCTTAGAGGTTATCGGAGTTTGTTGTGTTTTATTTTTAATCTTTCAGGGTGTGTGTGTATGTTTGTTTGGCGGGGGTGTGATCTATACTGAAAGAGCCTTTTCACTAAGTCTGCTTTCACTCAGTCTGATCTTTCTTGTGGCAGGTGGTGTCGGGCGGGAAGGTGGTTCTCCTCATCTGAGCAGAATTCAGGCAGATGCTGGGAAGTTGACAGAATGCTTTGGAGTAGCTTGGAAAGGGTTTAAGGGAGCTGATCAAAGTGTGCAAGAGATGCACAGCAAAGATGGGTACAGTTGCCCTCTTGAGAAGAGAGAGCTGTGCCAGTTATGCAGCATTGCCCACACAGGGTTAACTCTGTCCCCAAAATCAGAAGGAGGCAGAGTGGGAATGCTTTATTAATGAAACCAGCCCTTTGTGAGCCTTCATCTTGAGATACATTTTATCCACCTTCCTCATCCTCCTTTGACTTCCTTCTGGTCCAGTGTCTCACTCTGTAACTGCCCTTCTTCCAGTTACCCACTTGCGGGCTTCATCCACAAATTCCTCATGATCACTTGAGTCCTTGACCAATGTGGCTTCACTGAGTGTCAGTGCGCAGGTGGGCCAGGGAGGGGAAGAGACCATTTCATCTGAAGGGCATGAAACACGCCGAGTAGGCTGGATGGCCCAAAATGGGCGAATACAACTTCAGCAGCAGATGCAGTTTAAAATAACATGGCTTAATATCTGTAACATGAGTCACTCTGGCCTTCAGATTTCTGGTCTGTCTCTGATAGAACAGCGAGAGAAGGCCAGTTTTGTGCTGATGGAGGCAAAATGTGGGTGTATGTTATGAGGGACAGTTGAGGGGTGTGGTTTCTGGGGGACTGGAGAGCTCAGACTGTTCTGGGCTGCTCTGAGCCAGGTGACTACAGCATGCTGGAGTCTAGAGCTCCCTACCAACCAGCAACACCACTCATCCCATTGTATTTCTGTTTGGAAAACAATAACAGCTTAATAAGAAGAAAAATAGGAAAGGGGATTGCAAAAGTGCTAGGGAAGATGGACCAGTGCCAGGCTATGGCAAAAAGATAAGAGAAGGGCAGCAGCATTAGGAAGTAACATCCTCAAGACCTGCTTTCACTCTCCTTCTCCAGCCCGTGCTGTCCCCACCCCATACCCCAAGCATCTGAAGACATGTGGCGGCTTGGTATTGATAAAGGAAGGGGGCCAAGGGAGAGGGAAGGGCTGTGAGCAGAGTTGTCTTCTCTTACTTTGTTAAAAATATATTTTATTTTTAATGACAGTGGATTGAGAGTGGGAAAGAATTTGAGCTCCGTTCCCAAAGCCATCTGTAAAGAAGATTTTTGTGTTTGTGTGTGCCCTTTGTCTGCTGGATCACAAAACCTGGGGAATGCTGGTCTTGGAAACACAGGTGGAACAGGGAAAAGAGACCTCTCATGCTGCTGCACCTTCCCTGAAGGGAACTCCTTAGGGCTAATGTTTGATCTGAGGTTTAGTTGTACTGCTCAGAAATCTCCAAATGTCAGGGATCGGGATAAAGCAGGAATGGAACAGAGCTGTATTTTCATTTGCATATGAATGCCGATGTTTGCATAAATGTGAAGTATATGCCACTTATGTATGTGAAAGTATGCAGGTACACAAATACACGTGTGAACACATGCTCACACAAATTTAGAGAACCATGCAGCCACCATTGCATTCTCAGTTCAGTAACCTACTTGTCCTTAGTTCAGAATGCACATTATGACTCTTCTAGGAGGTGCAGTACACCCCCTTCTCTGTCTGTATTTTGAGATCAATTACGACATTAGGAATACCTCCACATTTTAGCCTATGTTTTCATTCTGAAATATGAAGATTCCCTCACATCTCCGCAAAATTTGCTCACACAGCAAACCAGTTTTGAAAAGCAGGTTCAAACAGATCATTGTGTAATCAAAATGCCAAGCCATTGTCTATGTACTCCTTTGGGTTGGCACACCTGCTCTGACTAGCACCAAGAGAAAACAGGGAGTGAGAGTGTTTCTTGGCGCAGTGAAAAGGCCAGAGTTATATTAAGTACAGCCAGGTGACTCGAAAAGCGTGCCTACAGGGGCAGTTCCACTGATACAAAGTCGGATGTGAATTTAAAAGTTTATGGGTCTTCTGATAGGACTCCCCATGTGGGCTCTTAGGGTACGTCTTCACTATCCGCCGGATTGGCGGGCACTGATCAATCTAGCGGAGATTGATTTATTGCATCTCATGTAGACACAATAAATGGATTCCCAAGCGCGCTCCCCGTTGACTCCGGAACTCCACCTCTGCAAGAGGAGGAAGCAGAGTCGGCAGGGGAACGGCCGCAGTTGACTCGCCGCCGTGTGGACGGCCAGGTAAGTCGCCCTAAGATATGCAGACTTCAGCTACACTATTCATGTAGCTGAAGTTGCATATCTTAGGTTGCCCCCTTCCCATGCGCAGCGTAGCTCAGGCCTTATTCCAGAAGATGAGGGCCTATCTCTGGGTTAGCTCATATCACTTGCAGTTTAAGCTAAACCAGAAAAAGCCATTCTTATTCTGGAATAGGAGTGTCCACACAGAATTCTAGCAGTTTAATTATATTGGTATAATTATAGCAGTTTAAATTCCTGTGTAGACAAGCCCAGGGTTTCAGAGCTAGCCATCTGTCCCTTTTGTTTAACTGCCTAGCAAAGGTGTGTATATGGCACAGAACTTCCTATGTCTGTGTGTATATCCCCAGCCCCTTACAGAACTATCAGTTGTGCACCCATTAAGACCTTAATTCAGCAAGTTACATAAGCATGTGCCAACTTTCCACACATCAGATGTCCCGCTGAAGCTAAAAATACATTAAACACTTCTCTAATGTCCCTTTCATGTAAGCGATTGTTGTAAATTGTCTCAGGGATGGTATTCAATCTTGAATGGGGAGGGGGGTGTTTAGGAGACACTCTCTCTTTAAGATAAAATCTATGTTATTTAAAACCTGTCCTTCTGCGCCCCCCTCCCCCTTCAAAGTTTAGCAACACCTGACTGCATCATCAAATCTCCAGGAAGTGGCTGAGTCAGTGTTGCTGGTGTAACCTTAACGTTTGCATTTTCAGACTTATTTTATTTTGACTGTAGCATTGCAATAACATTGGGCTGGGGGTGGATTGTATTTAATTTGCTTGGTTTTTAAAGGAACAGAAAGAAAGAGAATTTGCATGTACTTAATATTAAATTCATCAACAGAGGAGAGCTCGGATTCTTTTCTGGTCTCTAATCATGGATCAGCTAAATTTGTAAATGTGTAGGTGCATCCTTTTATATGTGAAAATCCTACATCTGAGATTGTAAAACCGGTAAATGCACGCACAAGCAGGAAGTGGGACTTGTCATTACCCATTCTAAACGTCTTCACAAATTCTGCAGCATGCTGAAAATGCTGACCTCTATGCATAAGTAGGGAGCTGATCCTGCTCCCACTTATGCTAAATTGTGACTCCAGATGCAGTGAAAATTTCAGGGAAAGGGTAAAATTCATTGCATATCAAAGAGTTTGTGCACCACCTCCATGACATGCTAAGAACTTACATGGGGTTTAAGAGCCCTTAGCAATGGGGTGAATTTTACTCAGAGTGAAAGTGTGCATTGTAAAACCTAATTTCATTGTGAGTGAAATCCTTGGGCATCAGCAGGAGTTGTACCTGGGTAAGGACTGAGTGAAAGCAAAGGACTATGGTATTTAACCCTAGAAGAGAATTAGGCTGACATAACCAGCCACCATTTCCATAAGCCTAGCCTTGAAACCATAGGGACCAGAGTCTTACATTCCAAAACCAGGAGAAACGTGAACTCCTCTTTCTTTTGACCACAACCCTGCCTGGAAAATGTTGCAATAACCTGCTCTCACCTCTACCTCTTTCCCCTATAGCTGGACTTCCTACTGTATACAAATGTTTAGGGAGATGGTACTGTGCAGAATAGCATTAAGTATGTCTGGATCTATGGTACAGTGTTTATGCCACACACGTGCATAGGCCTTATTCTGCAGTCTTTATGCATGGACTGCACCAGGAGTTTGGAGTGCACAAGAACTGCAAGTTCAGGCCCTATGTCTCTGTTTTAAACTTTCTTTTTGTATGTCACAGGGACAGAGCCCAACACTAACTCTTGCAGTATGGGCACAGCGTGTGGTATTTCCCAAGGGTGCCTGCCTGGGTCTTTAGTCTCAACAAGCACTTCGATGTATTGCATGTTGCAAGAGATGTCTGCATCTCTAGACTGTCAGTAGGTTGTCGCCTAGGCATTAGCAGTGGGAGGCGTTCAGGTTATGTATTCCCTCCTCAACGGTCACTACAGGATTGTTCCATATAGGATATTTCCTAGTGCCATGTCCAGTCTAATTGTAAATATCCTGAGGGCTTTGGTGGAGTCATGCCTGGAGATAAATAGCTGGATATTGGGAGTCTCATTTATCCTTGAGTCTAAGCAAAGCAAGGGAAATGCCCTGCATTTCTGCCTTAGAGGAGAACGTTGGTGGGAAGGACGAGCCGGTAACAAACGGGCTACACTTTTGCCCCAGTCCCCTATGCTAAGGGGCTGCAGCCATGGGGTGCAACACAGTGATCAATCAGTTAACAGGCATTATCTGTTTTCTTCTTTCTGTGTGTAACCATGGCATTATGCCCATGTACAATTCTCAGTGAGTAATGGCTGTGCCTTGTTCTCCCTGCACAGAGCCTGTGCGATGTTCTGCAGCAAAGATAAGAAACTTCCCATTCGGCACAAGCAGCAAAGGAGAGAAAGGTGGAGGGTCGCTCCTTCTCGGTTAACCACCCCTTCCCAGCCCCCTTGGGTATTCTCCTCTCTCCCCGAGACCATCAACTCAGTGTGGGGCCCTCAACAAGCAAGAGCTGGAGGAGGAGGACAAAAAAAGAGGCAGAGAGAGGGAGAAGGGAAACCCCCGTGAAGACATACTCTGCCACACCAGGCCATTTTTGCTGCAGTTTGTAGGCTGCTAGGTGCCAGGAAGCCATTTTGATGGAATCAAGTGCTGTTTTTAAGATGGCCGCATTGGCACGAGGTAGGTTGCAGAGCTGCCTAAATCTTTACCATGCTACCTTCCTCATGTCTGTCTCCTTGTTATCTTGCTAATTTCCAATGAAGGCAAAACAATAACTGGAGCTGGCATGCCCCAGTTCTTTCTCTGCCACCTCCTTCCTCAGGCGGAAAATCTGCACGTACACCCGCCCTCCAGCCCCTCTGTGATATTAATTGAATTAACATACTTCCTAATTTGCCCTGTGTTTTTTGTGTGTCTGCTCCTATCCTCCTTGTTGTGTTCATCCAGCTGGTAGGAAAGGAACAAACGCTTTATTTCCATTTGCCCATTTGGCTGCATGCAAAAAATCCTTAATGACATATAAAAGGGGTGGGGTGGATGGAACAACAACAACCCATTGGGGATTTGGCACACAGACCTCGCAATATACTGAGATAAACCATCTCTGCTGCTGTTTTATTGGCAGATTAAAATATCCATTTTCCTTGTGTTTACTTATTTAGTTATTTATTTTTGTGCTGAGTTAGGGGGTGAGACCCACCCATATTCTGCCGTTTTGTGCTCCTCTTAACAGGCCGCACGTGATTTTTCACTGTGTAAGTTGTCTCCGACAGCCCAGCCAGCGCCTTGGTGACAGAGAGCGAGCCCCTCCATTAGACTCACACGCAACAAGGACAAAAGCCTTTAAAACCAATTTATTGTTTATTTTTCCCCCAGTGATTTCAGAAGGCTTTCCCCTAAAAGGAACTTAAATACATATCATTAAATCTAAAGCGCTGAGCTCTGCACCCGGGAAGTAGGCTACGCTTTTTGTTTCTAAAAATATTTGTCCATTTGCTAAAGAGCAATCAAACCAGGGAGAGAACCGCCTTCCTCATCTTCTCTCTTTGTTTAAACCACATCATATTTGTATTTACTATTTTAGAAAACAATTTTTTTCATTTGCTGTCATACAAAGTATATATTCCCCCTCTACCCTTTCCTACTTAATGGGGCCACATATCCATGATGATCACTTTTCTTTGCTGTATGTAAAAAAATCTGACAGTATTTTGCAGTAATACACTGAAAATGCAGCAATGGTATTATTATGGGTTCTAGAGTTTGGGCTTCCAAATAGTGTGCTATTTTTCATATGAGGAAAACCGAGAGCCATGACCTAAGTATGCAATGCAGAATACAAGTGCCATGCTTTATAAATAAATTTCAGGGGCATACCACCCAACACAACGAGACAGCATTCTACAAAGGCTAGGAATCCAAAAGATAACAATAAAAACAAATTGTTTGGTTAAGTCATTCAAAGATTAGCCAGGTTTGCTAGAATTACAATATATAGACGTGTAACTTATTGGTAGAAATGTTTCATTTAAAAATGCTGATGATAAACCGCAAAGGAGCTGAAAATGGTACAAAAACGATTATTGGATACTGTGGGCTCCAACCATTTAGTTTCATACTTATGTGGCTATTTATCTATTAATCCATTTTTTATGGGTATAGACTTAAGCTTCAGATAAATCTGTCGGTCTGTCTCACCCATTTTCTTTTCTTCCTTGCCTCCCCATCTGCTTCTTGTGTTGTCTTGTTCTGAATCCCACATAAAAGTATTTGATGGGGATAATGAGAATATGCCTCTGGTCTGCATCATAAACATGCCAACACGAGCCATTGTGTCAGGAGCGGTCATTGACCAGATGGTGCATAGTTGCACAGCGTTCCTGTTTGTGAGTTCCTCCTTTCGGAAAGCCAGCAGACACCTGAATGTTAGGGTCCACCAAGATTTACCTCATCTCGCTAAGAAAAACAGTGAATTCAGATAACCTCCTGTGCAAGGGAAACATTTTCAGAAATCGGGACTTCATTGTGGCCATGTGAAATGCAGACATAAGTTTCTGGGCCTCTAGTTGCCCGATAGAGGGTGCAGATCTGGTGGGGCATGGACTTAGATTTAGTCCATCAATTTATGTTTGCAGGTACAGAACTTTGGGCCTGAGTTTTGTAGGTGCAAGTTGTGCCCTCACATGAAGCTGGGCCTCCATCCATCTGACCTTGCATTCCCCCACTGTAGAGACTCCAGTTGGGTGCAGTTCAAAAGCCTGTGTTTTAAAAATGATTCTGATGTTACCTTGGTTTTGAAGTTTGCAGGATGGTGGTTGGGGAGCGGGGGTGAAGCACCTCTCTCTTTTCTATCCTCTCAGATGTCTCTCATGTCCCTGTGAAGAAACCTGCCTACACACGTCAGTGACTTTGGTGGAGGCAGCTGTCAAGAGTGACTGATAAAGTATTGGGCTCTTCCTATGAGCAATGCCAGGGAGATCCCAGACAGGAGAGAGACAGGGCCAAATCCTGCTCTCTTAATACGGGAATTCAGCCCCCATTAAAGTCAATGGGAGTTGCAGTGGGTGTCCGTGAGGGGAGAATTCGTGCCTGAGAGCTCAAAACAGTCCAGCAATAATAATAATAATAATAATAATTAATAATAAATCTAGCTACAGAAATACCGATTCAAAATATAAACACTAGAAACAACTGCTGTTCCTGACTCCAGACAGATGGAGAGAACCTGGCATAATTACACTTGTGGAAGGCATTGAAGGACTGCCATGAATGGAACCAATTAAAGAGCGAGTAATGCTCTTGTGAGAGAGATGAGGCTCTGTGTATGGTGAATAATAATCACTCCCTTCGTTCCTCCCTATACATCCACAGTCTGTGTCATGGTGGTTCCCGGACAGTCGAATCATATGGGCGAGCATGTGTGCCTGGGTTCTGGGTTACCAAGGTTTTGGCTGTCTCTCTAGCAGGGTGAAAACGAACTAAATAGGAAACATGCTAGACTCCCAGGGGCAGGAGCCTAGCTGGCTTGCTGCCAGGCCCAGCTTCAGAGTCTCCATTGTCTAATATTCCTAATGCATGCCCAGCAATCCATTATTTAGGATTTAGGTTACAGTTTTAAAGGAGAGTGTTTTTCTTGGACTCGTTTGGCATGGATTTTGTGGGTAGCTCTTTTGCATGTATGTGAACGTGCATGTGTGTCGTGTTTTGTGAGAAGTGTTGGGTATGCACCTGAGTAGGTTTATGGGCGCGGGCCGTGCATGTGAGAACATACATATAACAGGTGTTAGTGCATCTCCACCTGAGTTTGCGCACATGTTGTATGCATTGGGGTTTGCTGTACTCTGGGTCTAATGTTTCCTGCTTGCTGTCATTGATGGGGACTGCAGAATGGAGGGAAGCTTCCCTGGGCTCTGCTAAGAATAGTGCCTTTTTAGAGAGCCAGGGAGTTTGTACAGCAAAACTGCACCAATGAGATGGGTGTCCAAAGTCCCATTTCTAGTGGGCAGATGTCCAGGTCATGATGAATACCATCACAACTGGCTGGGCCTCCCTTATGAGAAATCATTTTCAAGATTGAATGAACCTTAGAAACAGAACTCCCCCCCTCCCCATGCCTTTGGGATGAGGCCCATTGATTTGTGTATTTGTGGGGAGCAACTTGCACTGCTTGCTAGTTCTGGGTTAAATTAAGGTCTGACCTCTCCACAGCTGTCTGTCAGAACCTGTCTCTGGCCCTAACCTCACTTACTAGGGAGATTTGCCTGCCAAGGTCTTTCCTTGGGGAAGGAGGAGAATAGAAATGGGGCTTGGCCTATGCTCATCATTTTTCTCTAGCCCCTGTCAGTTCTCTACTCAGGGCCAAGTCAAGTACTTCCCAATGGGAACTACCTAGTATAGTTGTTCCTGTCCACCCATGTATAATGTCAAACTTCCGTTTGGCATATACTACACAGCAGGGAGTCGGGACATATCCATTATGTCTTTTAGAGGCTGTGTTGCTAATTATATGCAGATCACGTTAGGTGAATGAGTGAGGAATACATGTCCCAATCAGGAGAGAGGCAGATGTGCTCAGATGAAATCTCACCACTCATTGGCTCTTCCACAGCAGGGTGGTTGTTTGTAAATTCTGGAAACACTTTTTGTTTTCCTGTTCATAGCCGCATGTGCAGATCATCTTCCTTTCTGTATATATACATCTCTAGACCGGACACTCACACACCGCCATCCCTCCAGTCAGCACTGATTTGCAAACACCGTTAGGATGGAATGCAGCAGCTCCCAAACACCTGGCAATACTCAGTGCGGGCAACTCTCATTATTTTTATCATGAATCTCATCATTTTAGGTGTATTTCTTAAAGCCCCAGCCCCTGGAAGCAAGCAATTGCATCCTTTTTTTTACGAGTCCAGCCATCATCGTTTGGAGAGAAAAGCTTGCAAATGTGAAGTGAGTGTACAATAAAGCCTCAGACACTAGGAAGAAAATTTAAAAACAAATCCAAAATCCAAATATAGAATTTAGAAAATCTCATAATTTTTTGCAGCCTGACTCATGATTTTTGAAAGCTTGAGGCTGGCCACATTGAACGCTACACAACTGTTTGGAATGAGGAGTAAAGGAGAATCCTGCCTCCAATCAAACCACACCTGGAGTTTAGGAAGATAGAATCAAATGTATCCAACTTAGAATGTGGCCATGACAAAGAAGCTAACAATAGTCAGTGCCAGCCGTTCATGCAGCCTCTTTGCTCCTGAGAAGTGACTGCACTGGGTTGGCTTTTGGTTATCCGATGGATGTGCAGAACAGGTTTAAGTCAAGTTAGTGCCCAAATATACGTGGGGCAGGTGGAGGTGGGCGCACATGTCTCCTCTCCCTGTCACTCAGACGTGCTCATGATTCCCATGAGCATCTCGTGCAGCTGCCTACAGAGATGAAGTGGAGGGTTGTGAATATCTGTTGTGATACCATCGCAAGGCGGTTACTAGGTACCTCAGCCCGTGTTGGGTGGGAGGTCTCCCCAAATTACAGTGTATGCATGTGTGTGTGGCTAGTTTACTGGGTTCAGGGGAATTTGAGGAGAGGCTGGGATTTTACTAGCTGCATGATCTGGTGCAAAAGAAATCACCAGCACCAGGAGCTCTGTGGCAAACGCCCCCATGGAGCTGCCTTTGTAGTTTTTTTGGGGGGGGGGATAGGCGGTAGTAGAGAGCGGACAGATGAGTTAGAAGCCAGGGATCCCTTCTCTTTCTTTGGCAGAGAGTGAAGGGAAGGAGACTATGGCAGCAAACTGATGCCACAATGCTGCATCTTGTGTTTTTACTAGTGCCCGAACCTGCCACTCCCAGCCCCTCCCTTCCCAGCACAGTTGGGGAGAAGCCCAGGGTTGTGATCTTGGGGAGGCCAGTCCCACAGGCAGTTCTCTGGGTAATAGGAGCTTGGGCACATGGCATGGGCTGGCCCCTAAGGCAAGGAATTGCTGTATTTATTCACATGAAGTGCTGCTTATTATCCTGCCCCGCCCCCGCAGGCACACACACTCTCTATATTATCAACACAAAAGCCACCCCCTCTCCATAACCCTTTGCTTGCACGTTTCAGCTTCTCTAGGGGTATTCCGATGAAACGGCCTTTTTTAGCAGAGTGGTTCTTGCTGTCGGTCACTGGGACTCCCCTTTGTAAGAGAACAAGCAGGGGGAAGTGTGCGGGTGCGGGTGTACACGTGAATGCACAGAGGCACGGGTGCACATGTGTCTCTGAGCCCTTCCACGTGTGCACTCATAGTTCACGCAGGCCTGCTTTTGAATCAGCTTTTGCCACCACTCTTTGCAGCCTCCTGAGCCGGGGCAGTAGGGGCCTGAAGGGTCATGGCAGCTGGGCATGGGGCCAGGTTTCTGGAAGACAGACCTCTGTTTTCTTGTTTTACATGGGCCCTGCTTTGGCTGGGAGGTGTTATGTCAGGGCGGTGGGTGAGGATAGCCTGTGCAGAGCTAGCAGTAGGATCTGTGTGAGAGACAGGAGCGGAGACGCGGTCGCCGAACAAAGACAGCGTTATCCTCAAGGGGCAGGTGAGGAATTATCTTAGGTTAATACAACTGTGTGTCAGGCTGGCACATTAATCAGGCTCTTGCACCCCGCCCCCACACACCCTCCTAATACCCAATCCACTGCCTGAGGGTTCTTTGATCTGTTCCCTGGTTGCCTCTCCATGCTCCACCGTGTAAGTCTTACCATTGCCCCTCTTGTCCACTGTTTTGACCTTGTCTTTGAATCATTTGTGGGGAAGTGAATTCGTAGCTCATGAAAATGAAGGGCTAGTAGTGCACACTAGAGTCAGGCCTTTTGCAAACTTCATCCCGCCCCCATCTCTGCCATTGCACCCCAATTCCGACTGGCACCACCCCGGGCTGTTCCAGTCCAGGGCTGCTCTACCCCACACCAGTGAACCTCTGTCTTTACTGCTAGCAGCCCCAGCTAGTCCAGTCCTGGGCCTTCCCCACTCTGTGCTTGTACATCATGTGAGATGGACAGCTCTCGACTAGGTACTAGCTTGAGACCCATCAACCTCATCTCACTTGTGATCAAATGAATTGGGTGCCCAGGCATAGAGAGCTAAATATATTGGGAGGAGACTGATATTTCATGTGACTGGGGTGGGAATATCTTCCAAAAATGCCCTTTCCAGTTTGTTTGCAAAGAAGAGAAAG
Source organism: Dermatemys mawii (assembly GCA_007922305.1). Lineage (NCBI taxonomy): Eukaryota > Metazoa > Chordata > Testudines > Dermatemydidae > Dermatemys > Dermatemys mawii. The sequence goes on from ML677366.1 coordinate 13,621,344, forward strand.
GGGAACTAAGTCTCCCTGTACCTCGGCACCCTTCCCTGAGTATCTGTAGGCTACATCTGGCCTTCAGACCAGCTGGATTGCCTGATCCTCCTTCCTTTCTCAAATGTTACAGGGCAGCTTCATTTAGCTTGTTTAGTTGCCTGGACTAGGAAAACTACAGGAAAGGGCTGGTCAGTGTTCGCTATTCTGCAGCATACAATGTGACTGGGGAATAAAGTAACTGTCTGTGTAGGTGCCTATATAACCCCCATCACATCTGAGCACCCAACCCCCTTAAGCATTTAAAAATAGAATGAATCATCTCTTTCCCTCCTCGCCTGTGGGAGAAATAACTTGATTAATGCAAAAGGCTTTTTGGTTTTGTATTCCTTTATGGGTGTGTGAACAGGGCTGGCCTTGTGGGAAACTGGAACAGAGCAGGTGAAGGGACTTTATTCCCCCATGTAGCACACGGTATGGGATGCATGGCTGGAGGAAAGCGATGTGACTAGATCATCTCTGTGCTCCGGCTGGCGGAACAGCCTTGGCCAAAGGCAACCAAGTGTAAGTCTGAGGAGCTGGCTTTTCTAGTCATAAAAACCAGAAGGGCCATTTATTTTGTCTGTTAGTATTTCTTGATCTACCCACACCAGAGCCAGCCTCAGCATTTTTTAGATCAGCATGTGAAACAATTTCCACGCCTCTCCCCCGATCCTCCTCCAACTATAAAGGACACTTGTCCACTATCACTGCACCCCTATGGGCACGGCTGGCCAGTGGAGATGGGGAAGAGTTGGGCCCCATCATTCTCGGGCAAAGAGCCCAAATTGAACCTTGCCCTCCCTGCTTATCCATTCTCATATCTTAATGCATCCTCACCTACGCTCCTCCACTCCCCAGTGCTGCCAACCTGGACTCCTTGTTAGTCCTCTTCTCACATAGCTGTCTGTGCTTTCTTTCACATTGCCTTTCCCATGAGGGGCACCCTCCCCAAGCCGATCTACAGTCTCTGCCTTCCCCCTCTTCAAACTCATCCTCAAAACCTATTTCTGTCTTGTTACTTGCAAGAAATTAAGCTCGTTGGAGAGAGCTGATCGTTATGGGGAAAAACGGAAACCAAAACTGTATGTTTCTTCCCACTTCCCAACCCCGTTTAGTGCTTGTTCTTAGACCGTGGACTCTTCAGGGAAGGGACAGTGTTTTATTTTATGTATGGGCAGTGCCTAGCATATTGTAGGTTCTACTACAACATTTCTCCAGCATCATTTATAACTGACGCACATTGCGTGTAATGGGCTCTTGTGGTCTTGCCCCTCCTTCACTTCCCTAGCTCCTCCAAGAGCCTTCCAGTCCAGCTGCTTGTGTCGGGGTCTCTGGCTAGCTGCTAACATGGAGAGAAAATGTGTCAGGGATAGTTGTCCATGTAAGCCAGGAGCTGCTAGGGTCCCCAGCCGCTGGAGGGCTTTATGGACATTCGGGTGAATTTTGGGACCTATACTTGTGACTCATATTGATTCCCTAATCATCACAATGATGCTGAGAGGTAGGGAAGTGTTGATATCCCCAGTTTATAGAAGTGGAAACTGGCGCAAAGGCTCAAATTTAAAAACATCGGTATATGCAGTTAATTACCTGAAACTGCACCTCAAGACTTAGATCTCTAACTCTGGGCACTCAAATTTGTATACTTTTGTCTATGTGACCTAGCAAAGGGAGTCAGGGATGAAACTGGGATTAGTCACTTGATCTGTCTGCTATATCATGCTGCCTCTCATTGAGACCAGGCTATCAAGCCACACATCCTTGTTGTCAAAAGTCATATTATGTGCTTAGCAGAGATGCAGGCCTGGCCACAGGCAGTCAACAGGGAGGGTCCCCGGGCGGCATTGCCCCCTCAACTGTGAATTTGCTGTTTGGGAAGATCTCAGAACAATGGACCGATATCTAGCAAGAGCTTTCAAAGATCAGTCTTAAGTGGTTGTACTGGGGCTATGGATAACTTGTGTTTTTAAGGAAAATTAGGGACACGTTTTTGGACTCCAGGACTGGCTTGCATTTTCAAGGCCATCTTTGCAAGGGAAAGAGCTGTAAGTTTGCTTTCTTTAAGAATGATAGTGCAGATTCTCCTTCAAATTCCTTGGCTCTCCAGCTGGAGCTGTGGTCATGGATCTGGTGTGCCCTCAAAGCCAGCTCTGTGTGTGAATGACTTTTTGAGCTAGAGCTAAGATGAAGTAAGGAGTTTTGCTTTCAGTTCTGAACATGGGGAGCTTTGTGCTCATTCTTCTTTCTTGTAGGAGTGAGTTCCAAGGCCTAGTTCCATCCCCTGAACTTACAGCCCTCCCCCTATTGTTCCACTTTACTCCAGTGGAATTTAGTTGTTGTAGGAGGTCACAGTCATGGAGGACAAGGTGATTGCTCCTAACAGGAGCTAGGTCCATGGGGGGGCTTTGAGTATCAGAATCGAGACCTTGACTAAGGCTCTGTACTCAGTGGGGAGCGAGTGCAGGGAGCGGAGCACTGAGGTGATGGGTGTCCTCGGTGACGGTGCATTTTCGTAGCAGCTGGAGCTTTCCCGGTGTGATGGGGTTTGTTCCTGGTCACTTCAGTGTCTGATAGGACGGGATGCAATCTTCCGGTCCTCAGAGATGGAAGTGGGATTTTTGTCATCACAGCCCTTTGGGCTCTCGACAGCACTGAGGAATCTGGAGGAACCCCACGAGCCCTAGATTTTGATGGTGGAGAAGGGGTGTTACAGAGGAGGCAAATTCCTCAACGTGTGAATCTTTTTCTGCCAGCATCACCCCAGTCTTGCCTGGGTTCAGTGTGAGCCAGTTGCTCCCCGGCTCCAGCTGCTCACTTTGGCCAACTCCTGGAGAAGAATAGGAGCTGGCGCAGTGTGTGTTCCATGCCATGGGAGCGGTGTGGTGCCTGAATGCTGCTGGCATTTAAGCCTGTGTCTTTTCCGTAGCTCTCCCAGTGGGTTCACATAGCTATGGGAGAACGGGACTGGAGAGGTGAGGTATTTTGGATGCAGAGGAGCTGTTGCCCCTGACAACTCCCTGCAGAGCTGTTTCTAGGCGTTGTTGCAAACACCAGCAGCCTCTGGAGATGGGACTCAATCAACAGCATTAAATGCCACAGCCAGGCCCAGTGGCATAAGGACGGACATACTCCCATTATCTATGGACAGGACCAGGTCGTTCACCAGAGCCACAAGTGCTGTCTCTGTCCTGAAGCTGGAGGGGGAGGGGGATCCAGGATACTGGCAGGGGGCACCAGAGCCTCTTAATACCCACTTCTTCATCAGCTTTGTTTCGAAAAGTGGGGTTAGGCACTGGGCAATAGTTTGCGAGGCCTCTCAGGACAGGGAGGAGGCAAGTCCAGCCCCCACTGATGAACATTCATATTGCCACTCTCGTAAGGAGGAGACAGAGGCCACATGACAGCCCGATTTACACTTTCTGCATCTCGCCCGCACCCAAGGATCTGGCCCGTAGCCTTTACTGTTTTCTTCTTGTGCTTTGGGTGACACATTTCTGTCAGGAATTGAAAGGAGAATCCACATGGGCTTCTCGTCTCGTGTCAGTTGCGATCAGGTACATAGGCGTGCGCAGCACATTTCATTAGGGGGGCGCACCCGGGAATTTTTTTTTTTAAAGGCACCGCACTCTGCACTGAAAGCCACTTTTTCATGGAGACATTAGGGTGTGCCTGGGCACACCCTGTGTGCACGCCTATGATCAGATGCCAAACCGAATCATGGCAATGAGGAAAGCGGCTGCCTTGATTACTAGAGAAGAAGAAAGACCTGCCACTGGTACTTCCCTGGTAAATGTGGGGTTCTGTTTACACTGCGTGCCTAAAGCAAAACCCAGGTCCTGAAGGCCTGATAGCCAGGGCTGAGCCTTGTTGCTGAAAACGTTTCTGCTGGAGTGACACTTACTTTGGCTGTGGATTTAATTGGTTTGCACTGGATTAATGGCACCAGTCTGATGGCAAGTCTGGGACAGTGAACAGCTTCTAGGCTTTACTTTTCACACTCACACCTAGAGAGTCCATAGCTCATGTCTGAGGATGGGGAAGCTCATCCCTTCCACGTTCTTAGACAGCAAATACCATAGCAGCCCAGGGGAGGGGAGGATGGTGAGGGAAATTGATTATTGATTTCTCCATAATGCCATCTCTCAATCCACAGTTTGAGAACTGCTGAATTATGCTAAAATCAATGGAATCAGAATGATATAACACTGTACTCAGAGCGGTGAATGAAGTGTACTATCAAGTGTACTAACACAATCATATTGTGCTAAGCACTGTTCCAACACAGCAAAAGTTAGTTCTGCCCTGAAGAGATTACAGTCTGAGGATTCTATGTATTAGCATGTACAGATATAACTTAGTGACTATTTTCCAAATAGTGTCAACCCATCCTTTACAATTTTGCCTGCGTTTGTATACATTTGTATACTCCAGTAAGAAAGCGAGACACCTAAGTGTCTAGAAATAAATGCAAGTCATGCCCAAACACAAAATCATATGCTCAGTTATAGAAGCCATTGGAAATTTTATTCGAAAATGCACATTTATTTTATGTGATTTGAAGGGCTAGAATAATGCAGACGTTGAGATTTATACAGGGCAAGGTCTTCGAAGGAGAGAAATATATTTTTACTTTTTAAGGGGAACAGAAAAGCTTTGAGCTTGCCAGGCCTGAATTCAGGATTCCCCATTTGTTTCCTGCAGCAGCTGATGACCTCACGCTTGCCTAAAATGGCACAAGTAACCTAGGATTTTGCTATGTGTTGCCTCAGAAACCTAGAATCTGAACTTGGTTCTTTGCTGATCATTAAAAGAGACTCTCAGAAACTTTGCCTTAAAATCAGGTGCAGCTTTAAAATTGTCTAAATAGTATTTTACTAAGGTGGGATCTTAAACAGCATTTTGAAAAGAGTAACTAATTTTTTTTAATATTTCACGAGTGCATAAAATTCAGCTTTAGAACTGTGAATCTTTTAGTTTTTGGGAGAAGTGGCATGCCTGTTCCCTGCTTGCAATAGGCATGTTAAACAGTTACTAGCTCACAAAGAGGTTGGCACTGACTTTCCTGGGTAACCAGGAGTCTGGGGGAAGGAGGAGCCGGGGCAGTGAATCTTCTGTCTCAGGAGAGGACAGCAGATGTCTGAATGGAAAGGACTCTCCCATGTCTGCTTAGGAGTCAGTTAATTTTAGTAACACGGGCCCAATTCTTCTCTCAATGAAGCCGGTGGAAGCTGCACCGGTGTAAATTGCTGGTAGATCTGGGCTCTATCTGTCCGTCAGTCTATATTTGTAGACCCAGTACCTCAAAGGTTGTTAGGCACCTAATTCCGATTGAAATCAATAGGAGTTAGACAGTTCAATACCTTTTGAGAATCTGGGCTGCAGATACTGTGACTAACATTTTCAAACATGGGTGCCCAAATTTAGGCACCTAAAACCATAGTTAGGCATCTAAATAAAAGTACATTGCTTTTCAGGTACTCTTCAGGTACTAGTCGGCTCAGTAGGACTACTCATATGAGGAGGGGTTCAGGATTGGGACCCAAATGGACCAAATTCTGTTCTCACCTGCTCTAGTTTAAATCCTACATCACTCTATTGACTTCAATAGAGTTGTTGTAATGTTCACCAGTGGAAATGGGAGCAGAATATGGTCCTATATATTTATGGCTGTAATTTTCTTTCTTTAGTATTGAATTATTTCGCTTTTCTTGGTTCCTTATGTTGTTATCCTGAGCTGATCCCTATAGGTTTAATGTAGTGTCTGTGTTGCATTAGTTACTAATATAGCTCTGTTCCCATGTAGTGTATGTCTGTGAGTTTATCTCTGGGTTAGAACTGAGGAAATATGTCAATAAAACCATTCGTGAATATTACAGACCTGCTTCCTTGGCATTAGCTTCCCTTTTGATTTGTATTCCACAACCATTTGGGCATGTGATTTTTTTCTCCCCTTTTTTGTTCACAAGAATGTTCATAGGAAACAAGTTTCACAAATTCTCATGCACGTTCATACATGTTTGTGTGAAGATTTGCCCCTGGCCTGTTCAAACGGCCATCTTGAAATCTCTTAGATTTACCTCCTCTTTATAAAAGTTTCAGTCGTCAGATTCAGGTGCAGAAATAAGATCATGTGATACATGTGCCCAATCACATGCCATGAATAGCCAATCAAAGTCTCTTCGTGGAGAACTGACAAACAGAAAACAGGGACTGATTAATAGGAAAAAGCATTCAACAAGACTAGCTTGCTCACCTCTAATGTGAGCACACTTGTGTAGTAGGGGTCTTGTTATTTGTGTATGGGATGTTTGTGTTTATGGGTTTTGCTAGATTTGTTTAATACCCCTGTTGGGCTAATATAAGGCAAGATCTGGTCTGAATGTGTTTCAGGTCCTGGATGGTGGAAGCTCCAAATTTTGTGCTGTGCACGCCTTATAAACAGCTCCCTAGAGCAATGAAAAGTGTAACCATGAATACACGTGAGATATTTGGCTTTGTGTGGGTTCTAGGAGAATTAGAATGTGCAGCCCATGTGGGTGTCTGTCTGTCTGGCGCCTTCCCTCCATGGAGGTCTCTTTGTCTGGCTCTTTCTGTGTATTTGCATATTTGGGAAACTTTGGCCCCTCCCTCTGTTTTTCCTTGGCTCCGCAGAGCCCTGGGTATTTCCCAGTGAACAGTATGTGCACATGCGGCCCCTCCAGCCAGGTGTCCTAAGGTTGGCTTGCCAAGACCTGTCTACTCAACAATCACAGACATGGCTCCTCCATAGGGAAATGGGGCATTTTCTAACAATTTCTCCTGTAACCGATGAGCTGGCAAGGGGAAGAAACCAAACCTCTGACACCTGTTCCCCTGCGCAGCACTACAGGAACCACAGCGGCCTTCCCCGATTTTTCCCTTCCTGCCTGCTCCCACTCTGCCGTAATCAGAGGCAGTGATTACAAAAAGTCCCAGTGCTGAGTGTCTGATTTGTTGCTGTGACACTGATCCACAAGGCCAGGTTTAAGCAAATGTTATTTTATCTGCAGAATACCAGCAGGGCTGAGCCTGTTGCTCTCTCAACACTCTGCCCTGCTCCCTGAACTTTTAACCACCCTCAGCTTATCCTTTCTGAGCCCATAAGATCGCTCTTGTTCTCTCCCCTGGAGCACCAGCTCCCTCCTCCCGAAAGCCCCGAACCTCCAGCCTCCCTTCTGGAGACTATAACCCCTCTGTGCCTATCAGCACCCTGTTTCAACCCCTCAAGCATGTAATCTCCCCATCATCATGAACCTCTAATCACCCCGCCTCTCCAGCCCTGCTCTCTGATTCTCTGTGTCTGTTAAAGCTGGGAGGGCGGGGGAGACGATGGGGCAGCTGCAAGGTGGTGTTAGTAAACACTCTCTTGGGTTCACATTTTAATTCCCCCTCCCGCTCCCTGTCTTCTCTTCCCCACCCGCTCCCTTGTCTACATGCTCACACAATGAGTCCATTGTCAAGGGGCGATTTGAATGAGGGGTCTCCGGGCATGTTCCCAGCATTGTCAAACGGGGTGGGAAAAAAAACCCCACAGCCCTGGCCCAGGCAGGAGGACCAGACCAGACTGAGACAGATGCCTAAATTAGCGACAAAGCCTTTTGAATGTCCCCAGCAGACAAGGCCTGCCTTGTGTGGGTGCGCGCGCAGGGCCGCGTGTGGCTGGGATGGCAGCTTGCATGTCTCCCCATGTTAATTAGTTTTGCATGCATGTCTGATAAGGTGCCAATGAATATGTTTGTCCTCCTTCCACTGGCGAAAGCTGTTTTAATGGTGGGGGAGGGGGAGAGGGAAGGGAACTTTGGAGGGGGAGTGTGGCTGTGTGCTGGATGCAGCCTGGCAGACTTGGATAATTAGCAGCCACAAAAAGACGGGGTGAGGTTTAAAGTGACTCCTGGGGTCTCAGAGGGGGCATGCAGGCTGCAGCTTAGGACTGATGATTTGTGGAAATGTGATCTGACATCGGAGTTGCTAATTCAGGAAAGGTTAAAAAAAAATGCGACCATTTTTATTTGCTAGGTCGCCTTCCCTCTCCGTCTTTTCTGTTTCTCTGCCTGCTTGTCTGTCAGTCTTTCTTCCTCACTGCCCCACATCTGTCCCACAACTCCTTGAAAAGGGGTTTATTTCCAGTGGATTTTAACACACTTTTATACACACACAAAGCATTAACAGCAACAACCCCCGCCCCCAGCCTAGTACACGGAAAAGAGGTGTGAAAAATCCACTGGCAATAATAATAATAAAAAATAATATTTTACAGGGATGAGACACGTGGCTGGGGGAGAGGGTAGCAGAGAAAATAGACAGACCAAGAGAGAAGTAGAAAAATAGAGGGAGAGAATATTTGATGTGGTCAAAAGGTTTTATTGGCATTTGTTTGGAATAGACTCATTAAGCAGTAGTGCCCTTTCTACCACCTTAGCATTTAGGCTGTATATGACACAGACTTAATAATATTTGGCGTTTTAGGAACTGTTTGAGAGTTATATATAGATATTTATTGCTCAGAAGCTAATTTTTGCATCCCTCCACCTATAGTGTCAGGCACCCTTCATATCCTGAGTCCAACTGTACAAACTTCTTTACTGAGTAAATTTAAAAGAAACCCTCTTTAATGATCTAGAGAGAAGGGACTTACATGGCTGGACAATGACTAGCCAAATATCAGGTGTGGAGCTGTTCCTGAGATGTGCTGCTGCAGCATAAGTTAGGCTGAATCCCTGACCCTCTGGAAGTTGATGAGTGTTTTGTCATTGACTTCAATGGAGCCAGGATTTCACCCCTTGTTCCTGGGTGTTTTGCCTCTTTCTCTCTCCATCTCTTTGCACTCACTGAATCCTGGAGACTGTTCCAGGTAAGGGAGCAGCATGATAGGAAGGATAAAGCTGCGAGCTGGAGAAGGAGATGACTGGGTGGGCAAGGCAGGAGATAGGCAGGAGACAGGGTGGAGAAGGGAGGCCAAGATGCTGCAGGCCCTTCGGGGTGCGGATGGAAAGCCTGGTGCAGTGATGGCCAGAAAGGCAATGGTGGGGTTGGAGGCGGGTGAGTGATGGGACGACAGTGGCAAGAGAGGGAGACGACTCCTTTCATCAGTCTGAGGTAGATGAGGGGAGAAGGTTGCAGTGTTGGAGGCAAGAGAGGGCCCAGGTTTCAGCACTGGGGAAAGAGGAAGGGGTGGGGCGTGGGCTGGTAATACAGAAGAGGAGGCAGTGCAGGACTGAGGGGCTGATCCAAAGCCCACTAAGGTCAGTTTCCACTGAAATGGTGTGTGCTTGTGCAGTGGAGGTTGGCAGGCTAGGACTGAGCTGACTTTATCCCCCGGCGTGTGCTGTACTCTGGGTGGAGTTTCCTGTATCCCTGCTGCCAGGTGAATGGAGTCTTCTGAAGCCGGGGTGCTGGAACTAGAGGTGCTGGGCGTACAGCAGCACCCCTTGGCTAGAAGTAGTAATAACAACCAAATCCGTGGTTTCTGCATCCAACACCCCCAGTATAACAATTGTTCCAGCACCCCTGTGTAACAGGCATGCAGGGATCTCTTTCTATGCAGCGCGTGTGTTTACATGCAAAGGCAGTTTGTCCTGTATGTGCCAGAACCTGGTTCCCCTGGCACTCACCGGTCCCCTCCCTCTCTGAGGCTCACAGATTGTTCAGCCGCAGCAGCAGGCAGACATCCTGGACTACTAGCCAAGAACAAAGTTAAAGACAGAGCCACCTACACAAACCCGCCCACTTACTGGCTTTTCTCTCGCCTCTTCTCTGCGCTCCATGCAAAGTTCTCTAGAAGGTCCTTAGAATTCTTTATTGGCTGTACACACACAGCAGCTTCCCTCTGCCTATGTTTAACCCTTGTAGTACCCCGGGTCCAGGCATTTAGATTGTTGAGAATCAAAGGGCAGCCTTTTATATACATGGGGCTGTACTTGCAAGGGTATATTTCTAAGTCACCTCAGATAATCAAATAAACTTATTTTTACATTAATGCTTTAGTGTTCAGCCAGTGATTTTATTTGTCCCCTTCTGTTGTAACAAGGGTCTGGGAGTTTTGGCTGGATGTTGTGCCTCCCATGAAATAGTGAGAATTTATTAGAACAACCAGTCAATTGGGGAAATTCTCCAGGCATCACAGTTACCTGTAACGCAAGGGGCTGGGAGAAAGAGCACTGAGATATTCCTAGCAATGCGGGCAATGACTGCAGGGACTGGGAGCTTTATTGTGCATTTAGAGAAGTCACTGAGAGTGGTTGTGAGTGCACACGGGCATGAGTGTGTGAGCCAGTAGCAGTTTGGTAGAGGCTGCATATGAGTCACTAGCTGCATCTTTGCATGTGAATGCATAAAGCATGTGCAATTTTTTTCTCCCATGGCCACTGTAAAAAATTATTTTCAGAACTCTTGGAGCTGTTTGCTCATTAGATTCACTGCTCAACCATGAAAGTCTGTGGATGATTTGTGATCAAGAAAGGGAATTCCTCCTGTTTAGAAAGCATGGGTCATCCAATCAGAGAACAAAAGCAGTCATAGAATCATAGAAGATTAGGGTTGGAAGAAACCTCAGGAGGTCGTCTAGCCCAACCCCCTTCTAAAAGCAAAACCAACCCCAACTAAATTATCCCAGCCAGGGCTTTGTCAAGCTGGGCCTTAAAAACCTCTAAGAAAGAAGATTCCACCACCTCCCTAGGTAACCCATTCCAGTGCTTCACCACCCTCCTAGTGAAATAATTTTTCCTAATATCCAACCTAGACCTCTCCCACTGCAACTTGAGACCATTGCTTCTTGTTCTGTCATCTGCCATCACTGAGAACAGCTGAGGTCCATCCTCTTTGGAACCCCCTTTCACGTAGTTGAAGGCTGCTCTCAAATCCCCCCTTACTCTTCTCCTCTGCAGACTAAACAAGCCCAGTTCTCTCAGCCTTTCCTCATAAGTCATGTGCCCCATCCCCCTGATCATTATTGTTGCCCTCTGCTGGATTCTTTCCAATTTGTCCACCCACTTTCTGTAGTGGGGGACCCAAAAATGGACACAGTACTCTAGATGTGGTCTCACCAGTGCCAAATAGAGGGGAGTAATCACTTCCCTCGATCTGCTGGCAATGCTCCTACTAATACAGCCCAATATGCCATTAGCCTTCTTGGCATCAAGGGCACATTGTTGGCTCATATCCAGCTTCATGTCCTCTCGAATTCCCAGGTCCTTTTCTGCAGAATTGCTGCTTAGCCAGTCCCCAATACTATGTGACTTACTGGTAGGTGAACAATCATATGGTATGAATAATGAACCAGCATAATCCAGCACATGTTCAAACAAACTGTGTGGCGAATATCAGTACTGCAATCCCAAGGGCTCAAAAATCACGAGTTAGGCCCCAAAAGTTATTAGATTGGCTAAAAGTCATGAGATTTTTTTAAAAAATACTAAACATGGGATTCTTTATATTTGTCTTTGGTCTGCTGTGCCTTTAGATGCACTCGGGTCACATTTTCAATCTTTTCACCACAGCCACCTTATAAAGTGAAAGCTAAGATTCTCCATTAATCACAGGATTCCAGATTCTGGGGCTTAAAGAAAGACACCAAATATCACAAGGCTTGTGATAAAATCATAAGCAATGGCAACACTGGAATACTGAACAAATCTGCAAGTTACAAGCTGTTTGGGGATAATTTGCAAATGGAACAAAAAAACATTAAAATCACTCTGATAAATAGTTCCAAGTGACTAATTCACCCAGCCCTAGTTGTGAATCTTAATTCACTCAGAAGACAAATCCAGATGTCCTCATCCAGGCCGTATTCTGCCCTGACTCAAACTAACCCCTGGCCAAGTTCAGCTGACTCTACAAAGGGTGAATGAGGCTGTCAGGCTTAACTTCTCCCTTTCGCAAGCAAAATCAGTGAGAACTTTGCCTGAGGAAGGAGTCAAGGCCTTGGCCTGGTGTTTGTCACTTGCCCTGGGGTCTTTGGATGCAAGATGTAAGGGAAGGGACAGGTCATTATTACTCTTTATTCCCAGGTGACAGACAAGGTGATTTAAAGGACTGACTCGTATCTTATTTTAAGCTGGTGTGTTGAGTATATCTTGGCTTTTAGGTCAGACCCTTTTCCCCACCTCTAGACCACCTGCCTAGGTCAGAGCATCCTGGCAGGCTGAGGGCAACATGTGAGAGCAGAACTCAAAGGAAATGGCTTCTGAACTTTAAGGAGCGCCATGCAGACACAAACTCCCCCAATGCTTGCAAGTAGCGGCCTAAGGGAATCTACCAACAGAACTGTCTCAGCAAACAGAGCGGTGATAATCACCCACCACGCATTCCCAGGTCCTGCCTTCTCCAGCAACCAGCTACTGTACCATTGACGCATGCCGGCAGGGTTGTGCCTAGCTTGCCATTGACTTGCATGATCTTAGCCAACTCTCAGGTCAGAGCTGGAACTCAATGCTGCAAAAAAGCCAGCAGTCTCTTGGGCATGTCAGAATGCAACCATGATAACGATCAGCAGCACATATATTAACATGGGCCATGACCAAGCTAAGGTAGAATTTTGACCAGATGTCCATGCTGTGTCAGGGAGAAGAAGTCAAGGCCAGGGCAGAAGATGAGGGTGCTGGGTTACATGAGTCCAACCAAGGACTCTGGGAATGTCTCTGTACCTCAGTTTCATCCCTAGGCATAGAGAAAGGCACTTGGCCCCAGCCGGGCTTCCGTTCTCCCTGGCTGTGTCTACCTTTCAGCAGCAGCATGCTAAGGCTTTGGAAGCCAGGCAAACCCTCTGGTGGATATGCTCCACCAGCCAAGTCAGGGAAATACCAGTTAAGCCTGCTCAGTTCTTCCTCTCAGGTTGCAGATACAAAAATTCACAATGAAAAGCTCAAATATGTTCAGCAGAACCAGCCCTCAGATTGCTGCAGGAATGTGGCTTTTGGGTCCAGTCACACTTAGACCCAGTACACCTTATACAGGAACTCTGCTGAGGGGTTTTGGATGCCTTGACACTTGATCTTTTTAATGGCCAAGGTGAAGTGACCCTAATTCCAAGCTCCAGTAGAGTCTGGTGACATTTAATAATGGGTAGGAAAAACTGATACGGTATGTTGTGCTCAGAGCCAGGGTGCAGCTAAAGACCAAGCTATAGCTGACTTAAAATGGTAGATACAAAGTTTGCCTTGCCCTCTGGATTGGCCAGGCTCTGAATTTACCCATTAATGTGTCAGTTTTAATTGCACAGAAGAACTTGGACTGACTGAGGAAAAATGTCCTGCAAATAACTGGAAACATCCCTCTGCCTGTGCATAGCCTCAGAGCACATGCCCATCTGGAGCCCTGGTCCAACAAAGTCCTCTCTTTCTGCCTGCCTCACCTTTCCTCTTTTGCTGCATCACTCATCCATCCAGTCTCTGGTTAATTCAAGCCCCTCGTCCCCTCACAGTGAAACACAAATTTGCTTTGTAAAAATTCTTTGCTGGGATGATCTGCAGAAGAGTCATCCTGTTGGGAGAAATATTTCCATACGAGCAAAACCTCTTTATGCATCCCTGGCAGCAAAATGGGTAACACACTCTCCTTGCCAAGGCTGCTTGGCACAGCTCGAGTCACGTAACTGGACTAGTGTGCCAGCAAGAGACAGCTCAGGAAGAGTTAAACCGGGGGCCACTAATCCATGTGCACGAAGCATACACAATTCTCTCTCTCTCTCCCTTCATTCTCATCTAGCCCCCTGTCCCCCACCCATGCACACACAGAACCATCTTTTATCATCTTCCTCATCTCCTTCTATCCATTTCTCTACCCCTCTCTCTCTCTCTGCCTCCCCCAACCCCAACATTCCCCTTACTTAGTCTGGTTCTCTATCTCTTTCTTTACCCTCTTATTCTCCTTCCTCTATCGCTGTCTGTCTCTCCCCTGCTCTCCTGTGTTGTCCCCCCACAACCCATTGCCCTTCCCCCGCCTCCCTCACACTCACTCTTTCATGGCTCCAGAGCTGTATATTCAAGTGGGAATGAGGGGGGTGTATATCTTGGCTGTGGTGGAGGTCACAGCTATATGGGGATTGTTTAAAAGAGATCTGCCCACATCCCAGCCCATGTGACCAGCCTCAGCTGCAGCTCTCTCTTTCTTAATCTGGAGATAAGCGTGATTATCCGAAGAAGGGCTGTTCTGAGCTTTGTAACTGTGACAGGGGAGCTTTCAAGTCGCACTTTGCTGGCAGAGCAGCGTTTAAAGCCGGGGAATCAGATTCCAAGCGTGGCTTTGCATCTCTTTTCTGCTGGGAGCACAGTGCGGGGCTGGCAGTGGGGATGGGAGCTTTATTAGGACTTTGCTTATGGTGCGGAAAAGGAGGGGGGGGGAAATCCAGATTCACTAGCCCATTTCACAACCCACAGCAGGGTTGCAGAAAGCACCATTGAATAAAGAGGATGGACTGAGATGAGCCCTGGTCTAAGTGGCTTGGACTCTCATTGACTTCACTGTGCATGCACTGGGGCTGAATTTGGTTCCTTGCATCTCACCATCTCTGCTGATATTTCACTTCATTGCAAATGTGTTGTTTAGAGGCCCCCAATTCCTCTGTCTTCCAACAAAATGAAACCCATTGCCCTGAAACCATGTGACGGCAAAGGTATTGTTCTGGAAGGCAATTGAGATGGCTCAGGGAATTGGCAGAGAGATATGGAACCTTCCCCTTCTGGATCAGTAGCCTGAATGCAGCCCAAGTTAGTAGTGACTCAATGCTGTTATTGGATGACATCTGTCTGGCCTGCAGAAAATGAGTCCAATGCTCAGATGCTTGGCCTGTATCTTGGCAGGCCAGGTATCCATGTTGCAAAACCCACCACTGCCACCTCTCATACTAACTGCCCCTACTGAAAGGCTCAATGGAGAGGTCAAAGTTGGAGGCCAGTGTTGGACTGTGGCACAGTGCTGGAGGGTAGTACATTTGGGAAGCTTGCAGTGTCCCTGACCATTCTTCACTGGCAGCAAAAAGAGCCCTTCAAAAATTTGGATTTGGGAAATTGAGCGCCAAACTGTGCAGACTGTAGGGCCTTGGTATTAGTTTGGGGCCAACTTGCAGTTATTGCTACCTGTCTTGGGTGGAATGATCCATGCCACAGCGTGATCATTGGTAGGGGGAGGAGGGCGGTTCAGTTGCTAAGATGGAGCCCCGCTTCCTTTTCATTTGATCTGTCTTCACAAGTGGCAATGGGGCCTTTTCTTGCATGTCTGGGACTCATCCGTAGAGCCCGAATGTCCCTGCTGCTCCCCCACTGTGAGAACTGGCATAATTCCAGGGCTGCCTTTTTGGCCGGATCCCGCAGCGAAATCACTGGGGCTGCAGGATCGGGCTGTCAGATGACAGCTGCTCACCTGTTGAAAGACCAGAACCTACACCGAGTGAAGGCTCATGTCCTCCATGTCCAGTTCGTGTGAACGGGGTCTGCTGGTTTGATGGGGTGCAGGGGTCTTTGGATGTGTTGTGGGGGAGCTGTGAAGTGATGCCAGTAATTTCACCAGAGGCTCCCAGAAAAAAATATGTGTCCCCAATGCTATGCTAACCCCTATGTCCCAGGGTGGAGGATGCACTTGGGAGAGGGGTGCTGGAGAGATCAGCTGGGGAATCTAGACATGTATTTCCTTTTTCAAAGAACGCCCCGTTCCCATACCCAAGGAAACCGGTGACATCCCTGAACAAACAAGCTTCTATGGCGTGCTCCCGCTGGGATGTTTCTACTTTGTCCCTGAATTGTACGATTGAGGTTGAACCCTTGGTCCCACTGAAGTCGAGGGGAGTTTTGCTGTTGACTTCAGTGCGGCCAGCATTTCATTCTCAGAGTGCTTGGCTGAGCAAAGAGCTGATGAGCTGATGCCAAGGTTTCCTTCTTCCAATAGAATAATGACCTGCCCTCTCCTGGGGTCCTGCACCCCCAGGTCTCACCCGATAGATTGTGGGTGTCATGTACAGGTCACTGAGCAAAGGACAGGGAGAGGCCAGGGCCATGTCTTTGTTTAAGTTTGCACAGCTCCTAGCACACTGTAATGATGAGACAGGGCTGCAGACACAGGGGTAGGTGCTCTTTGTACCTGACTTCTCAAGGGTGGCCAAACAATTATCCAGCTTACCCCAGCTCTCCCAGCCACATGGGAAACAGATAAGTCACAGCCATGCTAGTCTCTGCTAACTTCAGCAGGAAAGTGTTTTAATTTGAAGTGTCCAGGACCTAACTAAAGACGCGGAAGGGGCTCCGAAATACAAATCCAAAACAGATTTTTCTTTGTCAGCTGACTCTGCAGAGCATCTCTCTCTGCTCCAGCACTGGTCACTCACGCCAGATCAGGACCTGAAATCTTGAATCCGCTTCTCTGACTGGTGATGATGCCAGGTGGAGGCAGTTTAATAATTCTCGAGCCTGGGCTGCAACCAGTCACGCTGCATTATTAAGAGTGAGATAGGGACAGTCCCGATTTTTGGGTCTTTTTCTTATATAGGCTCCTATTACCTCCCACCCCTCATCCTGATTTTTTTTACACTAGCTATCTGGTCAGCCTAGCGAAACATCGGGGTGACCATGTGAGCTGCCGAGTTACCAGACAGACTCCTGGCGTGGCCAGAATGATGGTGTTTGGTGCATTATCGTTAGTGCTAGTGGTACGTTAGAAATAAGATTGTGCAGCTACAAAATTGGGGTTGGTAGATTTCCATTTCTGGGCTTTGTGCACTCACTCTGAACATCCCATCCTATGGGTCATGGTGTTGGGACAACTAGATGGCTGGCCTCTGTGGAACCAGTTCCTAATCAACTGTTCTAGGCACCCTTGTGGCGCAAGTTCAAGTTGCAAACTTGCTCCCTGGGCAAGCCCTGTAGGAGCAGCACATTCAGCCCCAGTGGGAGAGGAAGCACATCATCCTCTAGTGCTAGGGGCAGCTCTGGCTGGCTTCTAAAGGAGCCAACTCCATCCATGCCTGTCCAGAGGATGGGTTGCTAGAAGTGGGACAAGTGAGGATAGGGAGTTATGGCGGAAATGCTTAGTATGTATGTAGGATGGGTAATTTATTAGCATACTGGAGTCTTATGCAGCTGGGGGACTTAGCACTTCCATTAAATATGTGGGGGTGGTAATACATCTTCTCCCAAAAAGTCAGACTGCCACATAGAGAGGACTTTACTTGAAAGGTTTATCGCTGCGGTGGGGATTCCTTTGCTTTACAGTAGGGTTTTTTTTTAAGAGAGATGGGCCAAAGAGGTAAATGGATTAGGATTAGGGTCAGGACAGGGACTGGAGTTTGGGTTCAGATCAAATCAGGACTAGGGAGCAGCTTTGATAGCTGCCACCTTGTTAGTGGTTCTCATTAAATTCTGGCTGTATCCACAGTGAAATGGGAAATAGCCTTCCTGGTTTGGGATCCAACCTGGCATGAAAATCGTTGGGGCAGTTTCCAGCCTGGAAAGTTGAACCTGAACCCAGGCAAAATTCAAAAAAAGTTGGATTCAAGGATCTGCTTTTGGCCTATCTCTAGTTTTATCTGTTGGGATTTTGCAGTGAAAACTCAGCAGGTCCCTCAGCTGGGACTGCTTGTAGAGATGCTTTGGTTTCCCTGCATGGCGATTCTGTGACATTTCCTTTCCTCCACACCACAGGCTGTCAAAGCTGTTGTGCATCTTTAAATCAACCTACAATGCATCGGAGGCTATTCATGTAGCAGATATCCTGGGAAGAGGTGGGAGAATTGGAATGTGGGTCCCCCATGAGGGTTTTGCCTCATGATCTATAGGGACAGCTCAACTGGCTTCCCCCAGTAGAGCCTTCTACGACTGGTTTTCAAACTGTGTGCTTGCAACTGCATGTGCATGTTTGTGTGTGCCTGATTTTTGCATGCAGCTACCATGTTTGGGCACATCTATTATTTGCATGGACACGTATCCAGCTGGTGCATATAATCCTGGGGACTAAATAAGCAAATTAGGTAAGGAGTTGCAAGTGCATAATTCTGAAAATAAGCTCTTAATTATTACCCACACTGCCTTTGCATGTTTATGGAGTGTCGTGCAACCAGTCCTTGTAGGGATGAAAGAGCTGTCTTCCCCACTGCACTCCAGTGTTTCTATCTTGCTAACTAAATTGGTAAATTGCTTCTTTTCATGCCTATGACACACTACAGGGCTTTGGTGAGGATGTGGCTGCAATGTGTAGCTTTGCTGCTTTGCTCCTGTGTATTGCATGAAGAACAATGAGGTGGACCCAGGACCACATTTTCTCCTAGTGACTCTGAAATACTGGACAAAAGTTTGGGATTCAGTGCAGCTGCCATATATATATGAAGACCATATAAATATAATATTGATTTTTTAATAAAAAATAAGTGGAAAATTGAATAAAAAAGACAAAAGAGCAAAAAGTAAAGACCAGGGAAGGGAAGGAAGAGGTGCAGAGAGGGGAAAGGAGCGTGACACATTTGTTTACATCCACTAAGAATTAATCAAAGGTTACTGAAAAGCCCAAATCTTTTCAAATTTGTCTGTGGTCCCCCTTCTATGAAATGTTACCCGCTCTTTAGCTGTTAGGTCAGCCAAATTGCTGAACTAAGCTTCTAGCCCTCCCTAATTTAGATTGCCCGTGCCAACTCTGGAACAAAGATTTGTGTAGATCCTTGAAGCCTAGCCAATGGACAATTGCCTTGGAAAACATTAAACTCTACTATTGATCTACAATTAAGACTGATCTAGCCATGTTACATGGTCTGAAGGACCTGAGCCACAAAATGCAACAGGGGACAACAATGTATTTCTCTGGAGACTTGTGCAATCCCGGATCCATGAGAAAGAGAATGCAGATATAGCCATGTGTGTATTTGTGCATGTGTGTAATGGTCACGTACATATATTTGCTTATGTAGTTACACATCAGTGTGTGTATTCATGCATTTGTGTGGATGAACATGGGAGGAGAAACAGGTAGGAGAGGTCACTGTCTGTTCTTAGGAATCTCTTAAAACTGGTGTGAGCTCCTACAGAAAGTGTTAAAATTTGAGTTGCAAGCAAAAGATGAAAACTTCTCTCTTCAAGTTGTTCCTATTAATTTCAGGCCATATAGCAGGAGTTTGTGTGGTAAATTGAAGTCAGTGAGTCCTCCTAGTGAGACCAGGAGACTAGGAGTTAGAATAGCTGCATTCTAGTCTCGCCTCTTAAACTGATTCACTGGGCCAAATTCAGTCCTAATGTAAGTGGCTGCAACTTTATGAAGGTGACTAGCATTGGGCTCATTTCCGCCGACCTGTGGCCTTGGGCCAATCCCTTGCAGCGCTCTATGTCTCTGTTTCTCCAAGTATGTCATAAACCTGCCCTTTGTAAAGTGCCTTAAATTTCTCATATCAAAGTCATTACATCAGTGCAAAGGATTTTATTGTCCACATTACCTGAGGAAGGCAAATCTGGTGAAATTAACTGGAGAGACAGGAAGCTCATGGTTTGCAATTATCACCAGAAGTCAGTGTAGATGGTTGTTTACTCTGCTATGCCTGCTCAGAATGAGCATCTGAAGCAATGACTGTGAGAATCTAACTATATGGAAAACTTCTTCTCACCTTCCTGGGCTATAGTAATGACAGGAAAATGGAGGGGAAGGGATTGACTGAGTGATCCGTCTGGTGACCTGGTCGAAGATGGTTTCCTGACATGACATAGAGAAGCAGGAGCTAGAAGGGTAACTGAGCCATTTCCGTTTGCAGAGTGCCAAGAGGCCATGCTCACCAAAGGCAGAGACATGGGAGAGCAGCTCAGTGATGGCAACCAGAACAATGTTTGTATTTAGGACTTGGATGATACCAGATAAGGGCGAAATAAAAATGCTGCATTTCAGGCAAGGGTATTTTGAAAGACTGCAGGGAGGGCTGGGTGAAATTGAGTTGGTAAAAGCACCTGAAAGGACAAAGATGAACAATTGTCTCTCCAGGAAGGGTCCTGAAGGCCATCCAGCAGTGAGCACTGAACACTCGAATTCTTAAAGAGATAAATGGATGATTGCTGAAGGGATTTCAGGGGACAAGTAGAGTTATAGATGAGGTCCAATCCATCAGACAGAGAAGGGATCTGAAAGGGAAAGTTGAATGAGCAAGGGAGATAACCAATACGTATTATTGATTGATACATAAGCAAGAAATTGGTGAATGTTTTCCTAGTAAAGGTGAAGGGAAGATTTTCAGAGAGGGAGGGGAAGGCAATGCCTAAATCAATGAAACGGTTAGCTCGGTTTCAGGAACTGTGTATAGTCCTCAGGCCAGGAACTGATGCAAAATTTTCAGTGGAGGAAGAAGACACCTTGAGGGAATCAGGATCGCAGCAGAAGAAAGAGCAAATCCAGATAGGATCCACCTAAGATTAGGAAGGAAGAGGCAAAGATATGAAAAGCGTATACAAGATGTATTCAAAGCCTCTTGGAAAATAACTCTGCATGTACGGGCATAAAGGGCTCCACACATTTCAATGTGGAGGGTTGACCACTCATTGTTGAAATGCAGCCAGCTCTGGAGTGGAAGCAGTAGCCACTCTCCACCAGCAGCTTGACACGGCAGCTTTTCAGGATGAGAAGTGAAAACTGACCTCCCTGTTGAAAGGACAGGATGGAGTTGAAGTGAGTAGAATGTAATCTCCCAGACTGGAATGTGGCCAGGACACTGAGATTAATACCCACTTAATCATCACGAGTGACAAGAGCCTTCATGATCTATTACTGAAAACCAGCCTATCACCCCACACTGTATTTGGACATGAGGTCAGCTCTGACTCAGCTGGAATACCGACTCAGTCAACCCTGTTCCCGCAGCACCCGGAATTTTACTTTGGTGCTCATACCCATACCGATTCTGCTCAGTTTGAGTGGCAGCCCGAGGTAGGATGACCAAAGCCGTACTGATGCACTAGGGAAGGCTGATGTACCATCCATATTGAAGGGACTTAAAGACCATTCAGAAGACTAGTTATTGTTATTACAAACATTGATTATAAGGCACCCTTCTCCATGGTATGTGAGTCCATTTTTCATTGATTAAAAGCAAAAACCTTGACAAAAACATGTCTGATTATCTGATTTTTATCATCAAAGGATCTGAGTTCCCTGTGAAGTAGGACAAGGGACTGAGGCCCAAAGATCACACAAACAGTCTGTAGCAAAGCTGAGAAGTGGGCATATATCCTGAACCCCACTCCAGCATCTTAGCCCCAAGATCATCCTTCTCTTCAAACACACCACAGAACTGGAGGAGACATAGTCAATACGCTGGCGGCTGCAGATTCTGTCACAAGTCACAAAAACCCTAGACCAATAGATGCCTCTTTCAATGCTTCCTAATGGAGCCCGGCTCAGGCTCCGAATTTTTCTAGTGGCAATAAATTTCAGACAGAATGGCCTTCTCCCAAGCAAGGCCTCACCCATCTCCTTTGAGGTTCTGCCTTGGGGCAGGTGGGTTAAATGTTCTGGATCAGCACAGATGCTGCAGATCAGACAGGGAGAGCTGGACTTTAAAGTAGCAGGCCCTAAGCCATTTAGGGCTTTGTAGATAGTCATCATCACCTGGAATTTCACCCAGGGGTTGACCAGCCTCCAGAGTTTAGCCTAGGTATGATATGCTCTCACCAGCTTACTTTCGTTCAGAGATCCTGATTCTGTGCTAAATGAAACGTCAGCATGGTTTTCATGGTTAGCCTCAGGAAAAGTACGTTCGTCAACCATGGAGGTCACAATCGGCTAATCTGAGAAGAACGGATGCGTCCTCATGCTAGCCATAGGCAAACATGACTTCGGCAGTGGGGTTATATAGAAAATGCTAAGCGGTGCTGCAAAGCAGGATCAGATGGAGATGATGGAGACAGAGACCCTGACTAACCAAACTGAAGAAGCAGTAATGAGAGTCCCTGAGGGGAGAAGCTATGGATCTAATTCACCTGAGTGCTAAAGTTTGAATCCTCTCATCTTAAAACTTTTTTTTCTTTACTATTAATATCTGAGTAGTGCCTAAAAGCCACAGCTGAGACTGGAATCCCATTGCGTTTGGCCTTCTTGCATCCCTCCTATCGGTGACACCTGCCCACACTCACCTTCCCCATCACTGCCTTTTCCCTCCCTCCCTTTGCTGCCTCCTCCTATCCCACCCACTGGAGCTACTCCGTTTGATACATTTTTGTTTAAGTTTCCATTTTCATCATGCTCTTCCTTTTTTCTCCTCCACACAGCGCTTCACCCTTTCTGCCTGTATCAGGCTCTGTAACTAACTCTGCAAAGCACTGCTCTCAGGGTCTGCGTAGGAAACACACACTATAAAATATAGAACATTACCAAGCCTTTTCCCCCCATGTCATTGACTTACCAGTGGCCCGAATGGGATCATTTCTAGGGTGGTTGTTGAGTTCTATTTTTGGAGTCTGGACATTTGCCACTGCTTGCAATGCCTGCATTCGCCACCAATGCACTGAGATTGAGTTAGGATCCCTGAGGCTAACATTTTCACTTTCCCTTTCTTTGATCTAAGTCTCTTTTCCTGAATTTATGGCCTTGGTAAGTCTCTTACCCAGCTTGACTCTTCTTTTCTTCTGGTGAAAGAACTCCCTCTCCTGGTGCCACATGGCAGATGCCAGAGCTGAGTATCTGCTGTGCAGCCGAATTAGGGTAAGGGCAGAGGCTGACACCCAAGTTTTGTCCAACCAAGAGCTTGGCCAGGAATCTGAGGGATGCATCTAGTCTGCACGGCAGGAAGCAGTCTTCAGCTGCTCCTGTCTCTAATATGAAGAGGTGGCCTGCACAGGTGACCAGATCCAGACTGCCAACTGTCATTTTGACTTACATGGACTGGCTGTTGGAGCATTACATCTTGGCATTCATCATCTCTACAATCCATACATCACTAGTTAATAGGAAAGTAAGTGACCACGGGCTGCTTTGTAGAACTCCGACTACAACTATGTGAAAAGATTCAATTTAGACTCATCCACTTGACACCCAGATACCTAATGGGCCTTCAGCTAGCACCAAGCCATTAAGCAGCAAGGACAATCCTTCTCCCACCCAGGTCTGGGGTAATGCCAAGGTCCCCTATCATCAGCTGGCCCATCTCCTTCCTTTCCCTGTTAAGCTGGAGTCCTGATTCCAATAAAGCGCAGCCAGCATTCCAATAAAGTTCAGCCACTTAGCCTCCTGTGGCGGAAATAAATACACTCCCAGATCGAGAGGGAGGACATTTAGGTTTATGGTGAAGGGTGTCCAGCATGTGATGGGTTAACACAGTCTCCAGCTAATTTCTGCAAGCCAGTTCCCCTCCTCTTCTTTGCTTCTGTATGCAGCAGACAGGGCCTCTGCCTAGGTTCCTGCACTGAGCTGTTGCCAGGGGAGCAGTTAGGCAAGTCTGAGCTATGCAGGGAAAAGGCCTGGCCTGTCAAAGTGTCTGAGATGAACCATAGCCCAGTCCCCCTGCAGCTGGGCTCAGGCATGCCTCAGCCCTTGTTTGGAGCCTGGGAATGGCAAAGCCCAGTGAGGTTCAAGGGCAAACTTGCTATTCATTAGTCAGGGGTCCTTGATGTTCCCACTCCCTGTCTCCCTTCTTCTTCTTTTTTCTAGCCCCCTTTTGACACATTCCTGGGTGCTTTGGTGAAAGCTCCCCTCCGCCTCCGCGCCACTGCATAAACTTCCCCAGGAGATCAGGCAGGGAGAGGAACAATGACTGCAGGATGTCTATTCAAACCAGAGGCCCAGTCAGACTGGCTGGATCGCTTGGTGTTTGCTGGCCGGGTCCCTTGCTGGGTCCATCTTCCCCAGCATTTCTAGGCTGTGTTCCCTGGGCGTCGTGTATGTGTGGGTGTGTGTGGGGACCTTGCTCTTATTTGACTAGGATTTCAGATCACTAATATTCATATCATCTTGATATTTTCAGGAAATTGTGATTTGAGATTTAAAAAAATGTCAGCTGCATTCCTCTGGTGCAAACAGCCCAAAGTGCACAAAAGTTCCTTCTTATAAAATATAAATGATTGCCTAGGCACGTGAGAACAGGACAAGTTAGCAAGCCAAGAAATGTCTTTTTACACACACACACACACACACACACACACACGTTTCTAGTGCACAAGATAAAACAAGCTGTGTAGCCATAACGTGTGCAGCCTCCCTTCTTACTGGGTTCAATGGAATATTTCATAGCTCTTAGACACTGAAGCTCCCTTGTAATTATCTAAGGCAAACAGCACGTGTTATTAGTTTAAAATGGTTTCTCCCTCCCCAGACCCCTGGAGCAGAATGGAGGTGTAATTGTGCTAAGGAGTTAGCAGGGGAGAACACAGCTTTTGGTCACATTCAAGTTGGAGGTCTTGAGCCAGGGAGCCAGTATGAAAGACTCTTATTTGCATAAGCAGCATGTGTCTGTACAAAAAGAAAGATATCAGGGGCTTTCAAAATTCAATCGAGGTTGGAAGGAAAATAAGGGGCAGAGGGAGTAGAGTGAAAAAAATTGACAGTGAAAAGGGTTTTGCTAAGTAACACCCCGGCGAGATTAAATTGTCCAGAAAGTTTCTCCCTATGAGTCTATGAATTGGGCGATGGGGTGAGGCGAAGGGGAGGGGCAGAGTCCATCCTTCCAAAGGGCATGAATAGGAAATTGGCAAAGGAAAAAAAATCTGATGAGGCAGGTAAGCCCTGCATTTGATTTGTTGTTAGTTTGGGGTTTGTGTGCCTCGCAATGTTACCAGCAATGCTGCTTCTGCAGGGGCCTCATCAATGGAGAAGGTGTTTCTTTTCTTTTTTTTTTTTTTAAAAAAAACCCCACAAATCTTAGCAGAACATTCAGCTGATTTTTAACAAGAATACAAAGTAACAGAAGAAGGTCCCTGGCTGCCTCCCAAGGCTCAGGCTGACACAGGGAATGGAACAATAATTGCAAATTTTTATGGATAAATAAAGCTATTTTTCAACCCTTACCTACTGCCTGATCCAAAATCCACTGAAGCGAGTGGAAAAACCTCTTGGTTTTGGGATCAGGTCCCTAGTGAGTTTTTGTGTTTCCCAACACTGGTTAGTAACGGTCCCAGGCCTGTATTGAAAATATACCACCATGTTTCTTTTTTGCATGTTTTCTTTATACAGATAGACAAAGGTTCATGGCACTGCACAATGTGCAGGGACAGAATATTTGCAATAGACCTCAGCTTTTCTAAAGCCCCTTGGAAGAGGTGGGTGTTGAAATCAGAGGAATCTGTCCAATCTCCCTGTCCACACACACATGTATTAGATGCACAAAGGTGCATGTTTCTCGGGATGGCGGATAGCAGCAGATGGCATGGCTGCTTTCAGGAGCGGGGTTCTATCCCCTACCAGTAAGGGCCTCCTCGATTTGCACAATAGATGAGACCTCCAGGCTGCAGCAGACTGAGACAGCCTGCCAGGGTGGAGGGGCAAGGGAGCATGGAACATCAGTCCTGGGTTTGCTCCGGCCTGTTTGCATTGCAGGGGGAGCAGTGTGGTGCCTCTACGTAGGGTGGAGAGTGGAATCTTCAGGCTGGCCTGCCTCAGCTCTTCCCGACTGGCCACTAAGGTGCAGGCTTCCCCCCTTTTTCTTCTGAAAGTGACCTCTTCAGTGAGTTATTCCATTTCAGTGGAAATCCCCAACTGCCCTGGGTGCGCAGCAAGCATGAAATTTTAAACAGGCGAGTAAATGAAGCTGTTCTCTCTGCTTAGTAAGAGCTTAGCAGAGCTAGATGGGAAATGGAGCACAATCCAAACTGAAATCAATAGGGAGCCATGTCCACAAACAGATGCCCACTGGGAAGATCAGGGAAGGGGATCAGGCATCACCAGCTGAACTGAGCACCTAGGACCCCATCCATAGTCCTTTGGAATCAGTGGAAAGACTCCCATTGATGTCAATGAGCGCTGATCCAAGCCCCTGTTTGGATCACCTGGAGTGAGGGACAGGGGACCCAGGGGCAGAATGGAGTAAGCAGGTTCTGCCCAATGACTTCAAGGGGATCTGCATGTCAGATGGGTGTGAGTTACAGTGCACTGCCCACACCTGTTTTTTGACCACTCTACTTCTGAGCAGAGCTAGGCCAGTACCGAAGATTTTCCACCAGCCTTCAGATTTTAATGTAGAATGAATTCACCTAGAACTGGATTTAACCCTTTCCTCTTTGTTTTATGAGCCTGAGCCAACACTCATTAAAGCAAGGAGTCGTCTTTCCATTGATGTCAATGAGCTTTCACTCTGGTTCATAATGAATATTCTAACAAAGGAATTTAGGCGCAGAGATGTTCCTGGAGAGAGTGATTTTCAAGTGAAGGTCCCTGGAAATCAGACTCTGGCTTCATAAATGTTGGGTATTCCCATGATTCAACCATACAATTACACTTACTCAGCCAATCAAGGAACAAAAATGTGCTCTAGGTGTCCTATCAAGCATTGAATTCTCTCAGGTAGCTCACAAAAGAGACAAATAGCAAGAACTCTTCACAAAAAAATAGTTTGTGGGTAATTCTGAATATTTTAGGAAATTGCGAACTGGTGAAAAAATGAGCTGAAATTAGCTGAATTATCTTTGTTAATTATCGACCCAGCTCTCTTCCTAATCTGGATTTACAACCACCAGTTACATCACCAGAGGATGTGGCCTAGCAAGAAAAATTGACAAAGGGAAGGAACTGGATTTGCAGGCAGTCCCAGTAGCTAGGGGCTTGTGACTGGCAGAAAATAACAACCAGCAGAAAACAAGGGGAAAGAAGTACTGAGATGAATAAAAAAGAACAGGAAAACTAGCTCCAGTTACCTTGTTCCTTACCATAATGGCTTTTGATCCAGCCTAAATCATTCTATATCATTTTACAGAAGGGCCTGCCAAAGACAAGATCTTTGAGCCCAGGGAAAGTTAATGTGAAGATTAAAACATCAGAGGGCTGGTTCTTTGGAGGCTCTGACATGCAGAGTAATCCCATGCCCCAAAGCCTTAGAAGGAAGTACATACAGTGACCCCCTCTCCCCTGACTGGCCACATGGAGGACCTCTGAGCTCAGAACTCCTCAGCCCCTCACAGAGAGAGCTGGCAAGATTTCCCAGGAAAGTATCCCCAGTGAGAAAGAGACAGGGACTGGGAATGAGGGGATCCCAGCATTTCAGTAGCACTGGGGCCTTGTGCTCACCCTCAATCTATAAAGCCAAAGACTGGAAGCAACAGAAGTGTAAACTCCGACCGGAGTGACAAACATTTGGGAGGAGTGGGGGTCTTGTTTGTTAAATGTGTTCCTTGGCACAGGGGGTGTTTCAGTGAGACAATCACTGTGCTTTGCAATGGGCTCCATCCATGGCTGAGGGCTCCAGGCTCACTGGATGACTTCCTTGCTGCTGAGGTTATTTGATGGGCGTGGGGAATAATGTTTGGGGGTTTGTTTGTTTCGTTGCAGATCCCTGTGTTTGGCGAATGGCCAGAGGTCAGGCGACTTGGGCTTCTCTGTTGAACTCCACCCCAGATGAAAACAGCCTGCGCACATACAACTACTCATCGACCAATGCACCGGGCAGCCCTTTTACAAGGCCCGGAGAAGAGGGCACTTTGGACCCTGGACCCTGAGGGCTTTCAGGTTCCAGTTGAAGTGGGTGAGGTGTGTGGAGCAGGAGAACACTGTGATTGGCTGTAAATTGGACAATGACATGGACTGCATCGCTGGTGAATATTTGTGGTCCCCTTTGCTGCTGGGATGTCCCAGGCCTCCTGGCTCTCCTGGTCAAACTGCCCTGCTTAGCCAGGGAAGCAAATGTCTCGAGTGGAAAAACAAATCTCTGGCGTCTTCACAGAGATGAGCACCTAGGACCCCATCCATGGCGTCTTCTGTCTGATGGCGTGTGGAGCACCGAGGAAGCACCACTGGCCTCAGTGTGGAAACCTTTGGGCTGATTTCTTTTGCTTTGTTGCACTGAGCCGGGCACTGTATTCAGGCCCGAGACAACTGCACCTTCTGCGTGGGCTTAAAAACTGCCTGTACGGGCAAGATCTCCCGTCATTGCAGAATCCACTGGATATGTAGGCTGGATTTTCACTCTGGCCTGAGGGACGCATGCCTGGCCCCCAGTCTATTTTATCCCGCTTTTTGATGGTTTTTGGCTAGATACGGATTCTTCAACGCAAACTTAGTGTTACGGTGCAGCCATGCCCGGCCGTGGGTGTGTAGCAGACCGACTAGATCCCTGTTGGTGTATCTCTGTAGATGTCTTTATTCTTGTAAAAGACACATCCGCTCCCCCCACCCCCACATACACCTGTTTCAACAAAGCGATGGTTCAAATAAACTATTCCCTTGTCAAGATGAGTCTTGTGTTTTCATACAGTCTAGCAACGGGAGGAATAAAACTGGGGTCCCTCCCCGAAATAAATCCAGCCACAGAAGCGCAGTGAATGTACTATTAGACTCCAAGCCCCCGCCAGCTCTGTACGATCCCCCCCCCTCAAAAAAAGTAACCCTGTCCCCAAGAGCCAGCGAATTCCTGGCTGCTAAATGATCAGTGTTTGGGCTGGACCCGTTCGAGATGGCTGGGAACCAGCTGTTAAACCCAGTGCAGACAGTCCCCAGGAAAGACCAGAAGGAATGACTATGGCTTTGAAATGACTTGCAGCCCTTCTGCCTACAGAGGCCGGTTTCCCCCAGGCATGTTCTCTCCGTCCTGCCGTAGGTGACAGATTTCCCAGATGAAACCCTTAAACCCAAACGTGGGGCCCACACCCGCCTTGCCTCCCGCCAGCACCGGCTGAGAGCGCAGAGCGCAGCAAGGCCAAGTTCAAGGTTGGGGTGGAGGCAGGGATTCATCTGCGTTGTGCTGGGGCCTGGCGGGGGAGCCAAGGCTGGAAAACACGCCCGGGATTATTCCTCAGGACCCCAGCAGCCCCCGAGCTGTGTTCCCCGAACAGCACGGGAAATAGGTACGGGGGTGGGGTAGCTGATGATCCGCCTCCGGGGGGCTTCTGACCCCGCCTCACATGAAGACGGTGATTCTAGCTAACACGGTTTCTCTCTGTTTTAACCTCTCGCTGGTCACTCCTGGCTTTCGGGGTGGGGTGGGGGTGCGCCCTGCAGCCACGCACCCTTGGGAGCCGCGATGGGGGCCTGAGGCCAGCTTCTGAAGCGAAAGACCAAGCCAAACCCGGAGGACGATGAGGCCTGCGTGCAAGAGGCTAACTTCCCCCCTCCCCCGGCTCTAGAGGGCAGGGGAGAGTCGCCCCCCCAAGTGCGCTTGGAGCTCTGGGATCCGCCAGCCCCGCAGCGCTGCCCCTTGGCAAGCCGGGTTGTTCAGGGGCCTGCGCCACCCCCGAAGGCCGGTGCCGGGGTGCAGAGCCTGGCCAGGGGTCCTTGGCACTGGGCCTGGTGTTGCTGGGCGGGGTGGGGGAGCGGTCAGAGGCCGCTCGGGAGGGGGCGATGAAGATGTGACCACACGGGAGGTGCCCCAAGCGGGTCCCAGGGGCGGGAGTCCCCCCGCCTCGGGACCTGGCACGTGGCTGCATTTGCCTCGCTTTCCCCCGGGGCTGCCCGGCGCTCAACAGGAGTGAACGAACCGCGGTGGGGGGGGGGGAAGGGCGGCTGCTGAGCCAGGGCTGGCGGAACGGAAAAGCCGCTTCCCGGGCCCAGCCCAGCATCTCCCCGGGCGCTGCGCGAACAGGGCGCTAAGCGGAGCCTTCGCGGGGCAAACCGGCCGGGGCACCGCTCTGGCGTCCCCCTGCTCTTGGCAGTGGACATGCGGGGGGAGGGGAGGAAGGAACGCCCTGCACCCCTCCCCCACCCCAGTGCCAGCTGCCCACGCGCGCTGGGCCCCGCTCCTGTCACAAACACCGCGGGTCTCAGCTCCCAGCTGGTCCTGCCAGGGCGGGCCGCGGCCACCCCCACCCCGTTTCCGGGCATGGCTGCGGGATCCGGCCCCAGGGAAAGTCCGGGCCAGGCAGGGCGACTCTTGGTCCCCAGTCCCGCGGGGACGCTCGGGCCGGCTCACGGGGGTCTGGGGAATCCGGCCCGCGTTCGCTGCAGGGCGGAGCGGGTGTTTCTGAGGCAGAGCCGCAGGCTGGTCGCGGCCGGGGGGATGGTGGGTTCAGGATACGGGGCGTCAAGCGCTACCACAAAGCAACGCCCGGCACCCGCAGAGCCCCGCGCCGCCCCGCCGCCGCGGGACCGGCTTCCTCCGAGGGACCTAACGAGGCCCAAGGCGGGAATTCAAGCCCCGTCCACTATTTATAGCCAAACGGAGCAACCCCCCCCCCCCGCCCATTGTGCGGCTGCTCGCGAAGGGCCCTTTGCAGCCGGCTCCACACGCCGCTTTTCTCCCGGGGCAAGGAGACGAGGCGCAACAATCCGCGGTGACGTGCCCCGGCTCCCCGCTGCAAGTTGCCCGGGCTCTGTTGAGACGGGCAGCCCGGCCCGGGGAAAAACACGCGGCGCGGCCCATACAGGACCCGCACAAAGGGGGTTTTATTCAAATTTGTTTAGACGTGAGCGGATTTGCATGGCAAATGTGTGAGAAAAGCCGGCTCCGATGACCTCATCCGCAGCTGCCATTAACGTTCAGTTAAGCGCTGAATAGCAGCAATGGGTGACCAGACTGGGACGTGAAGAGAATCCAGCCTGGGCCTCAGACTGTGAGAACCAGGGGCCAGCTCAGCGCCGGCAGCTCTGACAGTACTATCCCCCCCCCCCCCCCGGGGCGGGCTTGTGCCGGGCTGTCTTAGCAAACCCCCGGGCCGCACTCTGGGCCCTGTAAAGGGAACCCCCCCCCCCAAACCATCGCTTCTGCCCAGGTTCAAAAGCCACCCCCCCCCCAGGCCGGGCCATGTGCCCGAGCGGGGCCCAGGGTACCCCCCCTCCCCGGGAGAGGCGCCTCGGAAAGAGGCAACGGGTCTAGCGGCGCTGTGCACCCCGCTTTTCACATCAGCCAGCGCTGCTGAATCCGGCGGGTGGGGAGAGAAGGGTGTGGAAATCGTCCCGCGTGTGGTGGAAATCTTCTCCCCCCCGCCCCCTGTAGAAGCTGCTTTGGGAGCCGGGCCAGTGCTCCCGCGCCCTGACTTTGGGGTGAGTGTCTCTCAATGCCCGAGCCAGCGTGACCCTCGCCTCCGCCCCCCAGCCCA
Organism: Dermatemys mawii; assembly: GCA_007922305.1. Lineage (NCBI taxonomy): Eukaryota > Metazoa > Chordata > Testudines > Dermatemydidae > Dermatemys > Dermatemys mawii. The sequence continues at coordinate 13,652,498 of ML677366.1, forward strand.
GGCAGACTGAGGGCCCCCGCCCCAGGGGCCCGGGTCCCGGCCAGCTTCTCAGGCTCAGGGCGCTTCCCCGGCTTCCCAGACAAAGTCCCAAGTTCAAGTCCGCGCCGACGGGCTTCGTCCTGGGATCCTCGGCTCCTTTCCATCCCCGCCTTTTGTTCGCCTCTGACAATTGCTCTTTCTCCCCCCCCTTCCCGCCCCCGCCCGCCCGTCTGTACTTGGCACCGTTTAGCAGCCTGGCTGCAAACTTAACAACCCCGGTTCTCGGTCTAAGCACTCAAATTACCCTTCTTTCTACACATACCCATTGCCCGCGCGTCTCTCCCCCACTCCCCGCCGCAGGGGCTCGGCGGTGCCATCCCAGTCCTCAATGCGCGGCACAGGCCCCGCCACCTGGGAACTCGGGGGCTAAACTTCCAAAGCACCTAGAGCCCACTTGCTGCTGAAGTCTGTAAGACCCTGGGCTAGCGGGAGGAGATTCAGCAGCTCTTTCCTCTGGCGCTTCCCAAAGCCAAGGCAGACCCGGGACTGCGCTCAGGTAAGAAGAACTTCGCATTTTCTTGTCTTTTTTAATTGATTTCTTTAATTGCTTTCCGAGCTGCAGGCTGGCTGAGCGATGACAGGTTTGCGCTTTAAAGTCCAGGCGCTATTTCTGGGGGCTCCCCTCCACTCCCCCCTTAAGCGGCAGGCGCTGCCCCCGTTTTGCATAAATCAAAAGTCACTGGCGGTTGCTCTTTGGTGAAGGGTCACACTTTGACCCGGGACCAGCTCGCGGAGCCGGGCTCCCGAGTTGATGCTCTAATAATGAAGTGTCTTTGTGACACAATGGCCGCGGCTACACAAAAAGTTCTCACCCCTTGGGCTCAGCCAGTCCCTTTCCAAGAGGCTGGTGTCACCGCGCCACTGCTGTCGGCTCCGGGGCAGCTAGTCACTTCCTCTGGCGACTTCCAGGGGGACAGGGACAGGAGAGACATACGACGTCTCTGACTGCAAATCTCTAGCCGGGGCGTTGCAATTAGAAGCGCTCGCTAATAAGTACATGTGGCAATCGCGGGTTCCCAGGGCGCTTGGTGCTCTCCGGCTCTCAGCCCTACTCCTGCGTACTTAGAGCAGGTAGCGCCAACAGAGACTGTCGGCTACTTCTGCCTCCCCGTCGGAAGCCCCCCTGGTTAGGAGGTGACCACCCCGCGCAGCAGCCGCAGCTGTCAGGACTGTCCCGGGGACAGATACGCGCAGCCAGCGAGGGGGAAGAGAGCTGGGCTCGTTTAAGCAAAGACCGGTGCCCGCTGGATGGCGACCGGGTTACCCGGGGGACTGGGGCGGCCCAGCGCAGCCCCCGCCATGGCGAAAGCCCCACGGCGTATGTTAGTGAGTGGAGCTCTCTGAAACCCCTTTGCTTACACAACCCGACTCTCCCCGCTGAGCGCCCTGAGGGGGACCCAGGGTAAGGCGATCTGCGGAAGCTCCGCGCACCCTCCTCCTCCACCGCCAGCAAGCGGGTGGCTTTGCAGACCCTTGTCAAAGTCGGGAGAGAAATGAACTGGCTCCGGTTTCAACCGCAGCCGCGAAGGAAACCCCCCTCCCCAGAGAACCGATCCTGGACCCACATCGTGGGGCGGGACGCCGGAGCGCACGGGTGCCCAAGGCGCACGTGCAGGTTCTGTGATCAAGAGGGAAACAAGAGTCTCTGCAGCCGGAGGCCGCTTGTTTGGTTTAAGTATTTGCACGCGGGTGTCTGGAGAGCTAGGCGGGCCTGGCCAGTGATGGTGCGTCGTTCTCGGTGGAGGACACCGAGGCGCATCCGCCACAGAGAGTTTGCTTGGTGCTCTAACGCGGACGCGTCCAGTGACTGCCCATCACACCATGAGCAGCTCGCCAGACACAGCCCCACCCCGGGATGAGCATTGGAAGCTAAAGGCGGGGTCGCGCTTTTGGCTATTTAGCGCCCCGTCTGCGCTGCCGCCCCCGTCCCCTCTCCTACGCCAGTCCCGTCCCGCTGAAGGCAGAGGCCGCTCCCGGGCGGCGATTCCTGCTGACTCAGACGACACCCGCGTGGGACTGAAGCGCTGACCACCGGGAGTCCAGCGCAGGAAGGGGTGCGCAGTAGTCATGTGACGGTCACTTGCAAAAACTGGGGAGAAGAGCCCCCCCCCCATCAGCCCAATGGTTCTTCCTCTCACGTCCTCCCCCCGGCAGCTTCCTGCTGACAAGAAGAAGCGCCTGGGCCTTGCGCGTTCTGTATTGGTGCCCGTGGGCGCTGCGCGTGAGATCAGCCGGAAAGTAAACCTGGCCCTGTTTGTGGCGTTGCTGAAAACGCCCTGCACTAGCTGGCTTCAGCTCGCCGCTGCTGCGGTTGGGTGACACAGCCCTGTAGGGTTCATGTAACAAGCGACCTGCATGTGCTCCGGCCATATTCATGGAGAGGGAACTACATCCATAGACACACCAGGGACATCTACCCAGACAAATACACACTCACAACAACTACACTGACATTGACACACACCCAACTCGCGGACATCGAGCTAGAGATGACATTTCACTATTCCTCTCTATTCGGGGACATTGTACTAACAGAAGCGACAAAGAGTCCTGTGGCGCCTTACAGATCAACAGACGTATTGGAGCATAAGCTTTCGTAGGTGAATACCCACTTCGTCAGATGCATGCACGCTCCAATACCTCTGTTAGTCTTTATAAGGTGCCACAGAACTCTTTGTCTCTTTTGCAGATCCAGACTAACAGGGCTACCTCTCTGATACTTGTACTGACAGAGTCTCCCAGATTCCCCTGAACACTCATCAAGAGTGATTTAGTTGGGGGTTGGTCCTGCTGGGAGCAGAGGGGTGGACTAGATGATCTCCTGAGGTCCCTTCCAACCTGAATATTCGATGATTCTATGAAGAGCAGCTCTGTCTTGAGATGAGAATATTTGCTGCTACAATTGACTTTGGAGGCAGGGAGGATACATGGAATACGGAGAAAGAACAGCTGCATTCTCACTTGATTGCGTACTAAATAGCAAACAGGCAAGACGGGGGTCTGATGAGTGGCTAAAGCCATTGGAACCTCTGCATGAATGAGTCTTCTGTAATCCTCCAACCCCGTTACCTCTAACAAACCTTACAAGTTTAGTTTCTTCCTAGCTCCTTTCCTTCATCTCGTTTATTTTTTTTTAAATCCCAATGAGCGACTTCAATACAAAAAACAACCTAAGGTGGGATTTATGAGAGGTGGCGTTTGATTGGCTGGCGCAGATGATGTCTGGTGAGCACTAAAACAACCCGATCAGTTAAAAACCCTATAGGCCGATCAATACAGCTGGATTTTTCCCATTCGCCTCCCTAATATTCTAGGAGCTTAAAAAAATAGAGACGCTCCAGGAAATGACCAGGCCATTGTATCGTCCTTGTTCATAGCCCCAGCCATCAAAATAGAGAAAAGGAAAGGAAGTCACAAGAGCGCTGTAAATAAAGATAAACCAGTAAATAGCAGCAGCTGTTACAAATAAAGGAAAAAGGACCGAGTAGGGTAGAGGAAGAGGAGACAGATCATGAGGAAGTGGCAGGACTTGAATCACAGGGTCCAAGAGAATTACAGGGTCCAAAATAAACCCAGATTGGGAATAAAAATCGAGGGTAACCCGTTTTAAAATTGGTTTGTTTCCTTAAACACTTAACCAAAAACATGTAAATTGGGGTAATTTGTGTCTGTTTGCTGAGAGCAAACCCCGCAATGGAAAGCAAAGTGAAGCTATTCGCCCTTCTTGGGTCATGGAGATATACCCAGACCTAGGGTAGGAGGTTACAGCCACGTTTCCGGAGGCGACCCAGCTTTTCAGTACCATAGTCACTCATCGGGGGTGTAGCGATGGGCTCTGGCCATGTTCCTGGATGTGCGGTATGTTGTTAAAACAAGTATAACTCCAGTTCTGAGCGATTTAAACAGATACCCGCATATTTCCGGGGGCGTTGTGTGTACAATATAGTCTCCGTTTTAGGGGGACTTTACGTAAAGTATAGACACATTTCAGGAGAGGCATTATATTGGACATTATAGTCACATTTCAGCGGGATGATATTGTACAGTGCCCCCCTCTTTTCTGGAATATTCTTATGTACAGTATTCCCACCTTTGAGGTGGGAATTCATCCGCAAGGTCAATTCAGATTTCAGGAATTGTATTGTACAATATTCCCACATTTCGGGGGAGGGTGGTACACGTGTTGTAGGACCATATTTCTGGGGTGGAGTATTCTGTGCCAACTAGCCACATTTCTCGGCATTTCTAAATGCACGATTCCCACATTTCTAGGTGTGTGGGTTATTCTGTAGCGTGTTCCCCACATTTGTAGGTGGCTGGGTTAGCCTGTACAGTGTTCTCACATTTCTAGGTTACCCCGAAGCATGTTCCCACATTTCTAGGTCTCTGGGTTATCCTGTAGCGTGTTCCTACATTTCTAGGTGTCTGGGTTATCCTGTAGCGTGTTCCCACATTTCTAGAAGGGTTGATCTGTGGAGAGATTGTGGTGCCATCCCTACAGTTCTGGACAGAGGTTTCAGGTACTGTATTCACACACGACAGAGAGGGAAATGCGGGGGAGGGGTTAATGGGTACAATACAGCCCGATTTCTGGGGTGGGGGTTGTATACTTATACCAACGCTCCCAGGGGGGCCGGTGTTATATATGACTGACCCAGCACACGCATGCTGTAAACGAAGGGTTTGGCATGTGTCTCTATGCACGGTCCTCTGTAGCGGTGACTTTGGGGTTTCTTTTACGTTCCCAGAGCGATGAATGAGTGAGGTGCACGTAGGTCAGCACGGCACCCATCCTCCAGCTCCCAGAGCCGGGGATATGAATTACAGCCTGCTCCAATTAAAGTGGGGAGAAGGACTGTCAGCCAGGGCACCCGAATTCCTCCCTCTCCCCCGGAAAAGTCCTTTCCCGTCTTAGTGCTCTAGGGACCGGTCCCTGAAATGGAGGGACAGGATTCCGGGTCATCTCTCACCCCCGCTCCATTCAACGAGATGCCATTAAGAACCCCAGGGCGTTCAGTGGCGCTGGATGGCTCTGCCAGCCCCATAGGCATGGCTGTTGTGGTCTATATACAACCCACACGCTGTGACTACGGATTGAAATCTCACCAGAAAGGCACTGTAGTGTTCGCGCTTCCCAAGCATCTCAAAGAGCATCCCAGCCCACCCCCGCTCTGGCTTTAGGAAACCCTCCTTCTGAAAAACAACAAGCTACGCCACGTCTGGGATCTTTACTTCCCCTCCGCCCCGCACCTTTAAGTCCTGGACGATCGAAGCGATGGGGCTGTTTTCCAAGGGTTTCCTTCTAAAAGCTCTTTAAAAACAAACAAATCCCCGGTAGAAGCTTCCCCAAACTTCTGGGCTCTTTGTGCAGGGACGCTAGGGACCGGGCTGTCATTTGACTTATGGGACCCGCAGGTCTTTGCTGCGCTAACACCGCTGGAGACAGGATTTAGTAGGGGCTAAACTTTATTTATTTTCTAGGCGCGGCCGCATTTCAAACAATCACCAACCCCCAGAGAACCCAGGCCCCAAACACTTGAAATAATCGGGTTCGAAAATAAACGAAGGACGCTGCTTTGAGAGCCCCGCGATGGAGAGGGATAAAAGACTGAAACTTCATCCACCTCAGGGGCACACTGGTCACGAATTCCTCCGTTCTCAGCGCGCCCCCATCTGCCCCAGGCCCCGTGTTGGGGAGGGGAAGGTGGGAGAACCAGGCTTCCCCGACTCCAGTGGAAAAGACAAATCATCCTGCACGCCCTTCCCTGGCAAGGACGGAGGGAAGCCCCGCTTGGCTGCTTTCATACAAACTCCTGTGCTGGGTTTTAGTGGGAGGGAGACAACCAGCTCCGCCCAGACAGATCAGGGGTTTCTCTTGGCAGACCCAGGCAGAGGCTCGGCGGTGGGACACTCCTTTCCTCCCCCGCCCCCCGTGGGGAGGTGCACACGTCCCCCCCTCCTTCAGCTGGGTGATGCCCCCCAATCGCATCCAGCCCTTTCCCCTCCCGGGCAGCCATTTTGTAGCAGGTGCCTGCTGCTGTGCCAGCCTCAGGAGGGGCCGCCGAAGGAGAACACGCTCAAGGCAGCTCTGTCCTCCTCCCCCACGTCCATCCAGCCGGTCGCGTCCTGCCTCCTTCCCCAACGCTTGCCGCGGGGGGCTCCTTTCTGTGCCACGTTGGGAAATATATTACCTAGCCCTCTTCCCTTTCCCATTGACAGAGATAAACATGCAGATGAGGCGATTTGCATGCTATTAACATACAGGCAGATGGGGGGCGGGGGTTGCCCGGGTGCGCAGTGCAGCCTGTGTTAACGCAAAACACAAACACCACCAGCCGTTGCTGAAGGAGATTGCGAGCGGCGCCTACACGTTCCCGCCTCGCTTTCCTATGTATTTATCGCCATATTTCCCCTCAAATAATCCCCGCCTCTCAAAGCTTAGCAAACGTGACTGGAATGACATGGACGCGACACCCCCGGGTCCTCCACCCTGCAGACGGGAGGGGAAACTGGTTCCAACCACCCTCCAGCCACACCAATGGCTCTGTAGCACTGAGGGCTCATTGCGCAGCCCCCCTCTCCCCTTAGCCACCCACCCACCCAATTCACCAGCGCCCTGCGAGCCGCGCCTTCCTAATCACCCTTAAGGAGGCTCCGGTTTTTAAAGCCATTGTTCGCCACAAGCTGGGAGTGGATCCCTCCATGATGGCTTGTTCTGTTCATGGCCTCTGGGGCACTTGGCATTGGCCACCGCGGGAGGACAGGGCACTGGGCTAGGGGCACCTTTGGTCTGCCCCAGGATGGCGGCTCTTAAAGAGGCTTCCCCTTCCCTTGCCCCTCGCTGCACGGGAGCGGTCTCTCTGCCCAGCCTGGGCCCTGTGAGGGGAATCCAGCTTCCCTCCCTAAACCCGACGAGGGGGTCTCCTCTCATTCTCGCCCTTATTTGTGTTATCGATCGAAGTGCTGCATCTTTCGGTAATAAGCCGTAATGTGCATTAATTGCACAATTCAAGATTTAGCCTGATAGGCCATTTAAACACCCTGGCCCCGATGTCAATCACGGGAAGAAAGCGTCTAATTGACACAACTCCTTCCCGGGGAATTACGGGCGAGAAGCGTTCGCCGGGATCTGTAATCGCGCTTGTCCGACCATAAACCGCCTAGTTCAGGCTCTTCTGGAGGTGACAATAACCGCACGCAGGGAGTTCAGAGGGATTAAAACGCGGGGAAGGGGAAGACGAGAAGCCCCGCTAAGCGGATAGGCAGAGAGTACGGGGGAAGGTTTAAAAGTTATCTGCCGGCTCAGGGGCAGGACTAATCACGGATTAACCCCCCTGCTTAGCACGACACCGGGCACAGGTCAGTCCACGGCACAGTGCAGGAAGTGTGCACACGCGGCCAGGCTGCACGCCCCGCCTGGGCACAGGTTCGGTCCACAAGCGCCCTCCATCCCGGGGCACAAACTCGCCTGGCAAGAAAGGCCAGGGGCGGCGCGCATCGACACAGGTCCGCGGGGAACTAGAGCAGAAATACCGCGTATGCCTGGAGGAGACAAGTTTCCCTTGCCCCAGGGGCTTAGAGCACGAACTCTGCCCTGCAACGGTGGGGTGGAGGATTCCCCTCCAATGCAGCCAGACAGCGTTGCTCACAAGGGGGGACCTTCCCCCCTTCCCCAGTGCACATACATATAAATAACGCAACACTGGGGAGCAAGAGGCAAAAGGAAGTTCTTTCCAGGGTCCGGCGACAAAAGCCCACTGGAAATCTGCCCCTAGGACCTCTTCCTTCTCCCCATTTTAGTCACCGTTTTCTCCAATCCCGGTTCTCCTCTCCACTGGGGAAAAGGGTCTTTAACTCCAGCGCCCAGTCGGGGCTTGCTCGGCAGCGTTGTGAATAGGTGCAGACTGGGAGTGGGGCGTTTCCAATCTCTTCCTAATTACCAGGAATGCTTTTCTGGTCTAAGCCCCCCTCCCCCCCAGTTAAATGGCGTCGGCCCCTAATGAGGAACAAAGCGCTGATGTCTCTGTGTGTTCCCGGCGCTAACCCTCCATTAACGCGCTCCCTTCTTCCCGGCCGCCTGCTTTGTGCTCGCTCTCGGCTGCACCTGCTCGGGCTTAAGTACCTTTGCAGGCAGAGGACACAGGCTATTTTAATAGCCCTCGCCCAAGTACCTGCTCATGAATAAACACCAGCCCCCCATTTAGACGGCATTTAGCGCTCATTGTGCTGGGAAATTGGCCCTTTTCTGAAAGTCCCTCCGAACCAATCCACGCCAGGCCCGCGTCCTAGGTATCAAACTGCAGCAGGTCTCCGTGTACACACACGCTGGAGAGGCGTGCGGTAAAATAAACCCGCTTTTCTTCCTGTAAGTGACTTCTTTAAGGGCTGTAATAGGCGAGTCACAAAGGGCAGCGGCTCCATAGTCGCGATTTATTTATCGGAATGTTATTCCAGCAGCCCTCCTATGGAATAAGATCTGCAACCAGAAAAGCCGCTCTTCTCGCTGCCTGGCCAGCGCTTGTCTGGGTCTTTTTCTGTCTGCTCCCGCTCTCTGCCCTGCAGCGGCGTGTGTACGTGTATTCACACGCCGAGTACAGGACCTTTAGCTCCCGCTTTCGCTGGAAACTTTGCAGCCGCCAGTTTCTCACGCAAAGCGATCCAGTCTGCTCCCCGGTCCCAGTTCCGCTAGGCAGCCTCGCTCGTTAGCCATAATTCGCTTGCCCCCTTCAGCCTCGGCTTCTGTTTTTGAATCACGGAGGCTTTTGCTTTGAACAAGAGACGGAGCCGTTAGTTCCCAACTTTGCTGCCTGGAAGGAGTGGGCTCCCAAAGTCCAGTGTGGGGGAAAGCAGGACATCCAGCGTAAAAGCAGGAGTTCTGTAAGCAAGGAACAACAGTAGGGAGAGGTTTGCGGGGCATTATAAATCGGGGACTTTACTTTTCAGAGGATCGATTTGCACTTGACAATTATATGTTGCCTATAAATGTCAACATGATGTTGTGTAATATGCTGTTATTGTATATAGACTACTATGGGCAGCATATACACACACACGTAGTCAATAGATCTACTCATCAGTAAGGTGACAAGGATATGTAATATATTAGGTATATACAATATACAGTAAATATACCGAAAATATATTTAGCCTTGCATTTCTTTTCCCTAGACTTTTTTATATTTCCTTTAGAACTATATTTGGTTTGGGTGTCAGGTATTCCACTGAAAATACAATCTGTCTTGGCTTCCATTAAGAAATAAAATTGTACAAGCCCTTTTATGTGTTCCAAAAAATAAGAGATTAAATAGGCGATTTATTTTAAAAAAAAACAGTTAAAAAGAACAACCCTCACATGTCCATATCCTTTTACATATTTTATCCAGGTACCTGAAATACACGAAGCAACTTCCATAATGAATCCTTGCTACTGAAAATACTTTCCAGAAAGAGTGAATAGATTATTATTACTATTGTGACTAATAATAATACGATCTCCTTCTAAGTAAATCAATATGCATCTGGAAAGTAGACACGTGGGTTTTAAAATGTAACTGAAATATAATGGTCACAAGATGAGGAAGCCCTTCAGAACAAGCTGGGTAATAACCAGGGCTTCTGTCTGTTAACAAACTATTCGGTTAAACCTCCAGGCGAAGCATCCAGTAAAGGACAATGCAGAGTTTTAGTGTGAAAACGTTCAGTAATATTCAGGTTATGGGAATAAGATTATTTATTATTTTTAAAACATTAAATCCTATAAGAAGATTCGGTAAATACCAGACAGGCAGCAAAAACGAGCCAGGCACCCCGACCTGTAAACAAATGCACAGTAACACACGGCTAGAGAATTAGACACAAACAAACACATAGCAACGAGACACACGTGCGCACGGCGCAGCCCGCCTCCAGACACACAAGAACACAGATCCTGCTCTCCTTACTCATGCAAAACTCCCGTTGATTTCCGCATTTGACTAATTCAGCTGCCATAAAATCAGGATCGGGACCCGTATCCACAGGGAAACACATCCCCGGATTTGGGGGTAAACTCCATTTTCAAAGTCTCAAACAATTGTTATTCAAATCAAATTCCGAAGAAGGGAGTGGGGGGTATACGAAGAGTAATAAAACTCCGTTCATTAAACTGGCGCCCAATCTCTTTCAAAGCCCTGCTTATTTGGGATTGTGGTTCATCTCTGAGACCATAATCCGGTGCTATCGATTTTCCATCATTCCCACCAACTGTTTCCATCTGAATCGTTTTTCTCCTAATTTTGCGAGGTTCCGATTCGCCTCCGAATTAGTACAGCGAGGCTGTTCTTTATGAACTGAACTGAATGATTGATTGAAGTGTTGTACAGCTCACTAAGGGTTCTGCTAAGGCAGGTAGCCCAGTCTTTGTAGCCCAGGAGGGTATTCCTGTCGCCCACTAAACTTTCTTATCAGGTTAACAAGAGCGAGACGATGACCGTAGAGATGATAGAGACACACCAGAGTCATAGTTCTCTAGCAGGCGGGTCGGGACAGGACGCAGTAGAGAGGAATGAGAAAGCAGGATATCTTTAAAGGATTCAAATTCACAGCGTCTCGGATGCTCTCAGTTCCCCCCCAAAACAGACTATTATTACTTTGTCACGGCTGAGAGTTCACACCACTCATGGATTTTTTTTTCCTTTGGGGGATAAAAGATACAGAGCATGTGCTTATATCTGCAGCATCCCTTCTTTCAAAAAATAATCCAGACCTTATTGCTCAGATATAATCACATCATTCTGTGTAATATTGGGGCAGGTAATAAGTTCTATTAAAGGCACAGTTATAAATAGCTGATCACAGTTACTGAACACACTAGTGATAGAGGTTAGAGGCTCGTTACAGATGGTTCTATGCTGATCGGTGGAATATGTTATAGGTGGTTTAAACCGATCTCGTGGACTCTAGAGCAAGTGCTTAACCGTTTATTAAAACATCTGCTGATCACATGTTAGCCCTTTATACACTATTTAAAATAACGTGCGACCGGACTTTTCTAGAGGAAGTTGCCTTCGGGCTGACTGTCGACTACCTGCGTTTTAAGCGTTTGCATTTATTAGCAGCAAATACCACGCTTGTAATTCTGCAGACATCCTATTCCCATACACACTGGCCATCTACCTGCATGACACTGCAAGATGAAAGTCCTCATGTCCCAAATCCCCCCAATCCATAGCTCCAGCCATTCCTAAGAGCCTCTGATCCGAAAAGCTTTGACTAGGATTTTAACGGAAAAGGTCTTAGGGACCGGTCCCCTCTGAACTTTTCGGAGCAATCGGCTATCAAAATGTCTTGGGGTAAAGTACTGAAGTTTTGTTCCTGAGCTAGATTATAGCCTAAGGGGCAAGTAGGGAGATTAAGGCAGCACTAGTAACTATTTCTCAGGCAGATCCGGCTCAAACGGGATGCAGAAATATATAGTCTGTGAGCTGTAGTTACAAAGTCGAAGTCTTTTCTCTTTTTCTTTCTTTCTTTCTCTCCGGCAGTTTCTCTCCTTTATTAGCGCTCTAGTCAAAAAAAAATCACGTCTCTGTAATGCTGTATACTGGACGGGTATTTGATTACCAGTCTACTGAAAATCAGAAAGTATCTCTCCCGGGAAGCCTGTGGGTTTCGCTTGCTCTAGCTCACACCAGGCTCAATGGCCAGGGATCAGGGTCCTCCCACCCGTTTTCAAGGCAGATGAGTCCCTCGCCCTATGCCGTCTGGCTGTGATGAACGGGAAAACCCCGCTACCCATCTCTTCACGTGCTAACTGGAGGGCGTAAGGAGCGGACCACCGCCCCGCATTTCCCCCTCTGGGACACTCCGCGCACTGTGCCTCTATCATTCAGCCGCGCCGAATACAAGAGCCTTTTCTCCCCCCCCCCACACCCCTCCCCCAACAATATTTTGATTTGCTTTTCAGCAGAGCTTTGTAGCGGGGGAAAGCAATGCAGACAAATACAGAGGGGCTCCTAAACAGCCCATTAAACCAGCTGCTCATGTCACTTGCCAGGCTGGGAAGTTTTTGTCTCTTCTGCAAGCCCCTGTAGGCAGAGAGGGAAATGGAGGCGTGGGGTGGAAGTGGACGGGCTGCCAAGCGCGTTGGGCTGGGCGGGCTTTTAGGGAACTGTTAGGAGTGAAGTAACGTGGAGGAAAACAGCAGGGCGCGATAGTAAACCGCGAGGAGTTATGGGGGGGGGGAGAAGGTGGAAGAGAGAGAGAGAGAGAGAGAGAGAGAGAGAGAGAGAGAGAGAGAGAGAGAGTCTATTCGAGTGCTGACCAGGCTCCTAGCTGTGAGAGGTGAGGGGGTAAATAACCAGTGGATGGTCCCGACTTGCATCTCAGAAGAAAACGTCCCCAGGAACGCGGGGCTATAGACTTCACGCTCCCACCCTGCCCTTTGCTGCCCGAGGAGCCCCCCTCCCGCAACAGAACCTGCCCCCGGCTCTGGGTACCCCCAGCTCCTTCCCTTGCTGCACCTTCTCGGGAAATGCTGCCAGGCCCTTGGCTCTGCCTGGCCAAGCTCCTGCCGTTGCCTTTGGTTTCCGTGCCGCTCCAAGGGCTCTCTGTGCCCCCCGACACCAGCTCCCTTCTGCCAGGGCAAGGGCGAGCCAGCAGGGTCCAGCCTCGGGGCCCCGCCAGGATCTGGCCTTGAATGCTAATGTGCGCGCCTTCTCCCTTCCCTTTGGCTTCCCAGTGACTGCGGCAGAGCAGCAGAGGTCTGGAGGGGCGACGGGAGGGTGTGATCCAGCCCCAGTCACCTGGGCAGCAGTCCCAGCCCCTGCGCAGGGCATCTCTGCATGGAACCTCCCTCGGCCACGTTTCCCTCTAGGGGTGGGGGTGACGAAGATGATCCCCCCCGATCTCCGCTCTTCCCCTTCCTGGTGTCCTGAGAGAGGGGATCTAACCCTGCTTCTCTTCCTGTCCAGGGTGCTGAAATAGGATTCTCTGCGCGCGCGCACGCACGAAATGTCTCCCTGCCCCTCACTGGTGTCTAGTGTTGTAAAGGGCACAGAACTCACCCCTGGTCCTTCAGAAAGGAGGCCACTGAGTGCCAAGGCTGCACAAGAAGAATATTGATTTAATTAAGACCTACCAGGCAGGCCTGGTACTAACACCGACGTCTCAGCAACGCTGGAACGTGAGGGGGACAAATCCTTCTTCAGGTTGCTTTGTAAAAGCTCTTTCCTTTCTCCACGCTGCCTGGGAAAGCAAGGCCCGGCTCTGCCGGGCAGCTCTTGTTTTAAAGACTGGATTTGTTGACCTCTAAAATATGATCAGTGCTAATAACTGTACAGGAGAGAGCTGTGTGCGCAGGGATTTGGGGAGGCTGCGAGTCGGCGGCAGAGGAGAACCCTCAAATTTGTAGATATACAAATATCATTGTCAGTGAATTCAACATTAGACTTTTAGGGCGGAGGAGGTCAGCTTGGCACGGAGACGCGCATGAGCGGCATAGAGGACAGGGGACGGAGCTCAGCTTCAGAGGGTGGCTCTTTTACATCGATTGTTCTTGCATCCCCCTTAAGACTCGTTTGCACCCAAACCATTTGCTTTCACGCCTTCCCAGAAACAAGGAGAACTATAACCTGGACGTGAATTTCCTGCGAGGGAGCCCCCCGCCCAAAGGGACGCCCCTCAGGATAGGTCAGGAGGCGAGGCGGTTTGAGGGGTGTGCTTTTTAGGCAGGCAGAATTATTGGTGGGAACGGGGCACCTCGCCCCTTGCGTGCGTCTTGTCAAATCCAGAAGGGCGAGCGGAATCACCAGCAGCAGAGAGAGGACAAGAGTCAGCAGAGACAAAACAAGGAAGGCGTCAGGAAAAATGCCACGATTGTCCTCAGCCCATGTGCCCTTTGCTTCCCAGCTACCTCAGGCTAGCGCTGATGCAAGGAGCGAATGGACACATGGACACATAGTCCAGGGGCACTAAGGTTACACTCAAATGTTGCTCTTATAAGCTTCGGGAGCACGCCAAGGGTACCGGAGTTATTCGGATAGCGGGGCCACCGCTGGGAATCCTCTACTCACTGCCCTTGACTCCAGAGTTCAGCTCATTCGCAGGTTCTGCTGACTGACCGCCCGCAATATGCGCTACATTAACCGAGATCATTCAAGTGACTTCAAAATTCAGAGCCACGATTTCCCATCTACCAGGGTTTTTAACTCACTGGGAAAGCTCATTGCAATTCTACCCACTTTATTACCATGTTCCTGACGTGTAGGTTTGACAGTTGGTGTTTTAACAGGTTTTAACGATCATCCATCGACTAGCAGCCGAGCAGGAGCTCAACTGTGTTTAGGCAGGTGCCACAGACTCCGTGTTCTCTCACCCTCAAACTACAAAAAGGCACCAAACAGTCCCTCAAAAATTAGCTGAGAGAACAGGACGTCAGCTGCATGTTGCAGCCAAATGGCGCCCGTAGGAGGAATTTTAAAGGAGGCCCACCGGCCTGTGAGATTCAATAGTGCGCGATGGTAACCTGCTATAATGGGATCCTTCCCTGTTTAATCATAGGCAATGGGTTCCACGGAATGGGATGAGTCACATGTAGATTCAAGGAATGAAATAACATGGGGATTAAATAAGAGCTCAAGCAATAAATAGGATAAGAAGCTAGAGATCGTGATATGTAAGAGTGCTTCCCCACACACACGACATTCGTGCAGCGATTGAGCCTTCTGCCTCTGTCTCTCACACACCCCAGGCGTTGTGTTATGTACACGAAGAGCTCAGGGCGTGACCTTCTAACCTGTATCTGCCCTGGATATGATCTTCTGCTGGCGCTGCGTTGGTTTTGCCCTGCACTTGAACCGGTCCCCCCACCCCCGCCAAAATGAGATGCTTCTTGCAACCCCTTCTCAGGAGCGTCTCTAGAGGGAGGTGTTCGCGGCCCGACACCACCCTGTCCCTCGGGAGAAAGGGCGATTCTGTCCCTGGTCTGCGTGCGGATGTAAGATTATTTCCAGGCCTGGTGTCAGGTCGTTTTCCAGGTCCCCTGTCCCAGGGCAGAGCCTTAAAGGCCACAAGGCTGCTACCCCCGGGGCAGCCCGAAGAAATCGTTTCTCCGCGCTCCTTTGCGGGCCTATACCGCGGGGACAGGCCCGGGGGGCCGGCCACCCTTGCGCATGAGATTATGGCCGCGGCCCAGAACCAGATGGAGGCGCGTGGAGAGGGAGGGAGCCGTGTCAGGGCGCGTGGGGTTTACACGAGCTCCGCGCGCAGGACCGTGCTCCGGAGCGGGAGCTGAGTGCGGAAGCGCGGATTGGCCGCGCTCCTTAGGCCGCTGCTGCAGCCCAGCGCTGAGTCACCGCCGAGACTAAACCGGGAGCAAGGCAGGGCGTGGGCCTGCGTGCACGTGGGCTCGCTCCGCGCGCTGCTGACGTGACGCGTGGGCCGTGCGCGCGCTGAGCCGGGGTTGCTCTCTGAGCCGCGGATGTGCCCACCCCTTCCCCCAGCGTCGCTCGGTTCCACCCTATCTGCAGTACTGCGGCCCCGCCGCGTGCCCCGGGGTGCGCGCGCTCCCCGGGGCCGTGCTGGTGCCCTCGGGCTGTGCGCGCCGTGGCAAAGGGGCGGCCCCCACACCCAGTGTCCGGCCAGCCCCTGCTAACGTGGGCAAAGTTCACGATGCTGGCCGGCCTGATCCCTGCAGCCCCACCCAGCCCAGCCCCCCGCGCCTGACTCGGATATTCCCCTAGCCGGGGCCGGGGAGGGAGACTCCCCGGGTCCAAGCTCCCGGGCATCGTTCTAACTACACTCATTGAGGAGTCGGGAGGCAGGACGGCAATTAGCTACAGAGCCGCTCGCCTTGCAAACACAGGGGCCAGGATTATTGCAAATTCATTTCTATTTTCCAGGCCGGCGCTTGTATTCTCCGTTAGCATAAGAATGGAGCCAGGCCCTGTGAACTCCTCCGACCTACTGACCCTTCTCCACAGAAATGAATAGCAGCACTTTCCGTCCCCCGCACCAGCCTCTCCAGCAGACCTGAGCCCTGCCTAAATTCCTACCCAGGGTAATTTAATATATCTTAAGCCCCTAGCTGCTTTATTTTCGCTCCTTTTTTAGTTTGTTTTAGGCATTCACTGGCTCTCACCCCATCATTAGAGCTCCTTATTTGACGGATGTAAGGAGCTGCTATGAGACTACAAGTCTCTTTTTATCTTCTAAATAAGCTGTGCTTCCCTGTAATTAGAATGGTATTCCCAGCCATTGAGTCCTTTCAGGGCTGCTTAACAAAAAGCTTGCAGGGGACGAATAATCCCAAACTATAAACTCCACATCCAAAGCAAATAGCCTGGAGTTTAAAGGAGGCCTTGGCGGTGCTGGGCTAGCAAGCTGCAAAACCCAGACTGAGGGGCTAAAAAGGAACTGGCTTTGCATTGGGCTTGTTTAAAATATACAAAGACAGCTAGAGAGACTCACACATCAGACACATACTGTACACACACTCACATCATACACACAGACATATATGCACACACATCATACACACAGACATATATACACACACATACACAAACATCTCCCACACACTCACATCAGACATACACATTATATGCACACCATACAGTCATAATATACACACACATAATATGCAGACACATACACAAACATCTCTCACACACTCATATCATATACACAGACATACACACACAAACAACATACTCACAGACATACACACACACAGTAGACACACATGCATATACGCAAATCATGCACACAGAGATATACACACACGCACACAGATCACACACAGATACATCTATAATCCATACTCACATATCATGTACATAGACATACACACACATGCACACAGACATCTATTATACAAACTCACACATTGTATGCATACTGAAACATAGAGATTCCTCCTCACACACTGTCGTATAAACACACACTCTCTCTCTCACATACACACACATATCTATTACACGAGAGAGAGGAAAATGTCCTGTCTTTCAACTCCACAGGACTTACATTTTTACTTGGAGAATAGCTATTTAATCCACTCGGCCAGTGAGAGTTCTATGTGCGGAGATTAAAAATTAAAAGGAGATTCTCGAACACTATTTAAATAAGTATTTTTATAATATCTATTGCTTGGGAAACTTGATGGAAGCTGGAAAATCCCATTTCTTTTCTTGCAAGTTCTGTCCTTGTCTCTCCCCTGCTCTGAAATGCTGAAGATTCTTTGTCAGACAACTTCATTTTACAATAAGTCTTGTCCTGCCACAACTAGTGTGGTTTGTCCATCCGCCTCAGCAGTGTTTCTTCGCCGCGGCTTTGGGAACAGGGTCTGGGCGTGTGCTTCTGCCGAACAGCCAGCAGTGGGAGCACAAAATATTGTATTTTGGTAGGTCCTGCAAAAACTTTTGGCATATTTAGCTAGTCTCTTTCTTGTTGCGAGAGTTTAGGAGGGGTTGATTAGTCACTCAGTTTGGGTAGAATGCAGCAGTTCAGACCCGGGGACTCTTTCCAATAGACCATAGCAACTTTTTAAGATAGATCAAAAATTGGGGTGGAATAACTTGACAGTGAATGATCGTTCCAAAGACATAATCGAGCATCTCCTCAAGTACGGGACAACACAGGAGTCTGTCAGTCTTTACAGAAGACAGCCAGAAAAAGAACTGTGTCTGAGGTACTTCTCCCGAGAACGCCAACAGATTTGGACCAGTAGCGCCTCGAGGTCCCACTTAGAGACCCGTGGTGGTAAGCATAGTATAAATACCAGAGCTCTCTCCTTATTCTGTGCAGCGCCAAGCACACTGGGCTCAACAGATTAATACCTTGCAATAATAACAAGCGGTCCATTCTAGGCAATATACGGAATAGACATCAAACCCCACTGACTTCAGGAAGAGAGAAAGTCCCGACGCTTCTGTTGCAATGCTCCTCTCGCAGGGCTACACGTGCTCTCCGTGTCCCTAAGTCCCAGGGATCTTCAGGATCTTGGACACGGAGAAGATTTTTGCCTCTATGAGTCACGTTTATTTTCTTTCCCTTCACTGATATCTATCTCTTAAAAAGCACCAAGACCAAGCTCATAAAAAACAAGCTATGGTGAAGAAGAATTCTAGCAACATGGCAGATGCCAGCTAAAAACGTTGTCCTGATATCACCTAGGGCCCACTCAATAACTACTCTGCAGAGTTTGAGCAGACACGGCCCTGTTTACTTGGGACACTGACCTCTGGCCCTGTGTCAACCATTGAAAGGGACTAATTGATCAGAAAACCCCCTGAAGCCCCCTTTGGGCTGCATTTTCCTCTGCAGACCTGCCTCATGGTAGTGGTGCCGTGTAGGGTCAAGCACTGTGGCCAAAACAGCAGCAATGGCTGGGGTATACTTCCCTCTGCTCACTTCCTTCCACTGCACTCGACTCCCTCCACCACTTCAGCATGGTCTGCTATGGCAGTGCTGCCACTAGCTCCTTGGCTGCAGCTGTGCCCCTGGGATCCTTCCAATGGATGAGGGATATTGATTAATGATGTGAATAGCACTCTGCGTGTACTCTGCACTGTATGGTGACAGATCAGCACCAGGTAACAGGCTCTTGCAGCAGAGGGCCTGTAGTCAGAGGGCACCAAGGAAGGCAGACGGAGAGGGGGAGGGGGACATTTCAAATCCCCTTTTCTGCAGCCCCTGCTCTGCACCCTTTTCTGCATGATTAGATAGACGTCCTCCCATGGGCAGGCAGGAAGGGGAGACTGTGATAAAGCAGATGGGGAGGAGGGGGATGGCTGGAATGCTTGGTAGCACTGCAGCATCTGAATTCCTTTTAGGAAAGGAAGAGATTATTCACATAGTCTGGAAATCATAATACCCAGGGTATTGGCCTGAAGCTAAAAATGGAAATGTTCCGACTAGGCAGTAAGGATATTTCTTACCTACAAGAGCAACTAGACCTTGGAATAGGGTCTCGAGGGAAGAAGTCAAAGAACCCCACTAAAAGGATGCTGGAGAAGAGATCAGATAAAGCACTAGAGTGATGAATGTAAGGAAATGACCTGCACAATATAGGGTGTCAGGCTCGATGGCTCTGGAGACCATTTCTACGGGGTCGTATGCACTGGAGTTAGTAATGGGCATTTTGCATTAAAAAAAAATCCCAACTGTTCTCCTTTTTCTACTTTAACCTTTACTGCGGGGGAGAAAAGGCATTGCATTCTATAATTCAGTGTTATGTTAATTCTAATGGCCTGGCTCAAACCAGCAAAAGTGCGGCCCCTCTGAATTATACCCGCTCTTATGCATACAGAGATCAACCTTTTACTCCCAGGCTCCCCTTGTATATCTCAAAACTGAGATCTCACTCTCCCTGCATGTGCAGAGCTCCCAGACTTAGGGCCTGGAGAAAGCAGGTGCATGCCTCATGGCAGTTCTCCAAGAGAAATTCAGCAGCCATGTCAATGTAAGTGCTAAAATGAATGGAAGTTGGTCAGGAAACGGATATAAGCAGTGAAGTAGAGTAACTTGAATGCATAAGGAATGGGATGTGAATAATACAAAGGATATTATAGTGCCTGTATATAAATCAGTGGTGCACCTTCCTCTGGAATACCGGGTGCACTAGTGGTCACCCCACTTCAAAAATATATTGAAGAACTAGCAGGGGTTAAGATAAGGCCAATGGGAATAATCAAGGGCCTAGAAAAACTCTGATATGAAGAAAGATTGGGCTTGTTTACATTATAAAGATGAATAAGAGGGAACATGATCCAAATATATAAAATAGTGAGTGGTATAGAGAAAGTAGATTAAGAACTTCCATTCTCCCTGTCTCATAACACAAGTCCATTGGAAAATCAGTGAAACTAAAAGCTGGGACATTCAGAACCATCAAAGGAAATGCTTTTTCAAACAACATGTGATTAGGCTGTGGAACTCATTGCCACAGGAAATCGTTGAGGCCAATAACTTGACAAGATTCAAAAAGGAATTGGATATTTACATGGATATCAAGACTATCCAGAGTTTTCCATAAAGAATGCCGACAAAACGTTTGGAAATTCATACTTGAGGCTCAAGTCTATTAAACCTCATACTTCAGGCTCAAGTCAATCTCTAATGATTAGGCATCAGGATGAAGGGGACAGATTTCCCCATTTCTGCTTATTTCAGGGGTCTTACACCTTCCTCTGCAGCATCTGGTACTAGCCACTGCCAGACACAGGATAGTGGATTGGTGGACCTAGGGTCTGATCCAATGTGGCATTTCCTATGTTCCTATCTGGCACTGATCTGGTAGTGTGTGCCTGTGAGACCTGTGCCAAATTTTGTGGCACTGAAGTCAAAGGCAACATTTCTGCGACCCCGTTTGTATCCTGTGGAGGGGGAACACTCCCATGGAAGGATTGGTGGGAATATTAAACCCCCATTGACAGGATTTGGCCCAATGAGCGCAGTTTATGTGTTAATAACAACAAGCCTATTTTCCCCTACAGGATAACTAAAGTCCCATATAAATTCCTCAGCATATCCCTACACTATGCAGCAGTAGTAAGGGAAAAACTGATCCATCACAGGGTGAAAGGGAGTCTACCAGGAAAATCAATGAATAGACAGGTGTAGTACAAAGCAGCACTTCCTGCTTTAACCCCACCCCAATGCACGTGAAGTCCAGTTCTTTCCTCTGGATAAGAGGAGTCACTTCAGTCACATTCATTTTGCAACCCATCCACATGCCAGTTCTGCTATTTTGCCACTTCTAGCCACCCTCATATATTTCTTAAACAAATTACATCGAGGGCCAATCCCACAAGCTCCCATGTGCAGGAGCCACTGAAACCATTGTACAGTCGTTTGGGCAATTATTGTGACCCTGGCACACCAGGTGCCAGCTCATGCCAAGGTCCCCAGGCCTCAGTGGAAAATTGACAAATACACGCTGAACTCAGGCTGGCTCACCTATGGGTTAGTATTGTTAAACTGGGAATTAGAATTATAAGACTTTATGGAATGCTTGTAAGTTGCTACATGCATTGATCTCACTTATAACATCCATATCCAATCTTATAAGGTAATATTTGAGTGTTTGCATTGTAAGCCTCTGTGATTGTGTAAATCACCAAACAGGAAAGGGACATTAACTAGTGTAAAGTGCTTATCTCTGATTGAAGTTGATATGTCCTGGCCAATGAGGAAAGCTAATTGACACCAGATGGACTAGAGCGGAACACTAAAGAGGACAAAATACTTTGTTGTTTACTCTCCCCAAACCCTGAAAAGGAATCTTGCAAGTGAATTTCTCCCATCAATGGAGTTTGCAGCTCCAAGCAGAGCAGGGAAAGAGAATAAAAACAAGGAGGAATGGTATCTTTGTGCTGCTTGAACTCAGTGAGGGGCAACAATTACTAGGCACAAGCAAAAGATCTCCAGTACTTAGCGTAGGTTAGCCCTAAAGGACACATAGAGATTGCTTACTACAGGAGCTTTTTTACTTTAAGATTGGAACTCTTTTGTGTGTATATATGTTTACCTGCTATAACCTTGTAAATAACTCTATTTCCCATTCTTATTAATAAATCTGTATATAGTTTATTATAAGATTGGCTACAAGCATTGTCTTTGGTGTGAGATCTAAGGTGCAATTAGGGTAAGTGACTGGTCCTTTGGGACTGGAAGCAACCTGAATATTGCTGTGATTTGTGGTGTAATAAGGGACCATTTCTCACAAAAGTAGGCTTAGTTGGGTGGCAAGACAGACTGGAGTACTCAAGAGGGCTGTCTCCGACTCCATGTTCAGGCTGTTATAGTGCCTGAAGAGTTTACACTTGGGAATTGGTTGGTGAAATCTAAGCACAGAACTCACAACCAACGGGGGTTTGTGCCCTGGATCTTAACAGTCTGCCCTGAGATTGGTACTCAAGCTTTTGAGTCACCTGAGACAGCTTAACGATTATTGTGATTCATTATTGACATTACTGTAGAAGAAGCTAGGAGCCCTAGTCTTCGACCAGGCCCTCATTGTGCTAGGTGCTGTACAAACTGAATAAGAGGACATTCTCTGTCCCATAGAATTTACAATCTAAGAGTAAGACAAGAGACAACAGATGGATGAAGATAGGCCAAGGGGAAGTAAAGGAAACAATGAGATGATACTGTCAACAGGATAGGCAGTGGTCTCTGCACACCAGCAGCCTAATCACCGTCATATAGTTTTGTGGGCATCATGGCAAAGGAGAGTTTCTGGGAAGGATCTGGAGGAGGAAAAGGTGGTTGACTTGTGGGTGCTTACAGGGAGCACCTCCCAAGCTTGAGGAGAACCATGGCAGAAGGCACAAAGCTGCTTGTTTGAAAATTTAACAAGAGGGTGATGGAGGCTGGCATCCTGGGCCAATCGGAGGCAGGAGTCGACATCTTGACAGTGAATGAGAGATGATAGGTGGGGAGATGACACCTTATAAAGGCCCTTGTAAGTGAAGACAAGTCGCTTATAATTGTTATGATAGAGAAGGAGGAGCCAGTGGAGGCAGGCAAAGAAAGGGGTGCTCTGGTCAATGCGATTGGCTAGGAAAACGTCTTTGCATCAGCATTCTGAGCGGCTAGGAGCAACGCAAGATTGTATTTGCCAAGTCCGGAGAAAAGGGTGTTGTAGTAATTCAGCTGTGAGGTACTGGAGCCTGGACAAGAGCTGTAGCTGTGTGCTTGCGTCAGAGCAGAGCTCCGTGAGAGCAAGGCCCGTGTGTCAGAGTAGGCATCGGTGTGGGAACTAGGGATGTGAGGGTGCTGCAGTTCCACCCGGGGCTCTGCTTATGGCCCCCATGTGGGGTGCTCGCTTCTGCCTGCACCCTCTGCTCCTGGCCCTGTGCCTGCCCCCAGCTGTGGCCCCAATCTCGGCCCCCTTAACCCTCCCAGAGACACGGCCCTACTCCCGGCCCTAGCTGGGGTGGGGGCGGACAGGGTAAGGGGTTTGGCTTTCAGCCCCCACCATTAAAACCGTTCCCACACCACTGAGAGTAGGGCCCATACAGAGTCGTGTGTGCACACGTGTGTGTGCGAGTGAATTAGTGAACATTTGATCTGTCTACAAAACACACACATAGGAAACAACTGTGTAGTATAGCTTTCCTGCGTGCCTGTGGAGACAGGTTGGTGCACATGGAACAGAAATCAGAAACATTTTCCCATATTTAGCAGAGTTTGACCAATTCTGGAGAAACGGGAGATGGCACTATACATGAGTGCCTTCCTCTCTTTGGCCCTTTATATGTGGTTCATATAGTCCCCTATCCTTATAACAGTTGTGGTAATTAATCTGAAACTCACATTTTTGCTAAATTAATATAATCACAGCCAAAACATTACCAATATTTTAGAAGGCAAATGGCTTTATTGGGATTGAAAGCCTTGTGGGTCTGTCCAATTCACACGCGCGCACGGAATGAAACAACCCATTGGACCCCGGCCTAGCCAACCTGCGAGGAAGACGCTGGCGGCCCTGGACATGAATCTAGTTCGGAGGGGACACAAAAAGAAGGAACATTTACATGGATCCAGTAAGCACCTCCCCACTCTCCTGCAGAGCTGAACCCCTAGGAAGCCCTGGCTTGGGGGAGAAGAGCGCACCACCAGCGCAGGGCATTTTTATTTTTGAAAATAGGGAGAAAATCGCATAACAAAACAACAACAAACAAGGCGCAAACTCTGAAGGTGAATTATATGCGGCCTGAGGAGGTTGTACGAATTTCTCACTTTGACTAAGCAGCGCTCAAACGTGGTGGCACTGGGGAAAAAACGTGCTTTGGGGAATACGCCCCTAGTATTTGCAAGGGGATGGGTGATCGAGTAGGATTTTCTCCCTTCTAACAGGCAGAAACACAGACCTTAACGACGCACACAGACCTGTCTCTAGCAGACCGGCCATTGAATCTGATGTATATTATTGTTCTATGTAGTAATATGATTTTGTGTGTTACAGTTTCTATATTGCTCATCACCGTAGGACCTGCTGTGTCAGAGACAGGTTTGTGTGGCTGAATCGGGTCTGTGTTCCTATTTATTAAAAGAAGAATAGTCCCACTTTTAACCCAGACAGGTCTTTTATAAAGAATACTTATTGCAAATTGACTCCGACTTGCAATTAGCTCGGAGTCATTTTTATCTTTTCAAGTCTGTTCCATCCCATTTGTTCGGACTTGGGGTTTTCCCGCTCCTTTTTCTAGATCCTCTTTTCTATACCGCTCTGTTTGTAAGTGGCACCCTCCGAGAGAATTGCCAATCGCTGGAAACAAACATATATCATGTGGAGAAGTCAAATTTCCTCACAGACTAGAACAAGAATTTAAAGATTTATGCTAAAGACAAAAAAATCAAAAATAAAACCATAAATAGCCTGCCCCACTTAACAGAATCCGCGAGGGGAAAGTAATGAGTTTAACTAGAACTGAGCAAATAACTGATTTGGAGACTTTTATTTATCTGTTTTCAAAGTGTCAATGAAAGTCTCAGATGTATTCGTCGCTTGTGACTATTTCTGTAAAAGGTTTTCCGCTGTGAACAGTGCGTTCATAGTTCATTCACTGCGAATATTCAGAAATCAAACCTCCAAATGGAGTCTATGTCGGTCGGTTGCATAGTCAAATGTATGGATTCAGTTCGGGAATTTGGGTGACCCACTTCATTAACCAACACGGTGTGAATTTCAAATGCCACAATCGAATACATCATTAAAAATTCGCCTTCTGCAATAATTTGACCACTCAAATTTGAAACCCGCTTTCCTAGAGGAATCCTGCTACTAATCTCCAGCACGGCAATCTTTCCAGAAAAAGTGAACGCAAAAGGGTCACTAATACAGTTGGATCAAAATTCTCTTTCGAGCCCAAACGAATATTCAGAGATTTCACCACAAATATTTGTTCAGCTGTAATTGTTAACTTGAACAAAAGTAAAGCATGTACTGCCAGACTTGCATTTAACAGATCCATTCCCATCTCTCTATACCTCTAGTGTTTATTGTACTGTAGATAGATAGATAGATAGATAGATAGATAGATAGATAGATAGATAGAT
>ML677366.1:13677584-13778681 GCA_007922305.1 Dermatemys mawii
GATAGATAGATAGATAGATAGATAGATAGATAGATAGATAGATAGATGTAGTTTGCAAAATCTAAGTATATACAACACAATCAGAGTGTGTGTTTGAGCAAGAGAAGCAGTGTACGAATATGGGATATAAGTGTACATATCTATAGGTGCAGGTGAAGCTATAGCTATGTTAGAGAGTTTATGACTAGTAAGCGAATTGGTGGGTGCATATGTAGATACACATATTATTTATATGATATATGTTATGAACCTTAATATAAATGTCTATTAAATTTAATTCCAATATTATCATCTTCTAAAATGAGCTTTAAAAAACCAAATGGACATTTCTGTTCTGTGAAGAAGCTTCAGGATTGGGAGGGAAACTTCCAATTCCATTAATAATTTCTACGGCCAAATTCAGCCCCTCCCTACCCCAGTTACATCCCTGCTGACGGCAGAGCTGGGGCAGACTTTTGACTCTAGTGTTTAGTTTACACAGACAATCCCCGATGAAGTTCTCCCCAGATCTGACAGTCTGTATAGCTGAGTGAATAATTGACAATCAATAGATACAATTAATGCATCTCCTCTGTTATCTCTATGAAATATCAGCCCGCAGGAAGCAGGTCCCTTGGATTTAATTTTATGTGGGTTTATTTGACAAATACATTGTCCTTTTATTTTTGTCCTCCAAGGATTGGCTCTCAGTATTCCAGATTAGAGCGGTGTTGCTTAGTCTTCCTTGGGCAGATATCTCCGATCATATCGCTTTTAGTCTCTGAATTGGAGGAGGGTGACAGCCCATTTAAAGTCTGGCGTCCACAAACACTGTTGTTAGTAGTGATGTGTTGTTATTACTACTAATTTCTACGACACCAGGGCCTAAATCGCTCAGCTAAAATAGGACCTCGCTGCTAAACTCTGTACAGACAGCTCATGTGAAACAGTCCCTGTCTCGAGAGTCAATCAACTGGAAGAGGGTTAGTGGGGAAGGAGGAACTGGCCACCAGTGTGTCGGTTCTACACACTGAAAGTCCTTCTGAGTAGCAGCGACCGGCTCCATTCCTGTCTATCTACTGCACCGGGGACGCGGTTGTATTTGATTAGTAACAAATAATAGCAGACGGGCTGAGACTTATCTCTCAGCGCTATGCTCCAGCTACAGAGCCTGGTCCCCGCCCCCACCGCTCGTCCCGGGGCTGCAGACAATGAGCCTAAAGGCAGGTTCCCACTGCACTGTATCCTTCCACTTATCCCGCACGGTTTTCCAGGCGGAGACTGATGGCGAATGGGGCAATTCTCCGCACCCTTTCCTGGCGCCCCCCTATCGTGACCCCTACTGGGAGCATCCGCCCTATGTGCATCCCCAAAGAGGGCTTTCCGCTTGGGAGTGACTAATAGGGTCCTCGTGGAGGGAGGCGGGTTCCTCGCCGGGGGAAGGCCGCTCTCGCCAGGTGCAGCGGCTCGGCGCCCGTGATTTATGCGCTGCTGGGACGTGAAAGACACTGGCCAACCGGGGCATCCCCACAGACAGGCCCAGACGGATTCTCGCCTCTCTCTTTTCCCTTTAATGCATCCGCATAAAGGGACCTTCCAGGGCAGCCCGCAAAAGGGGGAGAGACGAGCGCGGGCTGGCCAAGAGCGGCAGACAAAGCGCCCGGCGCCCTCACGCCTCACACGACTTCTGTAATGTAGACAAGAGAAGAGCGCGCGCACGAAAGCGCCTCTCTGATAGGCTAAGCACGGAGATGGACGTCCCTGGCGTGTCTAAACCCCGCCCCAAGGTCGTGTAGACCCAATGAGCGATGGAGCTCGGAAATGAGGGATGATGCGCTGTTCGGCTGGGGTATTCTTTTGCTCTGGTCTAGGGGCCTGTTCCAAACCCCGCGGAGGTCCAAGGAAAGACTCCCACTGACCTCCGTGGGTTTTGGGGCGGTCCCTGGCTTCCCCGGGCACGGCACCTCGGATTAATGGCTGCAGAGCCAGAACAACAGCAAGGGCTGAGGGGTCTGGAGAGCCTCTGGGAAGATTCCCATTCACAGCCCCGCTTACCCAGGGTTTCGCGAATCCCTTTGCAGGACTGTCGGGGTCCGTCTGATCTCTAGCTGGAAGCAGAGCGGCAGCCGCCTGGTCGGAACAGATAGTGCGGAGAGACAGCCGGATCCTCTGCCCTGCCAGTCGCCTGGCATGTGCTCCATTTTCGACGCAGCCTTTCTTGGTTACCTCCTAAGGGAGATCCGGTGCCCCCTTCGCAAAATCAACCTCAGCTTAAAATGTCTGCCCTCGTCATGCTGAGCTTTATAATGTTACTCCAATGGCTCTGCTCCCTGCTGCAGATAAAGCCTTGCAAAGTAGTCAGAAAGGTGCCTTGGTTCTGTACAACATTCTTCCTCGGCTCTTCCCCTGTGGGCGAAGAAGCTCCCAAAGCTCTTCCCCACACCCCGTGTATTTTAAACAGTGCTGAGCACCCTAATTCCCAGTCAAATCGAGGGAGCTCAGAACTTCCAGGAGTTGCTCAGGCAACAATAAGCCATCGCTCTTATCCCCCCAGATCTCAAAGCTCCTTGCAGTGCACGTGGTAAGTATCCGCATTTGCAACACGTGGATAGTGACTTGTCCAAGATCAGGAAGCAGATCAGTGTTGGGGGAGGGGGAGGGAGGACTCAGGTGGCTTGAAGCGTACGCTAGTGTCGTGCCTGTTAGTCCACACGGCCTCTCCGAAGGCTTCAATGCTCCGTTACTCCTCAGTGCCTCCTATATGGGTGTGGGCACAAGACCTTGAGTGGGACCCGTGACGTTTCACAGGCCTTGCCATGCTGTTGAGAGTCAACGAGGCCCAGCTTTGGGACGCACAGAGTTAGGCACAGCGGTGCGGGGAGCACGAGGGCACGCGCTCTCCTGCGGGGACCTGTCACGGTGCCACTTCCCCGGCTTGGGAGCTTTCAGGGTCGCAGGCAGCAACCGGGGCCGAGCTCCGCACGGACTCAGAGGGGCAGGGGGAGGGCAGCAGGGAGCTATCCCCACCCCCACCCCTCGGCTCCGCGCCGTGCTGGAGACAGCGTAAAACCCGGCCTGTCTCCATAACTTTCCGTACATCGCCCTCTAGAGGCCCGACGGGACCTGACCCGGGAGGGCGAGCAGACCCCCTTCGCCCACTCCCCAGCCAGGGCCCTGCCCAGCCCGTGCCGCCGTGATGGGCCAGCGGACGCGGGAGAGAGCCAGGGCCGGCCGGGGCGCTAGATGAGCACACAGCGAGTCTGGTTCTAGCCCCCCACCAAGGGCCAGCGGACAAGGCCGGCTGGGCGCCTGCCCTGGAGCCGCTCGGCCGGGGGAGCTGGCACTGCTGGGAGCCCCGCAGCGAGTCCCACGGCACGGGCAGGGGGCGGTGGGGAGCCCTGCTGAAGAGGCGCGTGGCTGCGGCTCCAGCAGGCCCCGATCCTGGGAAAACAGCACCCGTCGGGGCTCCTCTCAAGCTCCTGTCTAGAGAGACCGGCAGCGTGCGAGCGGCAAGACCCGGCCTAGGTGCTTGGCTCCCCCCGGTACTCGACATGGATTGTCTGGGCCAGTCACTGCTGCGTTAGACAGGACTCCCTCTGCGGCCTCCTGTCGGGCCAGGCTGTGGCCGGAGGAACGATCAAGGCACCGGCTGGAGACTCCCCCTTCCCGTGGTGAAATAGTTCCCTAGGGCGCCCCATTGGCCCGTTAGCAGAACCACACACGTGGGAAGAAGCAGGCAAAGGAACAGTGCAGGCGAACCAACCTCGACCGTCAGATCCAGCAGTGGTTCGCAAAGAATTGCGGTGCGGCTGAATCCCTTGCACTGGCCTGCACAGTGACTCTCTTTTAGCCGTCCAGTGTGACCCTCTCCCGGGCCTCGTCCCTTACTTTGCGGTTCAGACTCGTTTCAGGCTTGGCAAAGCGGGGCTTTCTCGTCTCGGTTGGATCTCTCTTGCAGGCGCTTCCTGAGATGTGACTAGCCTCAGGTGGGTTACAGGAAAAATCATCCTCTAGGAGTTGTATTGAGTATCCGCAGGGTTCTTTTGAAGGCACGACTAATGCATTAGCTCTGGAGTTGGAGTATTCTCACCCTCGAGATAGGAGCTGTCTGAGGCAGAACCTACAGCCCCAAGGGTCTTCAGAGAACACCCGAAAAATGGGATATAAACCAGGGAGATGATCATGTTACAAAACCAGGCCCAAACTGGCACCCTTCTGGGCAAGTGGAGTTAAGGGCTAAGGATCGGTGATGGAGACTGACCTCCCCTTTGAGCCCTAGATGGGGGTAATTTCTAGGTCCCAGTCCTGCAAACACTTAACCTCCGGGTTTCGCTTTACCTACACCACTAGTCCGGTTGAAGACAAATGGACTAGTCACGAGAATAAAGCCAAGCACGTGAACCACTGTTTTCTGGATCCGGGCCCAAAGGCGCAGCGTAGCTCATTGGTAGGGGTGGAGAGAGCTTGCGGGGTCCCATCTGTTCTGAACTGGGAACTCCAGGACTCTCCTTCTGGCTCCTTTCGTCAGCACCACATTCCCCATGCTCCTCCCGCGCCTTCCGTTTACACGAGGCGTCCCCAGGGCTCCGGTGGAGGCCTCCTCTCCGGGGTCTTGCCCGGCCAGGGGAACTGCAGGGAGAGCGGACCAGCTCTCGGAGAACTGGATGGGGGCCGTCGGAGAGTACAGGGATTGGGCCCCAGCCTGGCTCGTCTTCCGCCCACGGGGAAGGCAACTAGACGGAGACAGCTCGGGTTTCCGCCCCGGTGTAGGGACGGCGCTCAGATACCCCGGTGACGGGACCTCGCCTCGCCAGCGAGGGCAGGGCACCTCTGACAGGAGCACAAGGGGAATCTGCTGGTGAGCGAAGATCAGATGGAGGCAGAGGAGGAACCCCCCCCCCAACCGGACACCCCCGCAGGGGTAACGCACTGTGAGAGCGGCCCCAGTCACGACACAACATCCCCGTTATCACCCCGCCCCCGGGTGTCGAACTCCCCCTTGTCAGCATTGCAGGGGCGCCCCCTGGCTTCGCGACCCATTTGCCCTGACACCTCAGAGCTTTTCCTAGAGACTGGGGTCCAGAGTCCAATCTCCCCGCTGCACCCCCACGCCTGCGCCCTGTGGTTTACAGACCAGCATGAGCCTGCTCCTGAAAACAGGCTGAAAAGCAGGGAAACCATCTAAGAAGTGGGGGGTGGGGAGAGAGAAAGCGCCGGGCAAAGATTTCAGAAGCATCAAATAAAAAGATGCGAAAATGTGGGGAAAGTGGTTTTGGGATAATTAGCCTCTTGATGTGGTTGGAGCGCTATCTAATCCAGAGGAGCCTAGAGGCATCATTACCGAGACAATATTTCAGGAAATCCAAGTCATTGGAGCAAAAATATGACATTCATTTTGCTGGTTATGTTATTACAAATATCCTTCAAAGAGGACATTGCATGAGCTCGCTGTCTCCCTTTCCTCCCCCTAGTCAAAAAAAAAATACCGATCAGCCCACACCCTGTCTTCCTTCCTCAGCGTGGAAAGAAGGAGTCACACCTCTGCGGCCTGCCGCCCGAAAAGACTGCACTCAAAGTCAAACGACAGAAAACAAGATGGGGGAAAGCCCCTACTACACGGTACTAGCATTTCTCCTACCCGGCTAGATTTATAGCCTGCTACAGGGGGATAAACTGGGCGATAGAAGCGCTCTAATCCCAGTGCAATTTAATATATACACACGCAGAAGAAGAAAAAACCCAAATCACGATTTGCGATCTGCCGTTGGGGGGAGGAGAGCGTACATGGATAGCACCCAAGATTTAATATTAAGCAAGGTACAGCTTGGATTCGGGTTGGCTGCCATGTCAATATCATTTGTGCACTGTCACCATTTAGTTCCCATATTCTAATGCGTTGTGCGCCCCCGAAATGTACAAATGGAAACGCTCTTATCAGCTTAAGAATTTCATCTCTTGCGGTTTGAGGCGTGTTATTATTTTAGAAAAGTAGATGCTGTATGTCACGTCTAAAGGACTAAGATACAACACCTGCGACGCAGAATGCTCTGTGCAAGGAACTAAAGCCAGCTCGAAGCCAAAAAAAAATACCCTCCCAAGCCCCAAATCTCTGAAAATGCCACCACGTTAACCTTTAACACTTGAACTGGCACCTTTTGAGTGTGCGGTCCTTGCGCACACTAACATTTCAGTTTAAATCCATGGGACTAATCACCCCAGCAGGGATCACTTCACACGAGTGAGGATGGCAGGATCAGGATAATACTTTCGATTTTCTTGAACACGTGCAATGATTTGTGAAATGTTGGTGAACAGAGAAAAAAATCATTGAGTCCCTTTGTACAAATCTCTCTCGTTCGACATCCCCGCGCCGTCTTGTGTTTCTTTGGTTTTAATTCTGGCTCTGTGTGTGTGTGTGTGTGTGTGTGTGTGTGTTATTGGAGCGAGTATTGCTTTTGCTTCATGCGAGGAGTGCTGTTCTCTGATGTGAAATCAGGGAAGGATAAAGCTGCTGTTGTAGATTATTGAGGAGTAACAGAGGCGCCTCCGGAAGTCTCACAGGATCTAACCACTTCTAATAAAAGAAACCCACAGCGGACAACCCACGTGAATCGAACTGGGCGGTAAAACTCCCAGTTCAGCAATTGCAGCCTCTCTGCAGATTCTATGGCCATTTCTCTAGGACAACTCATGAACAGGTAACATAAGAAATTAGCCCCCGTTCCCTGGAGGGGAAGGGGCATCTCACCTGGGAGTTGAAAAGACTCGCTCCAACCCACTTCACTTATGGCTTCCAGGGGCTGGAAGTTGGGGGGCTCTGCTTTGACGTTCGCACATTTCGGCAGCCTCGCAGTGCCTGGTTATTGAGTCCTTCGAGAAAGGGACTGGGGGAGGATTACGGGGGGCTGCCGCTTCGGGACACCCCAGTTCCTGACTTCCACCCTCCCGTTTACTCTCACCCAAGTGCAGACCGGAGTGAAACCTGAGCTAGCCAAACTGCTGATGAGCCCTTAGTGATTCGGTTACTGAAATGTCAGGGATAAGAACCCAGAAAGCTGGACGGCAAATGACTCCCTGGTCACTCGGCGTGTCAGGGGTTTTACATCCCCTTGATTTCTAAACATGGAAACCCGGTTGTTTTAGAGTCTCCCTGGGAATTTGGTTCCCACCAGCCTTAAAGGTGGGCAGGAAATCTCTTGGCAGCCACGTAGTGATTATTATATTCAACGGTTGGTTTCAATCAGTGGGTGAGCAGGAGCATTCGGAGTGAATCCGAATCGCTGCTCAGGGCAGGCAGAGAGATCAAGTTGCCCTTGAAGGAGGAACGGGGAGGAACTTACTCTACACAAGTCACCCCATCCTTAGCCCTGCTCGGGGCTCTCTACCGCCTGCGAGCGAGCACACGGGGGAAGGGTCATTTCCTCCTGTCCTGTCGGGATCCCTCTCTTGGCATTTCAGAGCGAGCTCGTACTAATCCAGCGGCGCAGACGGGTGTGACTGTGTAATAAAGGAGACGATCCTGGAGCACACACTGAACCGCAACCAGGGCAATTTGACTGCCCCGGGGGAGTTTCCAAAGGGATCAAATGAAGGAAACGCGAGACTCACCCTGGACAAGGCCCCGTTAAAACGCTGCTGGGAAATCCCTGCAGGTGAAAGGGCTCAACCCTGCCCTCCTTTCATCAGGCAAAACTCCTACAGAAATCCGGCGGGGGCTCCTGTTAACTTCTCTTGCCCCCTTCCACCTACTCTGATTTCTCTGCTCGTGAGTCAGATCCTGTCCCTCTGAGGCAGGGAAGTGCTGCGGGCTTCACTGGGACACCTGGACAGTGCGAGATCCAGCCCATTGTCCCATCTCTTGTTTGAGGAAGGGTGAAAGAAATCCCAAGGAAGCCTGCGACGGACGGACTTGGTCTCTGCTTCCCTTTACAGGCCTCGGGAAGAGGGCAGGGCGTTTAGAAACAACGTGAAGTCGGTGAAGTGGGAAAACCGATGCCCCGCGGTAGCTGGGTGTGACACCGACAGGCGTCCCAGTCCTCTGCAGTGATCCCAGCTCTGTGAGCAGAGATAGGAAAGCAAAACGCACGTAGCAATGGGGGAGAAACCCGGCGGCGAGTTCTCCCCGTACCCCGCATTCTCACCCTGCCACGGCGAGGAAGAGCCGGGGAAATGCCGAGTTCTTCACCGCAGTCTGCTTGGCGCTTAGCGCTTGGTGTACAGAGAAAGAGAGTTTCTTAGCCACCAATGCAGGAATTACCGGGGTGTGCCTGGGTACCCAGGGAATGGAGGGGAGTTGAATGATTTGAAATGGCAAAATATGTCCTGACAAAACATTGGGAAGTGCAAATATAGATTTTGCGTGATAGACTTCAAAGAATACAACCGAATAATCTCTGAATGTAAACTCCCTCGTTTTGTATTCGTTAATGCTAGTGTGAGTGAGGTAGAATGTGTGTGTGTGTGTGTGTGTGTGTGTGTCCATTTTTGTATGACATGTTAAAAAGAACTCACCTGCATATGCCGTGGAAAGTCAGTGGCAGAACATGTATATGCAAGGGCTTTGTGTCAGTGTACACTGTCATATACATACTATCTACTGGTGTACAGACAGACAGACACACAGACACAGGGCCCGTGCAAATACAGAAATCTGTAGTTTACTTTCTATGAGCTATTCAGTCGAATTATTTGTAACACATACAAAAATACACATACACGCGCGCGCGTGTGTGTATATATATATAAAGGTATATGTGTGTGTGTGTCCCTGTGTGTGAGTGTACACAGAAACACCAACAAATACAAGCGTGTGTGGCTTACTTCCCACGGGTTATTCGGCTGCATTCTTTTAAACCCATCACGCAAACTAGATAGAATTCAGCAGTTCCCTGTCGTCCGAATACCTCCCTCATTGCACCTCACCAGCCTTGGATCTGTGTAAACACAGAGCCCCCACTTCGCCTCCCGACAGCTTCGGGAGGGTGCAGGCGGCGCGCCTGGGGTCAGCCTCTGGGCGTTGTTCTGTTTCACTGGCTTGGGTTTTACTCACGTTGTACTTAGCCAGAGGTTGTTGCTGCGCGGAGTTCACACCAATACATTGCCCTACAGTGGCTATCAGAAGCCATTGGCTGGCAGTGGCGCTTCCTACCGAGGGAAAGGCTGGCCAGAAGGCCGCCCTCTTCCAGCTGTGTGCTCGGGTAGCTCGGGGAGCGGGCAGTGAAGGTCTATGATCAGATCCCACCCAGGGCTGTGCTCACTCCTCTTCTCCCAACTGCTGTCATCCAGCTTCCACATTCAATTCGGAGTCGGGTTGTTTTGTTTAATTACACTCGATTCTCTGCCTGGCGGGCGGCCCCGCCTTCGTTGAAAGGATCATGTTGTTTAGACGCGTCATTGCGCTTGGTGTGGACAGGAGCTCGCGTGGGGCTCGGGAAGGTTATTCACAAGGTGTGGCCCCGCTATCCCCGGGTGTGCGGGGCTGCCCATTGGCCTCGGCAGTCGCGAAGGCTCCTTCCCCGAGCCGTGGTGAGGCTGGGACTCTCTTGTCTCTAGTAACTGGGCCGCTCCAGTCAGGCGGCTCTGCGCGGGACTGGGGTTAAATTGCCGGGGCGATGCTATTTCAACGGGAAGGCTCACGGGATGCAGAGCGGGCTTTAGCGCTTCGCAGAGCCGGGGAGGGAGGAGGGTGAAATGGCCACGTGGGAAACCAGGCGTGTGGGGAAGGCGCTTTAAAACGGATCAAAGCCGGATTCCAGGCTCTGGAATCCTGCGGCCAGAGCAGCGTGTGCCCGGGGACAAAGCAGCAACCACGGCACCAGCGCCTGCCCTCCCCAGCCCCAACTGCTGCCAGGGCTCGGACCCTCTCTCTCCAGGGGGAGTCCCCAGCGGAGCTGGGCAAGCAGCCCCCGCAACGCCTGCAAAGGGCAGCGCGCCCGGGCTTAGCTGCGAGGGCACACACGTGGTGGGGGGCTGCTCTAGGTGTCGCTGACTCCAATCCTGGGGGTGGGAGAAGCTCCCCACTGGGCATACGGGAGAGGTGGGAGGGAGGGGGACAGGGACTCGCCCTCCCGGCGGCTCCCAGGGCTCCTGCCCCCAAGCGCGGCTCGGCGCGTGTCTCGGTTCCTGCGCAGGCTGGCGGATGAACAGGCCCCTGGCGGACTGGGTCCCTGTGGGAGCTACCTAAGCAGATGACTGGTGTGTGGACGGGACCCGGGAAGGGAGCGGAAAGGGGAGGCAGAAAGCGGCAGCTCTGCCCGCTCCTGTAAGGCGCACAGAGGAGCCGGGTTTACACGGTGGATCAGCTCAAGCCGGTCCCTGTCGTGCGCCCTCCAAAGCTTCCCCCTTCTGTGATTTGAAGGTCAAAATCTGCGGCGCGTTTTATCACCGGGGTTGGGGGGCAGGGCCTGCCGCAGGGAGCCCGGTGACTCCTGTTAACGAGTGTCAGGACCTTCCTCCGCCCCCGTCCCCGCCTTTCCCAGCCAGGGCTCCGCTGCAGCGTTTGGCACCAGGGCGCGGGGCTCTCCATAGACTCCCCGGGAAGCGGGGAGATTCCCTGGGCACGGGAAGAGCTCCGGGAACGCGCAGCTCTGTGCCCGGGGTGGGGAGACTCCTGCTGCGCGTCGCTCCAGCCTAGGGTTCACTGGGGCCTGGGGTTGTCGCTGGGCTTCTCTTCTTCATGCTCTTCCCCGGATCTACTCACCCGCCATCTCCGCCTCCTCCCCTGCTCTGCTCACCCCCTTTTCCCGCTCACCCCCCGCCCCCGCTCTGCTCTCAGAGTACCGCGAAGCCCTGTAGTGCCAGGGGGGCCGCAGCCAGGAGGCTCCCAGAGCCGCCCAGCGCGCTGGCTAGTTGGGCGCGGTGGCCGCGGGCAGCCTGGGCTGGCAGCGCCTCCCCCTTGGCAACGGGGGCCCGATCCCAGCGAGGACAAGGGCTAATGGCCGGGCTCCGCGGGGGGGGGGGGACTGGCACACGCCGCAGGGGGGCTGCGATTTAATCACAGCCAGAGGCCGCTACAAAGTTTGTTCCTCACAATTATGAAAAATCTCCCCATTCCCCCGCTGGCTTCTCCTGCTCCCTGGGCTTCCCCCTCCACGTCCAACTTCGAGCCGGCTCCCGGGCCAGGCCCAGGGCAGTTCAGGGTTTGCTGAGGTCCCGATCCTGCACAGACACGCTCCACTTCCCTACCGCGCGTAGCGGGACCGCTTTCCACGGGCACCGGGCACTCCGAATTAAGCACAGCGCGGAGATCTGTGCAGGGCCGGGGCTTCGCGGTGGGATCTTACGCTAGGTTTAGAGACAAGGCTCGTCTTATGATGCCCCCCCTCCGTCATGCTCGACCTGGGATCGACAGAGGTACCATTTCCCCACCTCGCAGGAGCTAGTCTGTCTCCCACCCCCAGCGCTGGCCTCTGCTTCGCCCCTGGAGCGCAGAGCGGAGCCGGCCGAGCCAGGAAGGAGCTTTGAAGCGTGTAACGTGAGCCAAACGCGGCTGGCCGGAAACCACAGAGGAGCCCAGCCCGCGTCTCCGCGGGGACTAGCCCCAGTTCAGAAGAGAGCAAGAGGGAGACGCGTGGCTAGTGCAGCCGCGAGCCCAGCGAAGCGCCCCAGGCGACTGACAACGCGCCGGGGGAAAGAATGTATCTGACAACTCCGCTTTCTCCGCTCCACCCCCGGCATCAACCCCTTCCCCCCGCTTTGTGTCCAGACTTCCCCGGCTCGGGCTTGGGCCCAAACGCGCAGCGCCAGCAAACCCCCTTCGGTTTCTAGTCCATTGTCATGTCGCTTTGGCCAGGGGCTTTCCCAAACCAAACCCGGGCTCTCGGAAGCGCAAAGGACCCGACTCGCTCCGGCTCTGGCTGGGCCAAGCGGAGCTGCCCTGCTAGGAGACAGACGCTGGCCCCAGTCCTTCGGGGGGAAACGAAGTAACGGCCCCATTCAAGTGTCACCGCAGCGAGCCGTCCCGCTTCGGGTTATCCAGTCCCCTCACTGCCCGCAGGCCGGAGGAATGAACCGTTACCCGGCTTCGGCTCTGCCCGCTCTGCAGAGCGGAGCAATTTCAGACTCCCAGGCAGCTCTCGCAATGGCCACTGGCTGAGCTGTGCAAATCCACCGCCCCACCGGGGCTTTCTCCCTCTCTCTGCCTCTCCTGCTCCACCGGGCTGCAGCCGGAAAGGTCGCAGAAGGGCCAGGGGGTCTCACGGCAGCCGCCCCTGGCCAAGGTGGTGCTTCGGGCTAACGGCTAATCCGAAGTGAAGGGCACCCCCGGACCTGCCCGCCACGCGCCGTGGCCGGAATAAGGGCTCTTGGAGCAAGCGTTGGCATTTTCTGCCTTCTTCCTGTTTGCAAACGGACCTTGGCCCCAGTGAAATACAGGATCGGAATTGCACGGCTAGGAATACTCTAATTATCAAGTAACAGTGCCGGGGACTGTGCAGGTAGGAGATTCGGATACACTGCACCCAGGTACGCCACTGAAATGTTAGTCAGAAGCACGAGCCAGCAGTAACAGAGGAAAGCTAAACCCAAAGAGATCCACGAACCACGTTCCTCCCCCTAAACCTTCTTTCCCGCTGCCCCAACGGTAGCAAAGGATTTTGCCCGGGATAAATTACTCCTGGAGCTAGTTTTACTCTCCCCGTTTACACGGTTGCTCCTCTTGCCTATGAGAAACAGGAGCAAGGCGAGCTACAAGCAGTGGGGAGACTTATGTCGAGTGAGACAGGAGGTCTCGAAAAGGTTCATTCTCAAGAGCGTCGAAATATATTTCCCCCCTGAGTTAGATAAGAAACCAAAGCTCAGCTGTGCTGATCCGCAGCAAAGGCGCCACGATCAATAATAATGCTGATAGACCCTCTCCCCCCAAGCCTTCCCGAAAGCTATAATCATTTCCTGGAAGCGCCCTGCACCCAGGTTAAAGAACGAGCCGTGGTCTGACCCCAACCCACTGTTCCCAAATTCTATCCCTTCCCCGGGACCCAGGAACCCTTCTACGCCCAGGGGCTCGCCGCTCAGATCCGGACTAGGCACGGCCGGCTCCAGAAAAGGTTACATTCGTTCCAGGTGGAAATTAGGCGACGGAGCCGGAAGCCAAAATCCGAAATGCCACGCCCTGAAAGGAGTTAATGCGCCCAGGGTTAATTCCTCTGCAAAACATGGATCCCGTGAATCCAGAAAGGACCCAACTGGGGCTGCGTATTTGGTCCCAACTAAAAGCTGGCCACGCGCTAATTTATTTCGTAGGGTCCCCGCTTCGGGATTGCGACGGATTCTCTTTCCTCCGCGAAACAAAAATCTTTAGGCTAGTCCGGGTAGTTATTTTAATCCACGTAAAATGAAATCATGTCACTGGGACGGGAGGAAAGTTTACAAAGGCAGATGAATTTTAACCGAAAACCCATCAAGAGTTCCTAGGAGAAGCAAAGGAAACGGATGGCCGAACCGACTGCCCAGGTTGTCGCTAACCGCTGGAGTTGCGCAAAAATCGCAACCTCCCGTTCGTTTTTCAATAGCGTGTGTCAAAGAGTCACTTCCGAAGTGAGGGAAAAATCACGAAAGATTTTAATATTGCTGGAGGGATATTTTCAAAAGTTTTGAATTCGGTCCTAACCAGTCAGGAAAAGACCAGCTCCTAAACTGCAGCCGGATTTCTATTAAAAATAACAAAACGGAAAAACGAGCACAGACATCCTAAACAATGTTTAAATAGAGCACAAGTTAGTGAAAAAGAATACAAGAAATAACTAATGTGCAAGGCAGAGATTTCGATTCACCGTAAAGGTTGACTTTAAAAAAAGCCCAAAATGCACTTTTCAATTAAAACTAAGTTAAATACGCTAACCAAAAATAATTAATATAACTTATTGTTTTAAAAAAACACTAACGAACACCACACAACAATCGTGTTTAGTATTAAATCATGATTATTAAATCTTGCGTGTAGTAGTGGGACAATAGATCTCATTGAAAGAGAACGAAAAACTCCGTCAGATGAAGATAAAAATGAACGTTAACTCTGTTCAACAGCAACTATTTCAGAATTAGGGGGAAAAAAGGTGTTACCACATGATAATTAAACTATACCTATATAGCCAGCTAGATCTGTTTAGAAACATACTAATTGATAAACACATTCATATTGTATCTACCAAATAAACACGATCGATAATGAAGTCCCCTCCCTCCCAATATCGATGTTTTTACTGGCTAAAGGTCCGTTGAAATAAATTAGTTTGCATTTCCCTGAAGGTGAAAAGGTCGCTGTCCTATAATTTGGTGCTGAAATGGCAGGAAACACCCGAACACAACTGCTGTCTAGAGACTCTTTCCCCCAGCCGTGAGAAAGTTAAGGTCCGTTTCCAGACGCTCATTTCATATGCTCAGAACTTGGTCTACATGGTTTTGGGTGGCAGGAAGCCAGGCGAGAGAGCTGAGGAGTGTGTCTGAAGAAAGGCTGGGCTTTCTTTGAATTGTAACACGAGCTGGAAAGAACCTGAGCGGATACTTGATTACCGTTCGCTTCTCTCAAGGAACGGGATTATATCTGGTCATGCAGCTACTTCTTTGGTTGGTTTGTTTCCGTTTTAAACTGTTTGGTAGAAAACCCTGGGGAACGGAGTGGTTCAATCGGGTCTACCGAACTTGTGCACTAGAGACATTGTGCTTAGGAGTGGTGGGAACAGCCATGGCTTATGGAGAAGATCCAAGCGGCGAAGCGGTTGTTTGCACTGGGGAAAGCCGGGGATATGAATGTTATGGGACGGATAATGGGGGAAGACCTGAGCCAGTGGGGTCCTGCTTAAAGCCCCAATCCAGCTGACTGAAGTGTTGTGTATTTTGAATGTAAATTGTGATGGCATCACAAATATGTATTGTAGGACCTTCTGAAGGAGACTGTGGCCAGCTCTCTGGTACAAGGAGCAGGTGCTTGACCTGGGGAAGCAGACAGGATGGGAAGGCTCTAAACACTGACTAGGAACTAGAAGAGCAGAAGGATTGTGACTCCCCTAGATTTAGCACGTAGCCCCCTGGCAAACTAAGTGGAGTGGAAGGAGAGAAGCCCCCCGCTCGCCTTGACACCCCTTGTCCACGTGAAGGCAAATCATTTGGGCCCGGGACAGTTATACCACTGGCTACATTTGCCAGCATAGACTCTCCGCTGAGCTCTCCATTCCCCTTCTGGCAGGCGCTCCTTGTATGTTTGATCAGACACTGAATCCATCCG
The DNA here is from genome assembly GCA_007922305.1 of Dermatemys mawii. Classification (NCBI taxonomy): domain Eukaryota; kingdom Metazoa; phylum Chordata; order Testudines; family Dermatemydidae; genus Dermatemys; species Dermatemys mawii. The sequence goes on from ML677366.1 coordinate 13,692,784, forward strand.
GAGAGATGGACTGAGCACAAGAAGGCCGGGCTGCCCCCTTCTTTCCTCCTCTGTAGGCAGGACATTCTCTGGTTGGCTCTGGCCTAGGTTCTGTTTTACACACACTTAATCCACCACGTAAGCCTGGCACACTGGAGTAACATTCAGTGTTGCAGGGGGTGTTTGGGCTCCTGGGATGAATGTCCACAGGGCACTTTGTGATCTTCACATGGCAGGGCATAAAGAAAGGCCAATAACTTTGTATATGCTCAGGTGTGTTGGCCTGCAGGGGAGCAGAGGTGTCAGGAGGTGGCTGGCAGGGCACACCTGGAAGAATGGGAGTGCTGGAGCTGGGTGTGGGGCAGCTGGGGGAACGGCTCTAGGGAGTTCAGGGGAGGTAGCCAGGCTCCAGACTGGTCCTGGGGAGAAACGTGCTGGTGAGGGGCTGAGGCTGTAATTCCTAGCTCCAGGCAGGGCTTAGCTGTGAGCCAGAAGCAGAGAGGCCAAAAGCCAAGTATTCCACTCCTGCCTCACTCATGGAGTGGGACTCTCCCTCACAGGGGTGAGATCTGGTGACGGGGCGCAGTGGGCAGAGTTTGTAGTCCCAGCTCAGCAGATAAATTGAGAGGCTTCATTTCTAGGCATCCTCCACTGGCACCTCCCTTGAAAAGTATTTAATGGCTTTGGTACCTGAGATGTGAGGGGTACCTGGTCTCATTTCCTTAGTGGACAGTGGCACTGCCAGCAGGTTTGGGGGCAGAGGGAGTATCAAAAATGGCAGGGTCAGGGGACGCCAGCCTGGAAGTACGTGTGTGTTTCCTACTCCTGTTCCATGACTGGGCCAAAGCCTGAAATCCCTCCTTACTGTTTAACTCAATGGGATTTGTGAATGAGACCCAACCTCTCCTTTCCACACCCTGGCCCCATAGTGCAATGCCCCTGGAGAGGCTGTGTTTTGTGCGAGGCTATCAGGGGAATGGCACTTTGAGCTGTGAGTTGTCTGGTGTCCAATTCTATGGTCAAACAGCTAATCCCTACTGGTATATTTGAATTCCCCGTTTCAGTGTGATCTGAGCCCATCCTGCCCTAATGCTGTGCAGGCAGGGAGTATGGAAAACTCCATGGGTCTAGGTGTGGGAATGATCAACAATCACTACCAGCTCTTCTGTAGCTGTGGAGCCACAAAGGAGTGGAAATGTAGCACTACATTCTGTCCACAGTCTCATGCTAAGGTGCAGCACATAGGTCATATGCAACGGGGTATATGAGGGTAAGAAAGATGGAAAGACAAGATCAGATTGTGGAATGACACAAAAACTATCTTGCTTGGGCCGGTCATTGCAGAAATGGTACGAGAGCCATTTATCAATGTGCAAATAACCCCCTTGCAAGAGAGCCAAGGCCAATAAGCCTTAAGATATCTATTGAGTAAGTGTCCATGGATCAAGAGTGTGACCTACCCACTCAAAACCTACCCTCACTTGCACCCATGCTATGTCACTGACATTAACATTATTACAGTGGTTTAAACAAGAGAATTTGGTCCAACATATGTAATATCCCTCTACACAACTGGAGAGAAAGGAAACACAATTTCCAGACATCCAGGGAGGGTAGTGTAAATGGGTGCAATGCCACTGAAATTAATTGGGTTTCACCCACTTTAGTCAGTGAAGAATTTGACTGGGAAGCTTAACAGGAGTTGGGAATGTCACATGGGGAAATGCAGGTCAGTTTTTAAGCACATACATGGCCACACTATGTTCCTAAGGGCTGACCCAAGCCTCCAGCGGAGGATTCAGACAGCTCAGTAAGGACCTTGTATCTGGGAAGTGAGCCCAATGTCTACAACCTGCGCATGTGGACCAGTTCCTCCCTTTGCTCTTGTCATTTCCTTCATTCTTTTATGGCTACAGGCAGCTGTCCCTCATCGTGAGTAGACAAGAAAGCAGCACAGCCTAAGGCACTGGACTAGGGCTCAGGGGACTGTGAGGTCTATTCCTGCCTCTGCCCAACTATATGAGTTTAGGCAAGACACAATCTGTAAAGCGGGGGAAATAATCCTTTTTTCCTTAGCCCTTGTCTTCTCCACTTGGACTGTAAGCTCTTCAGGGCAGGGACTGTCCGATTATGTGCTTGTACAGTGTCTAGGAAAATGAAGCCCTGCTCTATAGGTGTGGCAGCAATAGAAATTAGAATTAGTTGTATTCTCCTCTAGTCACCGTTTGCATTCTTGGAAAGTTTTGCAAAACATGCATCAAATTGTAAGAGGGCGAATGCAAAAACCAGGCAGTCCAAAAGTGGGAAAGCTGAAGGGGTAGCAAAGCACCACATGGCCATTCATCTTAAAAAACAAAAAAAGAACTCCCTCCCCACATCAGGTACCATCCCAGACACCGAAGTGTTTACCTGCTATGATGTTAGCACTGGTATCCCCTAATCTGGGAGGACAGGGCCCCACTGCAGAGCTCCCGTCCCTATTGATTTGATGAAGATGCAGGTGGAAATTGTAATAAAGATACAAAATGCACCAGTCGTAGAGCATCTTGAATTAGTTCGAGGCGTCTCATAAACAAAGCCCTTTGAATGGAGAGCATTCAGAGAGACCAACAGCAGCAGGAAACTATAATTACGTTTAAATATTGTTAGCATCATTATCTTTTATCCACGGTCAGATTAAGACAATTACGGCATTTTCCGGAATTGTCCTGGCATTCTCTTGACCAGCATTATCTATCATACAGGAAATGTGATTTTCTCCCTGCTTATTTGGAGAATAGCCCAGCTGTGGCGGGCCTCTTACCACATCAGCTAGTGTCACCCTCACGCTACCCAGTGCGAGCGTCAGCGCCGACTGGGTCCAGAATGGACCTTCCTGCTTGCTGCTGCAAAGCTAGCCTCCCTCATTCTGGAGAAACAGATACTCCAAATGACACATGGATGCTGGAGCTGGGAAAGCCCCATTTGGTCATATTCCTGGATGGATCCCCACAGTATTCTCCAGGGCTTTGAATGTCTGTGTCTCACCCGTTCTCCCTCAGTTATCCCAATCCTCTCTGCACAAAACCAGCAACAACAAAATAGGCCTATTTTTCAGGCACTGCTGCAACAGGGAAATCACTGCACAAGATTTGCCAGCTTCCCATGCCAGAGGCCTAATGGCCTATTTTTCAGGCACTGTAGCAGCCACGAGAGCACAGAAGATGGAGAGGAGGTAGCCAGCCATCTCCGGTCACCTTTTAAAATAACAGTAAGTGAATGCTGGAGTGATTGGGCTTGGCAAACACTGCTTCATGCCCAAGAGGCTTGGTGAGCAATTTACCAGAGGAACTCATTTCAAGAGATCTATTCTAAGTTAATTAAAGATGGCTGGCTGGGGTCATCGCCTTGGCAACACTTAAGGATCGGAAGAACGCCTCATTAGGAATGGTGTTAACAAAAAAACATTATTTTTTTTTAAATCAAGACAATTCCTGGCACATCTTTATAAACATTCTCTCTTTCTCTCCCTCACTTGGCTTGCCAGCTGGTGGTGAACACATCAGCCTGAAATCCCAGCCATTCCATGGGGGTGCTGAAAGAAAGAGGAGAGGAAAGGAAAGGAAAGAACATTCCTCAGGTCCAGCCAGCTCAGGCCAGGTTTGGCTTTGGGTCCTTCAGACTGGACCTGGGCCATTAATGAGGCTGCTGCACAGCGGCTGTTGTGAACGGGCGGCATGGCAGGGAAACATTTCAAGGATGTGACAATGTGAGAGGAACATTCTCAAATGTGGGAGGGGCAGCCCAAGGGTTCGAGCTGGACCAAAAAACGTGTGTGTTTGGGGGTGCACGGAATGGTGTGTAAGGGAACTCCCTACCAAGCTGTGATTCACAGGCCATGGTGAGCTGTGCAGCATTTTCTGGTGACCCATGGAAAGTTGGCTGGGCACATGATGCTGATCTCTAATGAGGGTTGGATTGTAGTAGCACTTAAAGGCCAGGGCCCCACTGCAGCTGGCATTGTGCCCCCCTATAAACAAAGACAGTCCCTGCCCCACCAGGTCTACCACCCCCTCCATGTGTCCAGATGTGAGAAACAGAGCAAATGGGAGAGGAGAGGAAATGACGAGCCAAAGCGAACAGTGGGATTCATGTTTTCCCCTGCAAAAGGGAAAAACACGTCTCACACTAACAAAGCTAAAACTGCCCAAATATGTTACCGTCCCACGTGAGCAACTGCTATCGCTGCCAGAGTGGCTATGGGATTGTAAAGGGGAGGGACCGTCTCCAGGAGACGAGCTCTCTGGTAAGAAGCGGTACACGCTTTCCCACCTGTCTTGTATGGAAAGCAGAGTATCTGCCCTGCAGATCTGAACGCAGGGCTTTGCCCCTAGTACGTCTGTGCTGCTCCTTGGAAGCCAAGCATTAGTATCTGAGGGCCGGCCAGCCTCCCACAGAGGACAGTACTGACGCCTTGAGAACCCACAGTGTGAGAATAGGCCTGGTCTACACTGTGGGGGAGGGCAGTCGAACAAAGATACGGAACTTCAGCTACACGGCATATCTTAGGTCGACTTACCTGGCTGTCCACACGGCAGTGAGTCGACCGCTGCTGCTCCCCCGTCGACTCCGCTTCTGCCTCTTGCAGAGGTGGAGTTCCGGAGGGGGAGCGCACTCGGGGATCGATTTATCACGTCTGTACTAGACGCAATAAATCGATCCCCGATAGCTTCATCACCACCCGCCGATCCGGGCTACCCGTAGCAAGCGTTGCCTGATCGCTTCACCCCGCACACACCAAAATCAGGAGTTTGTCTCCCGTTGGATCCATGCAGGTCGCTGCAACAGGGAGGCACAAGAGCAATTTGCTGCTGAGATTTTAGCAACATCTCTAATTGGCTCAGGGGAGGCTGTGACGGGGCAAGGCTTCCTTTTAACTTTGTGCTATGGGAGAGCTTGGGCTGGGGGTCAGACTTCCACCAGATTGGGGCAGGTTGCTGATCTCTCAGGATCAAATTCACCCCTGGTGTATTTTCTTTCTAGTGGGAGTAGGATCAGGCCCCACCTGGGCAGGTAGGAAAGCAGGTCAGGGCCTCTGTGAGTCAGTGCATCTGAACATCTCTGTTTGGCCAGGAGTAGGTGTGTTTGATCTTCTGCCAACAAGAGAGAGCATACACATGAGAGGGCTATTCCCTAGCATGAATAACAATCACTGTTTGTCCTCACCTAGCCCTTTTCATCTGAGGCTTTCCAAGACTTTACAAACACCCAGGCACCAATCCTGTAGGGTAGGTCAGCATTCTCCATATTTTAATTAATGGGCTTGCTCCTGGCCACACACTGAATTCATAGCAGTGTTGGACTTAGTAGAACACATGGCTGCCAAGTCAGAGTCTGGGCCTTCATGACTAGAAAACGCTTTCTTTGGTCAGAAGAATGTGCACAAGTATCTATGTGGGTGTACACACGGGTATTTTGTGTACAGGTGAAACTGCCTGTGTGCAACATACACAGGTATGTGTGTGCATGTCTGTGCACATGTGAACGCATGCCGACATGAGCATGCAAATTCCCTGTGTATGGAGTAACTGGGCTACCCTGAATGGATGGCAAACGGACTCTCCCCAAACTGCCTCTCTGTCAGAAAAATGGTCTCTTTAAACAAAGGAAAACAAAGCCCTGCACAAGTGACTACTGACTCTGGATCCCTTCATTTTTCGGGTGCCCAACTTGAAAGTCCATTAAGGGGCCTGATTTACTAGTTAAAAGTAGCTCCATTCTTTTCAGGCCCCAGTCTGTGTGTGCAGAGGAACAGCCCTGCACCTTTGGCTTCCACTTCACCCGTACAGCTGCTGTGTGATGGTAGCATTTACCTAGGGCCTTACAGCCAGAAAATTCCCCTTCCCTTTGGTTAAAGGGACCCTGGGCTCATGATTTATGGCATGTAGCATTTCTGTCCCTGGGCTCTGAGGCAGAGGCTTAGGAGATGCCTGGCCCTATTTTAGTCCAACAGTTGTGGCTTTTTTTGTTGTTTTAATCCAGAAATTTTAACATCGCTGCCTGCTACCACCAGGCTGGGCAGAGCAGCTTTATTTTCCACTTAATTAACTGTCATCCAGTGACCCACCAATGAATGGTGCAACCCTCACTGTAATGTTCCGGAAGCCAGTCTGCCCTACCCTGTGCTGGAGTAGGATGTGGTCTCGCTCCTACTCCTACCTGCTCCAGGCTCCCCCCACTCTGTGCCCCTCCCCCACGCTTCCCCAAGAGCAGCTCCAGCTGTAATTCTTCTCCTGACAGCAAAGGGCAACTTGACGGATGGAACATCCCTTTCTCGGAGGAAATTCAGCCATTTACCGGGCACTAGTGCGAGGAACTCAGCAGTAATAAAGAGGCACAACGTGCTCTCTCCCTTCCTGTACTCCACGGGAGGTGCTCAGAGAAGTACCGTCATGCTGATTCCCACAACGGATACCCTGGCAGCTGTGATCAGGTGGGGCCTCTTGGGACGTCGAGTGGGTGAGATCTGACCCATCGGCTCGGGCTCTGCCCCTTCTGGTCTAGTCTGTTGGGAGTGAGGGAAGAAGAAAGATGGCAGAAAAGGGAAGGAAGGGGAAGAGAGGGAGATGAGGAAGAGGGGGGGTTTGCAAGCCCAGTGAATAAACAACCCTTTGGGTGCTGAATGGATTGACTGGGTTTCCTCCTCTGCCATCACTCTGTCTCTCTATAATATTATTTGTATGGGGTAGCGCCCGGGAGCTTCACAACAGACCAGGACCCCATTGTGATAGGTGATGTACAAGCACAGCATGAAACGGTGGTGCCTGCCCCAAAGCACACATTGTACATTCCAGTCCCTGTGTAGGCCACAGCAAGCCGAACTGCCGTTCTGAAAGACTAAAGGTGCAGTGGTCGAGAACCCCGTTCTGTGGGTGCTCTCCCCAGCCTCCCCTCCCTCACCCAGAGAGACTTTGCCTCCTGCCATTTGCTGGCTCAGGTGGAACTCTGGTGATTGTTTTTTTCCCCCCAGTAGGGGTGGGGACATTACAAGGTGAGGCGAGGTTGCCCAGAAGTTACCAGCCGTATCAGGAAGGTTCCTGTGGGTGGCTTAGAGTTAGTGATTCCAGCTCCCCTGGAAAGTTTTATTCCCCAGAGACACTTGTCCCAGAGCTGTCTTATTGGATTACTTAACTAGGGAGCTACGGGACCCTGGGCTAAGAGACACAGAGGAGTCACTGAGACACACAGGACAACGGAAGTCCCACACGCGTCCATCCCACCCAGGCTCCTGTGGTAACAGACAGGCCAGGCAATTCCCAGAGGATGGGAAATAAAGCAGGGCTGAACTCTCCTAAACTCTATCTTGAACTCCATCCAATGCCTGAGTTGCGTTTCCAGTGGAGAGAACAAAGTCATGGTCCGAAGAACCCCGAGGGTCAAACTCCCATTGCTGAGGTTTAGCTCCAGTCCATGGACTCTTGCTGTTTCCCCGCTCAGGGAAGTGATGGACTGACAGTACTGGCTAGAGCGGAGAGGCAATGTGTGATGTGAGCTTCTCCCAAGGCAATGCCAATGCTCTTCAATCTGGACCTGCAGCACCCCCTGCTATTTCAGTCCTGATTTGCATCACCCCATCCACATGCATAATGCACATCAATCCAGGACCACAGAATCCTCCGCTACTGTAGTACCAGGTTTGCCATACACAGCTCTGCCAATGGTCCTCAAGCCTCACCCACAATCTCCCTTCTTTTTCAGTCCTTGATCCACACACAGCTCTGACAAATCACCTCAATTTCCTATAGATCTTTACTTTGTTTTTGTGTTGTACAGACATTTACAACACTTGGGCTGAAATCTAAAATCTATTAAAATAGTCATAAAATCACAGACGTCAGATGGAAAAAGATCCCATTAGGTCACACAGTTCATCTCCCTGCCAGGGCAGGTTTGTTCCTTTTGTTGTTCCCCAGTACTCTGTAAAACTAGTAGAGATGGTCAGATTACAGGGACAAATTCACAAATAATTTATTAAATGGAAAATAGCAAAACTGCATCAAATAAGTTATTCGTGCTGAATAATTTAGCCAGCTGTAAAACTAACACGATGTTTAAAATCCTACATAAAGTTTGACACTGGGTCTCTGTGTATCTATGTGTGTATCTAAATACACACACACCCCCATCCAGCTGGGCATATTTATCTATAGGCAAGTAGAAGTCAGTAAAAATTAATCCAGACTGCACAATTCTTAACACTCCACTTTGTTACAGAGAGTGAATTTCTTTTGGCTCAGATAACGGCTTGTGTCATTTGTGGACTGGATATCCATTTCTAGTTTTCCATGAGGTTTCAACTTAGCCCTGGGATGTAAGGTTACTTGCTTGTTTTCCTCTCATATATATGTGTATGTGTGTGTGTATGTGTGTGTGTCCGTCCGTCCGTCCTGGGCTTGGAAGGATCCAATTTTAATTGATAAATATCAACAATCATCCATTTCTCCCTTCACTGCACACAAAACCCGATCAAAATAATTTCCATTGCTAATAATCCGAATTTCCAGAGAGGGAACGTTGACATGAACGTAGGATATAAGGCATGCGTAAGCATCTGTCTATCCATTAAGTTACAAATATGGCCCTTCACATCGGAACCCCTTTTTCCTTGGCTGTGAGTTCCATTTGGAAATCTGACAGTAAGACATCAATATGGTAAAATGTTGTGATTATTTAAGGGAAAATACTCTGAATCGCTCTGATTCAGTCACCAACAGTTAAAGCTAGCATGGCTTCTAAGCACTGTTGCTCTTTGTCCTCGAAATCCCCTTCAGGCCCTGTGTTTATCGGTCACTGATACAGACATGCTCTATCTTTTGGGTCTGATCTTGCAATGCTTTACCCACACTAATATTTCTTTCACATGAGATACCCATTGATTTTGCCGACACTGCTTGCTTCATCAGACCCTCAAGTTACAAGGTCTTTGGGGAAGGGCCTGGTGGCTTTTATTTGTGTATAGTGTCCTCAATATTTATGGTGGTCTATAAATATGGGAGAGCTGCCAGATTGCACAGATACACACAGGCAGGCAGAAACCCTTGGCAGAGGCACACAAAACATAGCTGGGTTCTGAGGGAAGCTGCTGTGGGTGGTGTAACAGGGTCAGAGGAGAATGCTCCAGACCAGTTACAAACACATAGTTGTGCCTGAGGTGGGGGCAGTGCCTTGCAGGTTGCAGCTCCCAGTTTTCCCAGGGCTGAAGCTGCAACAGGCAGGTCAGGGTTACGAGTAGTGCACAGGGTGGCTTTTACAATGAGCCCAATGGGAAGAGAGCCGCACAGGTGGCGAGCCAGGCCCAGACCATCTCCGGCCTGAGGGATCCTCACTCACAAGGAGCTGGAGCGCCAAGGAGCAGTTAGCATGAGACTCAATGAACATCACCACCACATAGCAGCACAAGAGCTAAGCAGGGGGGGTTGGGAGAGGGGTGGATTCCTTCAGCTTCTCCTCAGGTCTGGGGAGAGGGTGGGGGGACAGAAAAGGCCACTTCTCTCTCCTGGGTGCTTTCGTACCCAGAGGGATTCGATGGAGACACACTCTAGCTCTGCCTCAGCGTGAATGAGAGTTCACTTAGCCGCAGCACGACAAAGCAACAGGGGTCCCTTTCAGGCGCTGACCATCTGGGCAGGACTAGGAGGGGCGGACGACAGGAGAGGCGGGCTGGGCAGCTCACCCCTTACACAATGAGCCCTTGACCAGTTGCCACCCCGGTCACGCTGTGATCCCGCACCCAGCGGCTGCGAGGTCAGCTTCATTGTGGTCACTCCATAAAGATGTTACAAGCAGGAGCCGGAGCAAATGAAAACCAGTCAGCAAGCTGTAAACTGCCCCGGCCCTCACAGTTCATTAGGCAACCCCAAAAGAAACTTTATCTGAGAGTTGGAGTCCTTTTCAGAAAGAAACTTTTTAAATATGTAATTGGCTCTGGGAACCAGGCCCCAACGGGGAATGAGAAAGCAAGGGAAGCACTCGCCTTCATCAGTGCAAGGTCCCTGATTTATTTATGTATTTATTTCTATTTCAAAGCAGCACTGCTCTGCATATCAGGCCCTTTAGAAGCACAATTATTCTCTCGACAGAAGACCTAACTTAGACTGTGCTTATTTGCCTTTCCAAAAGGCAGCATTTCCCCACCAGCAAAGGCAGATACCCGCATCCTCCCACCCCCCTCTTCTTACAGGGATTTCATCATCTCTCTATAGCTATATCGCTCTCCAATAGCCCAACACTGAGCATTCACACTTACTGTTTCTATGGAGCTGTACATCTTCAAAGACCGGTACAAACGTTAACTAAATAATGCATCTTCACTCATTCCCTTCGGCTGGGTTTCAAGGTATTGTAAATAAATGGTATGTATGCCCTAACAAAGTACCTGAGGCCACATGGGAAATGAGCTTGGGGCTGGGGATAACAGTCTAATGGATGCTTGCCCGTATTACCAGAGGAAAAAAGTGTTTTGATCCACCACAGAGTCTTGATTTAATTTTGGCACAATTAAGTGTTTTCTGCTGGGGTTAGACCCAGGACTGGAACTGCAGGGGCAGCTGTGGGTCAGGGTTGGAGTGCTGTAGGAAGCCCAGGACTGGAGTATTGGAGGAACACGTCATACTACAATGAATAATAATAATAATAATAATAATTAAAAAAAAATCTAGTCAGCAAAAACTGGCTCCTAAAAATCCTTTCTAGTATAATTCATAATCTTCATTATTTTCTGAGGCGATTTCACTGGAGCAGAGAGAGTCAAGATTACGTAGTGCTGTTCCCTCGCTCCCCACAAAATAATTTATCCATAGCTTTCAAATGGGTCTGTCTTACAGATCTGGATTACCATGACTTCACCTGCTTCTACAATAGGTCTTTATTTTCAAAGGCTAAATCCTGAGCTCAGACTCCCTGCAAAGCTGCCTTTCTGCCCCTCTGCTTACTGTGGCGCATACTGCCTCTGACTTCCCCCACAGTGGTTTGAGATCGTCGTTCTTTTTATACCAGTGTAGCACATCAGGAGGGGTTCATGCTAGGGCAGCTAAACCAGACAAAACCAGTGACGACAAGCCCCAAGCCTCTGGATCAAATTCGGTGCTACGCAGGGCGAAGGTAGCTTTAAGCCACCTTTGCAGCCTCCCGATCGTGGATTACCGCCAGGGCTTAAATGGCCCTGCTGTAATTTAGGCAGCGTGGGGAGATAGTAGCAGTTTCCCTAGTGCTGCCTACGGATTGAGACACAAGACAGAATGCACACGACAGCGTGAACTATTGTACCATCCCCTCCGATCTCCGGCACGCACTCTATACCCAGGCTTGCAATGCTGCATGTGGGAGAGGGGGTACACCTCCTATAGCCTGCCAGAGCAGCACACAGGGCTTGGAGTAGGGGGCAGAACCTCTCCCTCCATGTCTGCTCCTTCTTGCCTGACCCAGCATAAGCCAGGCCCAGAGTCATTAGCTACCTGACTCGAGCCTGGTGATGCCTTGTAAGAAATTCTTTTTTCCCTTCCTGATGCATATTTTGGGAACATTTAATTGGCTGCAATTATTAACCAGCACGGACGCTGGAAACCTGCCAGTCAGGAAAATAATGAACCATTTTAATACAAGTGCTGCCTGTAAACAAATCCTGCCGCCACAGCCTTTGCTGCTGCCTGACACTCGGAGAAGCAGCAGATAATCTTATCTAGGATGGCAAGGGATGGATTTTCCAAGGAGTGAATTGTAGCTCTTGGGTGGTGGGTACTAGAGTTGGGTAAATAGCAGGGGAAATTATCCAAACATGTTGCACCAACTCTCAATCGATCTTCCACATTCACACGCATTTTTCACGTTTTTCTCCGAACACCCGTGCAAATGGATCTTTGCTCACACAAATGTTGGGGGACAGCTGCTGTCTGTGCAACACCTCTAACCACGAACAAAGGGAACCATGCGCCACTATGGGCTATTTGCTCTGCGTGCCGGAAATGCCTGCCCAATATATGAAGTTCCAGAAAGTTCCAGCTGAAACAATACCATGTGCCCAGATAACATCAGATACCTGCAGATGGTCCAAGCCAGTAGCTTGTGAATAACCCTGGGCAGAAACAAGTCTGAACAAGGACATATAATGCTAGTCAAAAGACATCTGTTTGCAGATGGTTTGTAAACAAGGGGAAAAAAAGCAGCACTATATTCAGACAAAATTATTTGCTGCACAGAGTGTCCTGCAGTGGACAGTATCCACTGGTGCTTAAGTCAGGTGTCTCTTTGGATTGTGCATCAGAGTCAAACCACGGCAATCAGACAGCTCTCTTACGGGAGGGGCAAAGATGCTTTCTTGCGATGGCCTGAATGCCTACTTATCTAGGGCCAGGCTGGGAGTGGTGTGTTGGCCCAGATAACTCACTTATGGGTCTCTAATGCTGTATATTTTGAGCAAATAGTCATGAGTCTGAGATGGGTTTGTAAATTTATTTCTCCCCTTGGCAAGTGCATTTTCTTTGCCTCCAAGATAGTGAAATTCCACCTTCCCAGACAAAAATCACGGCTGATCTTGTGATGCAGGAGTAGGGGGATGAGGTTGAAACACCTCCTGTCCCAGAGACCAGGAAGCAGGTCCAGCACATTGTTTTTATTTTACTTCGGCCTTTCCTCCAGCCTTCCTGTTCTAAGGAAGAGAGGGGGCCGGCTGCACAGAGGGACCATTGTGCTGTCTCGCTCTATTATCCACGCCAATATTCCACTCTTGTTGTACGTGCCAGACACTTCATGCACATAGGGAGAGCAGAACGGCAGAGCTGAGCGGCCCAATCCTGCTCCCCCCGGCAATGCACAACCCCCCTGAGCACAGCCCAGGTGACGTGACAGCAGAGCCGTGCTGTGGAGCATTTTGCTCTCTGGGTTCAACATGCCAGAGCTACATGACTGGCTTTAACATTTGGAAAATAAGCAGAACAGTACCGAGAAACAGACGGTTATCTGGAGAATTCAGATCCCCCAGAAGAAATCGCTCTTCCCCAGGTTTGAGCAGCGCAGGCCAAATTCTACCCTCACTTAAACCACTGACTTCAACGGGAGCAAGATCAGCCTCTCTTTGACTGACTGCCCTCCTGTAAACAGCGTGCAGCCCAGTACCATGCCTGCACCAGCCTCATCTCTCAGTTCGGTACAAATTCTCTCCACTTCTGCTCACAGGACCTGCTGGAAGGTCCATTGAGGGCAATGGGAGTCTGTCTATTGACTTGAAAAGACTTTGGATCAGGCCCCTAAGGAGAAACCCTGCACCAGCCCTCAGCAGCTCTCAATGAGACACATTTTTCAAAAGGGCCCAGCACCCAAGCAGGCTGATTATTCTGGGGCCTAAATCAGAACAGAGCCCTTTGGAAAATTGGGGCCTGGCTGAGGGTGCTGAGATTCCAAATTTTGGCCACAGCACCATGTCACTAAATAACGGACTGCTTCCAAACCCAGCTCCAAAGGAGTAAGGGCTCCGATGAAACCTTATTCCAATCAGAAAATGACTAGAACCCCCCTACACACACACACACACACACACACACACGTAAGAGATTTGGAAATCTGCTCTGGCCAGTTTGTTAACATTTATTTTGAGGGGAGAAGTGTTTTCCAAAGCTCAGTAAAATGAGTTGATATTTCTTTCATTTTCCTGAGATATATAGGGAGCAAAATTTTTTTAAAAATAATTAATTCAAATTTAATGCAAGCAAAATTTTTTTAAAAATCCCTCAGATTAACCTCTCCAGAGCTTGTGATCCATATTTGAGGCATTCTTCCACTTTGCCACATTCAAGAAGTGGGTGTTGCCTGAATGATGAAACAAAGTTAACCCAAGCTGCTTTCCTGATTTAAAAAATAATAAGTCTGGCAAGCAAGCCGTTCTCTGATGTCTGAATAGAGACTAACTCACTCTCTCTTGAAGGCAGCTCACAAGTACTTTACATGCCATCAAATAAAATAGGATAAATTTTAAAACAAACCAGATCTTGTCAATTTGTGTAAATCGGTACAAACATGCAACTAGCTCTCAGCCCTCTCTCTGCACAAAAGACAGTTCTGTCTCATGCTAAGCGTGTTGAAGTTGGCCTTCAGAAATGACTCTTTTCCTTGAAATAAGCAACAAGGTAGCTAACGATGGAGCATTTATACCACTAAAAAGCAGACATGATTTATTAAACAGCTACAGTGTGACAATAAATAATTTTTATGTCAATCAAAATCTGGTTATTGTCACTGAAATTTGGAGTGAAAAGATAAAAGCCAGGAAAACAGAATTTAAACCAAACTGAAAAAAACCCAATCAAATGTCTTTGTTCCAAATGATAAATATTTTGTGTGATTGTTTTAAACATCTAATTCTTAAAAAGGGGGAAGCAAGCTGAGTTGGATAGGCTCTTTTGAGAAGGTCTGTTAAGATACACAAGGACAATAAGAAGAGCTTTGTTGTCCAAGAAAGGGGAAAAAAAGGAAATAACATTTTTAAAATGCTTAAAGAGAGGAGCTGCAATTTTCTTCCTCCTTGATATGGTCAGAAATCTATATGGAATCAGAAGACATTGTGAAAAGGATAATCTATCATTGATAGCTTCCTGTTTTCTGCTGTACTGAAAAATCACAGGACTATATTGTCCATACCTTTCAGCCTGGCAAAAGCCCACATATGGAACACAAGTGAAAAAGACCTAAGTAAAGGATGCACAAAAACATTATTAATCCAGGAAATTTAAAAACTCGGAGAGCCATTAGTGTAAATTACTCTCCTCTCTGAACTCCATGTCATGATTCTTTATTTCTGATGTAAATACATTTTCAACAATAAGAATTGGGGGCATCAAATCTGTGTGGAATGCAGCAAAATTTTGGACTAAAACAACTGCTATCTTTCAAAATGAGGGACACTGAAAAGGTGCAATATCACCTGTTAAAACTGAGAACAGTCTGATCTGGTTTTGTTCTAAGATTTGTTACAACAATTCACAAGTTGGGCAATGGGTATATATATATTTTTTTTTTTTTTCCTCCCTGACATACATCATTTTTAGTGGCAGGGTTTTGGGGTTTTTTTTTGGTTTTGAACTCAGAATAAATCATGTATTTTTTCAGACATTTCTGCCCTGGCAAAATTTTGCCAATTTTCACCTGCTAGTGAAAGTTGCCTTCTTTCTGGCATAGTGAAAACACAGCCAAAAATGTAGAAGTAAAACTATAGACTTATGATCGTGAACAACTCAAAGGTATGAGGACAACAACTTACTTCAGAGACATGCATTTCGCAAGCCCTGTTTTGGATAAGTTGCCTCATTGAAGTCCATGAGACTACTCTCATACATAAGGTGTACTCAGAGAAGTAACGAGTGAGGGATTAAGATTTTAAACAGGCAATATATAGCAAAAGATGGGGAAGGGAAGTAGCACTGAACTGAGTAAAGCATTGCTGTACAGGGTTGATTTTTGTAATGGTTTTGGTTTTCTTGACTCTTTGTCTGAGTAGTTAATGCTTAGTGCTTAGACACTATGGTGATCAGCAGTATAGAAAACCCTCAGATAGATAATATCCCTGTGGAGTGGAGGAAAGCTTTCAAGGGCTGTAAGGAAGAAGAGTTTGCTTTTTGTACTTCCCTCCTTTGCCCTGGGCTACACACAAAGCCTCCAAATATTATTCTTTGTGTTTCAGGCATGAAGGTGTTTTGTACCTCCCTGTAACATGCTGATCAGTTTCATTCTCACATCAGAGTTCCCAACTCCTTTCAAAGGATCTGTGCACCAAAAAGAAGATCTACAACAGGAAATTCAACATGTCACTTTGGTAGCTAAGTTTGGCTTAAAAGCAACCCCAATATTTTGGATATGCATCTGGCTCAGTGTGAATTAACGGGCATGGTCTGTCTACGTTCACCATATAAAAATGACTGACGGAGCATGTAACGGTTTAATTAGGATGTGTGTGACACAGAGCTCCAGTGGGGAGAAGGGATGACAGGCTGAAGACCCTTTATTCCAAATAAAATACATCTTTAGGAGAAGGAAAAATTCCGTCTTTCGAACCACAAACCTGTTTTTTTGGTCCCAAGTTAACATACAGTAAGGAACAATCCTTTACCATCCAGGAAAGAGTATATGTGAGACCTCAAAGGCTTTTCTCTGTTCCCTAAAGTCTCTGGGTTTTTTGTTTGTTTGTTTTTTATTTTTTAAAAGAAGCAGGTGTGATGGGAAAGCAGCTTCTGAGCCCGATGCTGATTTCACTTCCAATGCAGTCCCTCCCCATTTACACTGAGACACACAAGGGGAGAATCAGGCCCTCAGCTTTCTGAGGCTGCTCTCACTTTGCTAACACCCTGCAGTCATCAGGCTCCTGTCTATGCTCAATTGCACAGCTCACAAATGGAATCTCTCTCCTTGCTGTGTGTGGCCATGGGAGTGGAAGAATTACATTGGGCTGAAAATAGTATTTACTTTTACTGATTGAAAAAGAGAGGCTTTTTTAAAAAAAAAAAAAAAAAAAAAAGCAAAAGCAGGAATTGAAACTATAATTACAATAAACTGTATGTAAACTCCCAGGTAAACACTGATTATACTGTGTCATTCCAGCCCGACTTTATTAGCAAAGAAAGACGAGAATCTTCCTCCTTTGTCTCAGCCCGTCAAGAACTTAGCACTGAGAGGTTTCAAAATAATCCTACGGTTTTAGGATGTTTGTCATCCCAAAGGATCCAGGATTTAGGGCCTGATCCTTCCAACATGGGTGCAACTTTCCTCATCATTCATAGGACTTCACACATGGGTGTGCACAGAATCAGGGAGTGGACGTAGCGAGCATCTCTCTGGACAGGGGCTTTTAGTGGCCTGAGTTTTGCAGGAGAGGTGAAGTGGGGAGGATGATTTGGGTGCGGTGTGACTGCTGTCAGTTTGATGCAGAGGGTGAGAACTGGAGGGACATGCATACAGGAGGAGACTGGGGGTGGGTGGGAGGGGGTTCCCTTCAGCAATGCAGGCGAGGCAACATTGCCATTGCTTGGTGTGGCACTGAAGAAAGGGCAGAAATGCAGCCCTACTGAGCTGGAGAGCACAGTCTCCAAGGGGCTCGGCTATGTGACTCTCTGAGGAGCCGACAGCCTCTTTTGGCCTCTGTGCTGAGGATCTGGCAGGTAAATAGCAGGCTGAGGGGACAGGAAGAGACATACAATATGGGAGGGGAAAAATACCTCAGGGATGCAAGAGTGGGCCGAGTTGGTGTCCCCCCCCCACCGGTGCTTAGAGACAAAGCGACACCGAGAGCGGGGAGACTGATTCTGCTCCCAGCCAAAGGTCTGCCAATGCCACCCCGGCTGCACACACGGTCCAGTGAACAGGATCTAACCTAGAGAGATAACGAGCCGTTTGCTGGGGCTGGAGCCGAGCCGTGAAGGCAGCAGGGAGTGCTGGAGATGGGTCAGACTGCTTCAGGATTAGACTGGGTCACGGAACCTGGGCCTGCAACAGTGTTAATCTCCAGATCACAGCCTCTCCTCTACGAGGACTCAGGTGGAGTCAATTTTACTCTGCAAATACCAGGAATCACCAGTTTTTCCAAACTAACAATTAGAGCAACCTCCAGTTTACACACTGGGAAAGCAAAAGGCCATCTGGGCCAAGTCCCGAAGTCACTACCTGGGGGAGGGTCGGAAGGAAGGATTTATTCCCTGACATGCTACCTAGTGTATAGGGGAACTGCTCAGCTCCGCAGCAGAATCCCACCGTACCTTGGATTCCACGAAAGCCCCATCAGACAGGCCCTTCTCTGGGGACGGCCCCCTAGCAGATCCCCGAGAGGGATCCAGAGGCAACGCCGGCCTGAGACCAAATGGTGCCGCAGGTGCTAAACTTTTGAATACCTTATTTTTTTATTGCATTTGTAGCTCATTTCGTGACTTTGACGCACGATTTGCATGCATGATTTATCCCTGTCATATAAGACGATATATTTGCACACTAGGATCTGTAAATCTGTATTTATTCATGCCGTATATAAGCAAATAAAAAAATTAGCTTCCTCTACGCTTACAGAAACTTTTTAATTTTCTTAGTGAGAAATGAATCCACATATGGAATACCAGAAACATTTTACTTCAAACATTCTATTTTCCCTTTTGTCACAAACAACAAAAACAGCACCCTAAACCCAGCACCACCCCAACCCCAGACTGTCACTTGTCCCTAAATCCAGCCCTGTCCCCAGACACTGATGGCTGTATTTGGGGCCTGTTGTTTCCAGCCTCGTCTTTCAAGCACAGCATCCTTAAGGAGACAAAGCGAAATGCAGCAGGCAAGGCAAAGGGGACAAGTCTACTTAAGGGCATTGTCAACCAGAGCTACTCACCACATAATTCAATTTAGCCCTGAACAGGAAGATAGTGCAGAGAATGGAGACCAGTTCATGTCTAGGTAGGCATTTACAAAAGACCCAGGCACGTTAGTGTCTGCCTGATCCTTCGCTCGCGCCAGTCTTCCCCGCTCAAAAGGCTTCCGAGTGGCCTTTGAGGATGGGTGGAGTACATTGCAGCACCAGAGGTGAGTGATAGGCCTAAGGCAGGGGTTCTCAAACTGGGGGTCGGGACCCCTCAGTGGGTTACGAGGTTATTACATGGGGGGCTGCGAGCTGTCAGCCTCCACCCAAACCCGCTTTGCCTCCAGCATTTATAATGGTGTTAGATTCATAATACTTTTTTATGTATTTATAAGGGGGGGGTCGCACTCAGAGGTTTGCTATGTGAAAGGGGTCACCAGTACAAAAGTTTGAGAACCACTGGGCTAAGGCCTGCTTCCGAGAGGAAGGGAAGCTCTCTTGGCCAGTCATCAGTGGATGGGGGAGTTTCTAGCCATCACAGCTGTGGGCAAGATCCTGAACCACAGTCCCGCTTGACCAAGAGAGCAGATAGAGACTTTGCCAGGCCCTCCGACTGCTTCCCCATCACAATCAGCAACACCTCCGCCTTCTCTTGATGGCATCTAAAACTGCAGGCCCTCACCAGGGACCCTGCCATCCTATACCAGTCATTAGGGAAGCAAGGAAACAGCACCAGCACCAAGGGAATGAAGGAGACCCAGAGCTACACATCATCAGCATGTTAGCCTCTCATTACTGACCCTTCCTGCAAGGCAGCCAGTGACTGCGTGGCTGGGATCTCTGGTAGGGGAAACATTTGCTGAGTTCATCTACCTGCCTTTCAATTATCGTGGCACAGAGACCCCCGTCTAGCGCACTCTAATCCTTTTACTTTGGGGATTAGCAAATGGATAAATTTACTAACTAATTTACTAAGGAGGAAGAATAAGAAGCCAGCTTGGATCCTCTGAGCGCTGTGCTGGAAGGGATGTGTGTCGGGGAAGCATGTGCGATTTCTCCCCAACCCGCCCAGCCATCCCCTTGTCTACCCAGGCTCAAGTCCTCACTTGATCTTGTGCAATGTGCCCACCCCACTGCATGCAGAGTCTCGCCTCGGAGAAGGGTTTAATATTCAAACCAACTTTTGCATTCTGGGAGGATTTCAGACAAAATAAGAAAAATAGAAATAAATAAACGTACAGGAGACACCTGCAATGTTAGCAGCAGCCAAACAGGTCAGAACAGGCCTGACCTGCTTTTTACGGCTTTGCCACAGCGGCACCTAGTGGTACAATACCACAACTGCAGCTTCTTTAGGTTTCAGAAGGGAAAAAAGGAGGCCTTTGAGGACTTTATAACCCTGAGAGAGAGCAGCAGCATGCAGCCCCATTATAGGGACACACACTGCATGCAGCCCCATTATACAGGCAAATGCAGACCCACCGGCACCGCAGAACTATGGAGAAATGATCAAGTTCCTGTTCTACTGAGCTCTCTCTTCCTGCCCCCACTCACAAAATCCCCCAGAGCCTGAACTGGAGACCTCCCCTGCCCTCCTAAAATACCCTGCCCATTTGTGGCTCATTGGTGCAGGATAGCTGCTTCCTCCCTGCGCAAAGCAGCAGGGCAAGAGATCTCTGTAATTCACCTGCTGCCGAAGGTGTGTGGGATGAAGGGCCCTGTAGGAATGGAAGGGAATATCAGCATCTGGCTTTGCATTAGCCTGATGGCCTATTCAGTGAGATCCCTCCCTCCCACGCACACACATACCCCTAACTTTGAGTCAGACAGTCACTGGTTAGAATGAGGATGCTGGGGTTCCATTCCGGATTCTGCGCTTGACTCACCAGGTGACCTTCGACAGGACCCTCCGGCCTCAGCTTCCCCATTCATAAAATGGTGACTAGACTACCTACCCCACAGGAGTGCAGCGGGCTGAGTCATTCCTAGTGGTAAAGCCAGACAGAGAATCATTCTTAGAACATACACACTGCTCTCCTGCACATGGTCAGAGAGAAATTTGTTTTTCAGTGGTCATTGGCTGTGCTCCTTCCCATGAAAAGAAAGCAGGCTGGGCTCCAAGTTGTGTGTGCGCGCGTGTGTGCGCGCATGCACACTTGCATGACAATGTTTATTGCTGTGTGTGTCCGTTCTCCATTTCTCCCCGGGCCTTACATTTCCAGGCTCTGTTAGCAAACTCTTTTCATTATGTTGTGCGGGTGCGCGCGTGCGAAGGCCTGCATTTGTGTGCATGGCGGTTAGCGGGGTGTGCATCAGTGTGGGGGAGCGTGTGTTTTCTCTCCTCCGGGAGCAGACAGAGACTGACACAGTGAGTTCTTTGTCTGCCTGTGCGCCTGCCTGTCACAGCTCCCCAGCATTTCCAAGCCACCTTTCACAGCACAGAGAGACTTTGTCAGGAGCTGTCTTGGAATTTTAATGTGCCTGATGAACAGGCTTGTGATGCAATATGCAGAGCTTGCTGTATCCCTTTTCTGAACCTCTCCTTAATGCAACAGATAAATAAGACAACAAAACCCCCACAAAATGAACAGGGTGCGGCATGCTCCTCACAAACAGACCTGCCAGAGACTTCCTTTCATGTTGCTGCAGCTCAGCTCTAACAGACCACAAGCCCTCCATGCCATGATCTTCTAGAGCAACAGAAAATGGGGCTTCTTTCATAGAGAGGGAGCCAATAGAGAAGGGCCCCCTGGTTCAGGCTGATAGTAATTCAGGCACTTTGAATTCATTCTTAGAAATGCCGGACTGCAGCACATCAGAATAATGCTGGCTGAGGGGCCAGGTACCCAGGACTGGACCTCAGTGATCATCCCACTCCAGTGGGAGAAGGAGGCACTCCACCCCTTGCAGGATGATAGAGTCATACTAACGGAGACGGGGCCAAGGGCAATGACTTTATAGGGCCTAGAGTCAAGGCAGACATTAGAACCGGCAGCTCTCCATCTGTGCTAGTCTTGGGATTGACACCACAGGCCAGCCCTGAATGTCGAATTTTAGTGGCGGTGTGGATTGTGCACCAGGTTATTCACCGTTTGCCTGTTTTGTGTGTGTGGGCATGTGGTGGGTGTGGGTGTATCCCCAAAGGAGAGCACGTTCTGGTGGCCTCGGCATCCGACGTGGACTCTCTGAGGCAGGTTACAGGAGACATTATAGTGACTCTTAGCCATTCTCTCTTCCTCCCTTTCAGCTCTGTTCTCTCCAGTTTTTAAGGAGCCACACGCCAGAAGGACAGGACCTGCAATGTGGAGGGGAATCCTAGTCCAGGACCGGAAACTACCTAAAGAAAGCCACTCAGTGGCGCCTGCCATAGTTGCTGATGATGGGTCAAGTGCCACACTAAGTAAAGTGCTGACCTTCAGAAGTGCCAGGCACAGGATGTAGAAGACTGGACACTTTTAGAGAGAGGACCACTACCCAAGTGCATGGGGCGGAAGAGGGAGCAGTCAACAGAAGCGGTTGCAAATGCAGCCATCTAAGAGAGAAGGCAAAGCTAGCAGCCAGCCTGTCTGTGAGGATGTGGGACAAGCATGGAGCATGGGGAGGCTGCACCGAGAAGCCCTTTAGCACACCCCTCACCCTAGCCAGGGAAAGCGAATTAGTCACATGAGAGTAGGGGACACATTAGGCAGGAGTGTTAGAGTCTGGTGTGCAGTCACATGTCCAAGACACTGTGATGCTGGCAAACCAGGTGCCAGCCTATACCAAGGTCCCCATGCCCCACTTGGATACTGACAAACACAGAGCTGGAATCAGCCTGGTTTACTGTTAAAACAGGGATTAGAATGATAAAAAATGGATATAGGGTATATCCATTCCACGAAGTCTTGGGTATAGACTTCATGGAATGCTTGTAAATTGCTGCTTGCATTAATCTCACTTAACATCTGTATCCAGTAATATTTGAGTGTTTTTCATTGCAAGCCTCTGTAACTGTGTAAATGCTTTGCTCCTGTCTGGTGATTATCTAGTGTAAAATACTAGTCTCCAACAGGTGTTATATCCTGCCTGACAAAGAAGGCCCATCCACATCAGACAAACTATTGTGGAACATCAGAGGACAAAAGAGTTTGTGGCTTGCTTTCCCCCACACCACAGGAAGAGGAAATATGCAAGTGAATTCCTCCTATTAGCTGAGTTTGCAACTCGAAGCAGAAGGAGTTAAGGAATAAAAACCCTTCACAAGGAGGAACTGTAGTTTTATGCTGCTTTGACTCTGAGGGGCAAAGGTTACTAAGCATAACCAAAAGATCCCCCTGGATTAGCCCTAAAGGACATACAGAGCTTGTTTATCATAGAAGCTTCTCTTACTTATTGAAACTTAAGATTGGAACTCATTTGTTTGTATATATGTTTCCCTGCTGTAACCTTGTAAATAATTCTCATTTTCTTTTCCTACTTAATAAATCTTTAGATAGTTTATTATAGGACTGGCTACAAGTGTTGTCTTTGGTGGAGATCTAAGGTACAATTGACTTGGGGTAAATGAATGGTCCTTTGGGAATAGGAGTAACTTGAACACTGTTGTGATTTTTGGTGTAAGGAATCATCTATCATGAAGACAGACTTACTTGGGTGGCAAGAGAGATCAGAGTACCCAAACTGACTGTCTGTGACTCCCTGTTAAGGCTGTTGTAGTGCCTGAGGAGTGTACACTTTATAACTGGATGGTGAAATCTAAGCATATAACTCACAACCCATTTGGGGTTTGCGTCCTGCTTCTGAATAGTCTGCCCTGAGGTTGGTACTCTCACCCTTGAGTCACCTGACACAGTTTGACAGACACATCTGATTTACTGTCCCCCAGGTGCTAGGGTTGAAGACAACAGAAGTCAGTAATCTGGGGGCAGGTCTACACTATAGGGCTAAAGTGACCTAAGTTACACAACTCCAGATAGGTGAACAACATGGCTGGAGTTGACCTACATTAGGTCAACTTATTGCAGTGTCTACACTGCGCTGGGTCAATGGGAGAACCAAAACTCCAGTGGAGTACCAGAGTCAACGGGAGAGCGATCAGCAGTCAATTTAGTGGTCCTCACTGGACCTGCTAAATTGACCCTGATGCATCGATCCTCCAGTCAGTGGAGATCAGCCACCAGTCCACACTGGAAGCACAGACATAAGTAGACTTAAACCTGGCCTGCATCTGAATCTGAAAAATTCTGAAGGAAGCTGGAGCCCAGAGCCTCAAGAGAAGCTGTTTCAGCAATACTAACAATGCCAGGGAGAAAGCAGCTCACACCAGGAGGAGAGTCTGAAGATTGTTTTCATTCTAACTCCCTCCTGTCATACTATCTAGGCTGAACTAGAGAACTCCAGATGGCCAGAAACTGGGGAGACAGAACTGGGGAGCTGTTACTACAGTAACAATGACCATGAGAGAGTAATATCTGTAAATGGAACCTCTTAAAACCAAGTGAGACAAATCTGGATTTCAGCTAAGGGAAGGGGAGATCTTTGGAAGAGGACACAAAAAGCTGGGTAAAAATGGAGTTGATTAAAACAATGGATGGGGAAAGAATTAAAAAGAGAAATGGAAAGGGTCCAACAATAAAACAAATGTGAGGGTTGTACTATGAATACCACCACAAGCTAGCAAGAGGCCAACATCCAGAAAGTAGCCACAGAGAAGAAAGCAGCTTTTGAGAAATGAAAAATTTCAGGTACAGGCAAGAACTAGGAAAGGGAGTGATAAAACAGAGAAGAGATGAGAATGAAAGGAAAAACTGTATAATAATAAATAAGGAACAGGAGATCAGCAAAGGAGATAACGGTGCTGCCTTTGAGAAGGCAAAGGGGTGGGGGGAAATTATTGACACCAGAAGCATGCTGCTAAAAATTAAATACATTCCTTTCACAGTTAGTACTCGCAAAGGAGGGCAGGGAAGAGATATCAAACCCAGGCACACATTTCCCTGGAGAGGACAAAGGAAATTGGGATTGCCCTGGACCAGGAAATCAGAGCTTCTGCAGGCCCAGGCGGGATCTGCCCTAGAATTCTGACAGATGAGACAGAGAAACAAAGAGCCACCAGTACAGAGAGTGAAGGAGAGGCACCAATGGGCTGAGAACACTGGTCTACACTAGGGGGAGGGGTCGACCTAAGATATGCAACTTCAGCTATGTGAATAGCGTAACTGAAGTCGACGCATCTTAGGTCGACTTACCTGCCGTCCTCACGGCGGCAGTGGTCGACAGTGGGCTTCCGCGTCGACTCTGCCTTGCGCCTTTTGGCGAGCTGGAGTTCCGGCTCTGTGCCCTAGTGCCTCTGGGGATCGATTTATTGCGTTCTGACAAGACGCGATAAATTGATCCCCAATAGATCGAACTCTACCCATCGATCCAGCCGGTACTGTAGACAAGGCCTTAATGACACAACCAGACTTGTGGGCTGCAGAGGAGATTTAGGAGCCCCCCAGACATGTAAGCACAACGTAAGCAGAGGGGAAGGTACAGGAAGTACTAGTCAGAACAGAGGAGGCCCTCTCCCTGCCCCTCCTACTCCCAAGAGTTATATAAGGGTGACAAGAGGTGCTGCTGGAGAAAACTTCTACCTGAAGTTTAGTTGAAGTTTTTGATATAAACACCAAGCAAGGAACAGGACCCACAACTAGAGGGCAGGGGAAGAGCTACTGTACCTGAAGTGATAGAGACTGGTGATTATAGGCTTTGGATTGTAAGATGTCCCAGGCAGCGGCTGTCCCTGTTTATAGTATTTTGCATCCAGTACAATAGGGCTCCAACCCCATTTGGAGTTTTTGGGTGCCACCATAATATAAATATTTACTGCTGCTATTACCACCAAGGCAGAGGTAACTGGAGAACGAAAGCTGTTAGGGACGGAGGGACGGAGCTGGGACATTGCCACAGAGATCAGAGTTAGGACAAATGTTGTGCACTTTTTGTACCGGCGACCTGTAAAAAGCAGAAATTCATCAGCCCCATGATGAAGTTTATTTATGACACAGAAGTGGAATAGGAGATGCAATTCTGTATTATTTGGACAAAGGCAGAACAGGGGACAGACAGATGAACTACATAAGTCAGTGAGGAAAGAGATAAAGAAATAAGACTCAGGACCAAAGAGAGGGGGGAAAATACCATCAGCATTTTGTGGCATATGGAGAGGAGGAATTTGGGCTCTGCTGGAGAGAAAACACCGAGAATAATTAGAGGACTGACACTCAGAAAACACAGAGACAACTGAACAAACACATTCAGGCAAAGCGAGGGCCTTCTGACCAGTGCAGCATGCAGCCAGTTCAGAGGAAATGGTTCTGGGCCACACCTAGAATTGCATGCACAGAGTAGGTCACCTCATTGTAACAGGGATATTATCGGACAGGAGAAGCAGAACAGTAGCGAGAGGAGGACCTCAGTAACTCAATATTAGAGAAAATCTGTATGTGCCCAGGAGTAACTTTCTGAAGACAAACACATTGAGATGGGAGAGGAGCTCTCAGAGGAGAATTCACAGACTATTCTGAAGGGGCCATTTAAGCTGGCCAGATAATAAGGACATAGTAGACTTGCCACTGAAGGAATTACAACAGGTTTTTCTCTCTAAGAATTTAGAAGATTCAAAGAGGGACTGGATATTTAACATGGATTATGAGAATACCCAGAGTTAGAAAAGTAGATGCTAAAGAAGTTTTGGAAGGGAAATAAAAAGCCTCATGCTTTCAAGACTTAAGCCTAACTATTAGGGGCATGGGAGACACCTTCACGGGACCAGATTATTTCCACGTCTAACTATTGTGGGGCTTCCTGTTCTTTCCTCTGAGCATCTGGTGTTGGCCACTCTCAGACAGGGTACTGGACCAGCTGCACCAAGGGTCTGATCCACTAGAGCAATTGCTATGTCTTTGCCAAGTCTTTCCTGCAGGAATGTTTCATTGGCACACTGGGACCTTTCCTGAGGGGACTGACAGCAACAGACATAAATAGCCAAATTTGCAGCAGCGTCTCTACCGGGGATCCATGAGTGCACACAGAGCTGCATATTTGCATACATGCCGCCATGCTTTGCGAACACAAACACTTGCAGAGTTCAAATAGTGCACACGGGTGTTGGAATGTCTGGGCAGAAATTCTAGCTTTGTATACACACACACACACACACACACACACACACGAATAGTTTCAGTGCACAGAGGTGTTGGCACCAGACAAGGACAGGCTCAAGTATTTGCTTGGGATTGAAAATTAATGTATCATCTTCACCATCTTCACAAAGCAGAACATCTGTGAGGCCTAAGGGAGAAGGTATTTGATAGCAGCTCAGAAGACTGCGGGTTTGAGTCCTGCCACAGCTGGTTTGGTTTCCATGTGTTACAAGGGCAAATCTTATAGGCTGGTGTGATGGTTGCCTATTGGCTTAGTGTCTGAGTGCTGAAAGGTCACCGCTACTGGGGGCTGAGGCACTTCAGCAGAGCACTGCTCAGTGGAATTCAAGGGAATCCAGAAGAGCATCCATAAGGCCACACAAATACCAGTTTGCAAGGGACACACATTACAGTTTTATAGAGCT
Organism: Dermatemys mawii; assembly: GCA_007922305.1. NCBI lineage: Eukaryota > Metazoa > Chordata > Testudines > Dermatemydidae > Dermatemys > Dermatemys mawii. The sequence goes on from ML677366.1 coordinate 13,719,708, forward strand.
CTGAAGGCAAAAGGAAATTTGGTACGAACATAGGTTTGAGTTTCTGGTTAGCATCTCTTGGTGGCTGCGCTGTGACTGAATCCAAGAGATTTTGCTAAGCAGGCAGCATGGTGTTACACAGAGCCTGGGCATAAGTGGGAAGTCTAATGGCTTGGAACAAGCAGGAAAGCTAAGGGTGACCAGGCCACATGGAGAAGAAGTGGAGTGAGGATCAGACCATCTAGTTTAAGCAGATGTAGCACTATGAACTTCAGTGAAATTATGCTGACTTAAATCAGCCAAGGATTTGGCCATGAGAACTGACATAAGGCTAAAATCTCAGCACTTGAATAAAGCGAATCTGACTGGGTCAATCCAACACAGATCCTGTAAAGGAAAATATTGTCTCTTTCTAATCTTGTAGGGCTCCCTGGTTAAGTTACTCAAACAGTAGAGAAAGGTGAGCCAGAAAACATCATGTACTGGGTTTTTATAAAGCTTTCATTGAGTCTCTTATGAGAGAGCTATTAAGGAGACTAAATAACTCTGGGATAACGGGCAAAGTCTTTCTATAGATTAAAACCCGGTTAAGTAATAGGAAACAATGAACAGCAGAGAAATGGCTGCTCCTCAGAGTGGAGGGAGGTTAATACTGGACCAGCCGGGGGTGGGGGGGGGAGGGGTGTCTATATCAGGCTCATTGCTATCTAATACATTTACCAATTGTTTGGTGGAGGAAATGGATAGCAAGTTGGTGCTGTTTGCCAAGAACACCAAGTTCTCTTTGTTCATAAAAACCACAGGGTACTGGGAGGCATTCCAGATGGACTTTAAAGCCTTGAGAGAGGAGAGAATCAGCAACAGATGGAATTCAGGTTGGATTAAAAAAAATCCTGTAACAAATCAAACAAATAAATTAAACATGCCCCAAGCAGAGTTTTTAACCACCTTGGAGAGCGGGGGGAGGGGCAGTTCTTCCCATTCATTAAAAGTCATGGGAGCTAGGTGGGCTCCTGGAAAAGACCATAGACTCCCCAGCAGTGCAAAGTCATTGCGATGATGCAGCAATACCTATTTTTAAACAGTAGTGTTACAGACCAAGGCTGTAAATATTCAGATAATTATACTGCAGGTAAAGGCTAAGTTCCAGAGCCCTAGAACTGATCACTATGGAATTTTCCATACAAACATCCTAGCTTCAGGGTCTTTTTTAGCTGATGCTATCGTCCCAACAGTAAGAGGAAGGGAAGAGAAAAACGCTGAGGCCAGAGAACTAAATGGCCAATAGTCTTGTTGCTAGGAGAGACTCAGGCTTCGGCTAATAAAGAAACACACACAGCATCCCTCACCCCTTTCCACCAAGCAGCCGGGACCCATATGCAAGCAGGTAGTGGGGAGTGAATCTTTCTGCTTCCTGCACAGTGGTTATCACCAAGAGATAGCCATGTTCTTGCTAGACTTTCAGTTGTGGCACGAAGGGAATGCAAGTCTCCCCCGACATGAGTGAGACCATGGGTGTTTGGCACACGGTGAGCTCCGGAAGAGGGAACTCAGCGTCCCTGCTGTAGCAGTAAGCGGGAGGGGACAGAGGGAAGGACTGCTGCCTGAGAAAGAGGCACTGTCCTGCTCAGCTTCAAGCCACCACAAAACTCCTTCCCCATCACTGAGCAATGGTCCCTTCTCCACACCCCCAGCCACCACCACTTCGCTGGTTCTCAACAGGATGAAAACAGAAGGGCATTTTTAACGCCCTTGCTGGCAGCTGTGTGAAATCAAAGCAGAGATGTGAATTGCCAGAAAGCAAGTTGCTCTGCCAACCCAGAAAGACTGTAAACATCAGCATTCAGAGGAAGGAATCTGCACAGGGATCAGGAAAGACGAGGCCTTTATATGGGGACTCCCTAGAACACTTCACTGGAAAAAAAAGATGCCCCTAGGGGCAAGGATGGACATAGGCCATATGTTTGCACAAGTACCTAGCATGATGGGGCCTAACCTGCTTGAGGCCTCTAGGCATTAATGCAACATAATCTGGCAGAATCTGAAGATCGATACATAAATGAGAATTCAGAAGTATCTTTGAGATGGAGATAGGAGTCACCCCAGCAGGGATGACTGATCAGGATCCAAGTAGAGGGATTAAACCTCAGGTGTTGGGAAACAATTCCCAGGCCCCGGCCTCCTGCCCCAGGCAAGGGAACCCTCCATTCCCGCTCCAGGCCATTCGGGCTTGATTAGTGTACAATGTTCCCAGTGTAGTTGGGTCTGAATCACATTGTACCCATCTGTATTTACCCAGGAGGGGGAGTTTTCTTTTGGGAGATTGTTCATGTTTTGGAAGTGAAGTCTCATCCCGAGGTACATGAGCGACTAGCCCCTGGGATCTTCCCTTTGACAAACAATGTATGTTTAGTCATTTCTGTTTTCCTAAAGGCTGGCAGTGCAGATCCAGCCAAGCTTGGCTTCTTCAGGCGGGAAAGAGGGACTGACCATAGGGGAATGTGATTTGGAAAGGGGAAGAGTGAGAGAGCAATGCATACAGGGGCCTGAGCCTCTCCAGCATTTCCCCTTATGCTATCTCAGATCAGCCAGTCCTCCTCATTAATGCCTCCATATCAATTAATGCAAACCAATCCCAACAACACAAGCGGGGCTGCTTGCCAGAAGCACACCATCATCACTGAGTAGGAGAAAACCAAACAGCCAAACCCGCTGTGACAAAATCTGCTTTTACTACTCAGGGCCATGGAAACAGACCCACACCCCAACTACTCAGAATAATCTGTAGCCTCCCAGAGTAAGCTCAGGAGAAGCTTTGCTCTCAGACACGCCAGTGTAAATCCAGAGCAAAGCCACTGACCGCACAGCAGTTACTGCAGATTTACACCAACGTAACAAAGAAGAATCTGGCCCTTCAACTGTTATTAACAGTAATACGATAAATAACCCAGTGCAGCATTTGTCTCAATGACTTCGCAGACCAGGGTAAGAAATGCAGCAAATCCTCCCCTTCCCAACAGGTTAGCTTCTTAGCTGAAATTCTCTTCATTTTATTCATGCAGGTACTACAGAACAATCTTTGATCTTACAAAAATCAACCATGAGAGAATGACGCTAAAGTCACGTTTTGGCAAAGCCGCCAGAGAAGAAGGGGAAACGAAGCCATGTTCAGACAGCTTTTTGGGAGAACAGAATTTGTCCTATTTTCTTGGTGCAATGTTCATCCCCATTTCAGTCAGCCACCAGACAGCCCATGAACTCACCAACGGTTTCATTTTAACTCTCTCATTTCTCCTGAGAAAGAGGGTAGCTATTCCCCCTCCTCCCACACACACATTTCATAGACTCACAGACATTAGCAACGGCAAACCCCCCTAAGTTCCATCAAATCCCACCTCAGTGACTTCTGCAGGATTCTTTCCCTGTTGCACATGTCACAGTACGTTGTCCAGTCTAAATGTAAATGTCCCAAGCAATGGGCCTCCCACTTCTTCCCTGGGGAGACAATTCCACCACCCTGTCGAGATTTTTTTCCCCCCGATATTTAGCCTAAATTTCCCCTTTGTTCATTTCATCCTTAGTCTTACACTTCCTTGTGACATCCAGTGTACTGTTAACACTCTTTGAATACCTGTAGACTGCTTCCATGTCCCCCACCCTTCATTAGCTGTTTCCAAGCCATAGCTGAAATATACTGTATGTGGGAGGAGAAATTCAGTCTGACAGCCATTTAACACTGCACCATTTGGCAGATTTAAATGCTATTTTAAATATAGGCTATGACACAACATACAGAAATAGCACTGAAAATCCCCTGTCATGTTCCATATTGCGAGGATCAGAGAACCAAGCCAGGCTGGGACGCTGGGTTATTTTTATTTATTTATTTGTAATGTGTCTGTGGAAATGTGCTTTAAGAAGCACGGCGCCAAACAAACCTCTTCGAAATCTATATATTCGTTTCCACATGGCATCTCTCCTTGTCACCACACCGCCATGGCAGCTTCGCTGGTCAATGGCTGGTACCGCAATATATTTATTACGAAGCAGTCCATGACCTAGAAGAGCCCTCAACCCTGAACTGATCATTGCCACCCCCAGGTCTTGCCTACCTTTTATTTACTTATACTTTTTTAATACTAGGATTTTTCTCTTCCCCCTAAAATAGCTAGCGGTAATTATTAACTTAAGACTTCTGGTTCACTGACCCCTCTCACCAGGCTAGAACCTCGCAGCAGGGCCTTGTGGATAAAAACGGAGCAAGAGCAGCAGCCCAGAATTAAAAGGGAATGTCGTCTGCAACGACTAATTTATGCAGCTAAGTGTAAAACACACAATGAATCCCCCTCAGATCAGCACTAACACCCCTGCAGCCAGAGCATTTCTGCTCATTTGCTGATTAACGGCTGCGGAGCAGATGCAGGCTGCATCCTGATTGGCTGGCATGGGGCAATCATTTAGAAAAGGACCCATAGCTGTCTGCTTGGTTTAGGAGAAACCTCCTTATACAAGTTTAAAAACAGAGCCAATGAACAGGCTGCCTTAAAAGGAGCGTTCAGATTTGAATGCGCTAATTTATCACAGTAATCAGCTACAGATTTTGCTCAGAAGCCAGGCCAAGATGACAGCAAAGCAAGATGACAGCCGCACACAACTGAGCAGAAACACAGCGGAATCACAGGCCAAGCCAACTCTGTCAGTCACCAGTCTAGATTTCTCGAGGGATTGTGTGGTGAGGAGAGGGCTTGATGAGCTTGTGATCTGGTAACAGCTGCAAAGCAGTCACCAGATCTGGATTCTCAGGGCTGCTAGCAGGATAAGTCTGCATCCTTGACACTGAACTTAGGGTGCTAACAGGAGGGCAGACAGGAAATTCCTCCTCAGCTGCTACCTCAAAACATGGGCTTTGCAAACTTCTATTTCTGTTTTCTCTTCTCTTAAGTTCCTGTCCATTACATACCCACAAGACAGGGCATGCAATAGGAAGTCTGTGCTCTTACATAGCACCTTCCATCTCTACAGTAACAGAGGAAGAATCATGATTACTTTAGAGCCAGAGGGTCGAGAGCCAGATCACTTGGCTCCATCATTGACTTACTACATGGCCTTGGGCCAGTCACTTACGACTAAATTCTCTAGATACAAGGGTATAGATTTCAAATAGCTACATTGGCTTCATTGGAGAGACTCTGAATTTGTACCAGTGTAATGACTGCAGTATTTGGCCCTTCCCCTCAAAACTCAGCTTACCCACCAATATAGTGGACTACTCTCCTTGGAAGAACGAGAGGGATAGTTGATTCTTGTACAGCACTTAACACCTGGGCTTGGCACAGCTAAGGAGAGGGAAGGAGGGAAAGGTAGTTCCAAGGTAAAACCACCATTGGGTTGCTCAAAACTACACTTCCTGCAAGAGTCCCGTAATCAGTGGCCAATAGAAGTCAACAAAGAGAAGACCTACTTGCCTCTGCCCTGTTCTATACCCTCAAAAAGTTGTGGAACATGAAATTGACATGCGGTGAGGTTTTTCTAAGTGCCCCTCAATCCCTGTGCCCTTCCACCAGACTACAGCCAGTTTGTAAACTCTTAGGCTTTCCCACATGATCACGATACTGATTGATCAAGTGCCAGACTGAAGTCCCTGCTGAAGTTTCTATGGAAGGCCACTGGACTTCCTCTTGGTGCTAACTGATGGTGACCTTGTGTGTGCATTCTGGGTCTACTGTACTTGTTATGGAGTAACTTACTCATGTGAAACACACACTTAAAGATGGGTCGCCCTGTGGATGTCAAAAACAAAACAGATCCAAAGAGCCAAACTCTGCTTAGCGTGAGCAGGTGAAACTCCCAATGGGCCCAATCCAGCTCTCACTCACCCCAGGAAGAATCTGGAGTAAATGAACAGAGCCCAGTCTCCAGATTTATACTGGTATAACTGAAAACAGAATTCGGCCCATTGACCCACATTATCCTCAGACATACATCAATGTGGAAGGCGTGTATGCTTTTGCCTTCAACAAAGTTACTCTTGATTCACAGCAGTATAAGATCAGGCCCACTGACTTCAATGGGAGTTATACCAGTTACACTAGGAGATTAATTTGGTCCCTACAGAACAACAAATAGTGTACGTTACTCATTTTGCACATTCACAAAATGCCAAAGTGATGCAAGTTTCACAGCTTTATTGCTTACAACACAATTTACCTCACTTCAATTTGGCCCAAGGATGTCATCCACTGGAATATTTACTGAAACAAAAGCGCCCCTTCCGCAGCCAGTCGCAGGCACCAGGCCCACAGCTTGTTTGCTTGGAAGCCAAAAAGGAAGAACACGCGTTTCTTCCCTCTTTGAACAGCTTGGGCCAGAATCTGATCTCAGGTAAAGCAGTGAAGACCCCAAGTAACAACATGTCTCCTTCCCCTTGACTCTGCAGGCTATAGGAGGTGGAAACCTCCCAGAAATTGGAATCCTTCATCCCTTCTGGACCCTCAATCCCGGTGAAGCAGGAACATGTGTTTCCACGAAAGAAGTGCACCAACCCACCGTTGATACACACAGTTATGCAAAAATGCCTCCAGCATCTTAACTCCTCCTTGAAGGCCCACTTCTGCCATGATGCCCTCTAAGTCTTCTACTTATTCCTCTCTGTTTATCTGAAAATGAGATTTTTGTCCAGTCTCACTGACTGAATCATGTTATTACAGCATCTTGCAAGCTGCTTGGGACAGGGATCTTGGATTCTTATCTGTACGGAAAGCACCTAGTACAATAGCGAGGAAGGGGGCACTAAAAATAATAGACAAAACCCTCAGCCTCATGATGCACCTGGATTTGAGTCAGACTCAGCCCAGTCTGTCAAAAGTTTTAAGCTCCTTTACAGTGTGCCACTGGTTCATTTCTCCCACCCTCTAAAACCTTGCAAAACTCATCATTCCCCACAGTTTTCATGCAAAATTCCAGAGAGATTCTGCAGAGAGATCTCAGTTTTGCCTTGCATTTTGGGTTCACTTGCACCTGGAAATCTGGCAAATTGTGCAAACACAGTCTGATATCAATCTCCCTGCCAACCACAACCTATGTGTTTCCCAGGGCTCTTCTGGTCAGTGCAGATTTCAAGTAACCAAGTTTTTGTATTTAGAACATCCTTTGTCAGGCAAAAAAAATAAACTCAGCCTGTGACTTTCAGAAATAGAAGTGCTGTGTGTGCATCAGTGGCAGGTACCACGAACAGAGATGCTCTGAGATAGCAGCATTCTCCCTGTCTGTGCACTGAGCTGGCATCAGGCATCTTATGCCGGATTTGGTCCTCCCCAGTCAAACCTGATACTGCACCTCACTGCCCTGGTATGTTCCATCACTGGCTTTCCCAGTGCAGCTGGTAGGTCCACATATTCCCAGATCAATGTAATATGCAATAACCATTCAAACTGACAGACACAATGAGCCAGTTCTATCCACTTGCATGAAAGAGCAGAGAAACCAAGTCTTTTGTCCTTTTTAATGTTCCACAATAGTCTGTCTGGTTAATGGGCCTTCCTTGTTGGCCAGGACATAACATTCTGTGGAAGATCAGAACTTTATACTAGCTAATGTTTCTCTCCTGTCTTTTGATTCTCAATGTCACAGAGGCTTACAATAAAAATGCTTAAATATTACCTTATGATACGAGCTACAGATACTATAAGTGAGATTAATGCATGCAGAGACTCACAAGCATTCAATAAAGTTTAAACACCCTCTTATAACTGCAATACCTATTTTAACAATACTAGCTCACAGCTGAACCAGCCTTATTCCAGCCATGTGTTTGTCAGTGTTCAGTTGAGAAATGGGGACTGCGGCATGAACTGGTACCAGGTCTGCCAGCATCACAAGAGCAAAGACCCCAACACTTGCCGTTCCTCAAAAACCTTAGTTCATTGCTTGTTTTCCATCTCCTCTCCAATCCAAATGGTGCTAAACATCTGAGGGGAAAAATACTAAGACAGCTCCCTCCTGCAAACACCCTAGCTCAGAACAGGCCTGGAGTCTGAGGGCAACATCTAGTTTGCACAAAATGGGACAGATTGTTGCCCCCTTCATGTGGCATTGCAGACCATGGCTCCTACAGAACCCAACATACAGTGCTCTGCCTTGATCCAAGCACAGGACGCTTAGATGAGAAGATCTGCAGTGCCCAGCATTCTGTGACTTTTCACTTCAAGTTTTTACAAATTTTGCATTCTAATGTATTGTTATAATATAATACAAAATAAAAGTCACAACAAAAACAAACCTTTTAGAGCAAATCCAAATTACTTCTTTCCCCTGAGTTTTTTCCTTTGCAGAGAATTTTGAAATTTGGGGGTGGTGGGGAGTGTTCTGATTAGGAATGAGGCCAAACTTGAAAAAAAAAAAAATCTCAAAATTCATTGCAAAACGGAACTTTCATCTCATCTTGCACACAGGTCTGCTTTGGACACCTGTAATATAGGTAACCCTTATAGAAATGCAGGGCTGGAAAGGACCTCAAGAAGTCATCAAGTCTAGCCCCCTGCGCTGAGGCAGGACCAAGTAAACCTAGACCATCCCTGACAGGTGATTGACAAACTTCCAGTGCTGGGGATTCCACAACTTCCCTTGGAAGCCTATTCGAGTGCTTAACTATCCTTACAGATGGAAAGTTTTTCATAATATCTAACCTAAATCTCCCTTGCTGCAGATTAAGCCCATTATGTCTTGATTTATTTCCAGCTGACATGGAAAACAATTGATCACCATATTCTTTATAACAGCCCTTAACATACTTCAAGACTTTTCATGTCTCCCCACACCCCACAGTCTTCTTTTCTCAAGACTAACCATGCCCATTTTTTTAACTTTTCGTCACGGGTTAGGTTTTCTAAGCTTTTGATCATTTTTGTTGCCATTCTCTGGACTCTCTTCAATTTGTCCACGTTTCCTAAAGTGTGGCACCCAGACTTGGACAGCTGAGGCCTCACCATTGCTGAGCAGAACGGGACAATTCCCTCCCATGTCTTATGTATGACACTCCTGTTAATACACCCAGCATGATATTAGCAGGAGAAGGAACTGCTTATTTATGACTTATTCAGGATACAGACACATGCAAAGGCAGATCCCAGGGCACTTTTAAGGAGACAGACAGTTAAATAACCTTTTCTGTTGTCTGAAAGCTAATGTGTCTCCATCTGAGGGGGAAGTTAGACCCATAGACTCCTCCTCTCTAGATCCTCCTTCAAAGAGTCTGTGAAATGAGCTATGCTTTCCATCTTTATATTAAGATTTCTCCTTGTTCTTCAAACAGATTGGCAAAAGTTCTTCATTATGAAAGAAAATTGCAGCCATTACTTTTCCTTTTCCACCTCCCCTCCGTGTGCACGGACACGGGCAGACAAACCACAAGCCACAGCGTTCTCCTCTCCCACCAGTAGATTGCAGATTTTCTGTCACAACTCTTTCATCCCACGAAGCAACAGGGCAGTTCACATTTCAGAACTGCAGCCCTTGCTGAGTAAGAGAGCAACAGCCCAGGTACCCACAACGCACCGGATTGAGGAAATGCAGAGGAAGAAAGTTTACCAGGCTTAAGATCCAGGACATCTTAAGACAGATTCTGAACTCCCTCCAGTATGAGGATGTTTGGCCCCAGGATTTTGGCTCAGGCTGTTACAAAGATAGATTCGCAAAATCCAGGCCCAGGTTCAGACTGAGTTGAGAATACAAGGGTCTGAGCGGGAGATCCTTGCTCAGGCAAAACCTCCTGCTAAAGCAATTAGGAACTTTGCTATATCAGGCCCTTCTGCATCCTTTCCTCTTTCCTTGAAGCTTATGTTTTCCATACTACCAGCCTAACCCACATGCATAACCAGACACTGCTCAGAGACCATAATACCTCGTCCAATTACTTAACTGTGGGCTCTTCTCAAATCCAGAGTGCCCAGCCAGGGTCCCATGCAGCCTTATCTCCGTAATACAGTTCAGAAACAAAGAATACCATCACCATTTTCCTGTGACCATTTGTAGCTTATCTCAAATCCCTTTGGAAATACCTTTTGGGTCCATGTTGGCTGGTGGTTGGGCTTAGTTTGGGATCTGCATCCTGGCTTGTCCTTTCTTCCTTGTTTCTCTCTCCCACTCCTAAAGTGCTTCATTACCCTCTAAAAAAAGAGTTTCCAGTGAGAGCGTGGAGTGGGAGTCTAGCTACTCCTTGGACCTCAGGAGATGGCAGAACACAGAGAAACTGAGCATGCCCAGAAGCTGCTAAATGGAGTTCAGTGGGAATGCTGGGAGGAGGTAGGATCTAGAAAGAGGAAGAAATGGGGTTCTAGGAACACAGCTGTGCCCTAGGAAGTGTGGGCATTTATCTGCGCATTGACCTGCTCAGCAGTTGAGCAAGGATTGTATATTTATTCCGCTCCCTTATCTTCACTTTCCAGTTCTTTGCTCTCAAATCAGTCTTTCTGCTGACTGCATGGTAACTAGAACCACCCCCTTCTGGGTCTGCCCCATTATATAGGGCTCCCTTTCTTTGCTTAACAAGTCTCCAGACTGATGGCACATCCTGGGACAGGTTCAGTTCCTCCCCAGGGCTCTGTTGGGGACGTGAAGGAGCCTTTCCTGAGGAGGAGATGCTGAAGGCAGGATCCACAAAGGGCTTTTGATGTCACAACACTGAGACCGGCTAAGGCTCTGGCCTCTACAATGAATGGGAGACACAGGTGCCTTAAACTGAGATCCACAAAGCCATCCCACTAGGCAGGGAGTCGCCTAAATTAGCCAGTGGGGGATGCTGGAGAGAGGGGTGTGTGCTAAGCCCTGCCCCTCCCTCAGAAATAGGCACCTAAGTCCCTGCTGCAGGGCTGCGCCTCGTTCTGCCAGTGATCCACGAGCAGGGGAAGATCGATGCTCAGCCACCCAAGTGAACTGCAGGACTTGAAACTAAACAGCTGCAGGGGAGAGCTCACTAGTAGACAGTGTTCTCACCAAGTACGTGGGTGACTCCCAGATCAAGTCCCTCTGTCTCCTGAGGGGGAAGAAGGGATTTGAACAGGAATCTGGCACCACTTACGGAAGTGCCAAACCTCTGAGCTATAAAGTCATTCTACCACTGTTGCTGGTCCAATTAATATTTAATTGTTCAAGTAAAGTGGAACAGTTTCAACAGGAGGGATTGCGGGACCCCCACATCAGAATATCCCATAGCACAGTGGTGTGGGCTGAGATCCACTGATCCTTATACAAATCCCTTTGCCAGCTACAGAGGAAATTGACCAGAGGCTAAGGGAGCTCCTTCCCTGTTTCGCCTGAGGGCTCAGATCCAGGATGCATGCTCAGAGGCTATTCACCGGACTGGGCCACTGCACATGACTTAGACAGCTAACCACCCAGCTTTCCCCTTCTGTGAATCTCTCTGGGGTTTAGGCAGGAAATACCAGCTTGACACCTAGCCCTAGAGTAAGGCTGCAGCACAGGGTGCTCAGAGGAAAACATGTAGGTGTCAAGTGAGTTTAGGTGCCAGCCAAGCAGTTTTGTGGATCACCACAGTGCCTAAAAACAGGACTAAGGGGTCTAAGTACCTTTGTGGATCCCACCTGAAGTGTCTCTTCCCCACTTGCTAATACTATTTCAATGATTAGTGTGGGGAGATTTCTCCTTTTCACATGAGAATGTCCAGGTGTGTTATGAGGGTGACACATACTAGGTATATATTGCGCTTTACAACCTCAGAGCACTCTACAAACATTAAGCAGTGAATGGAGGACATGAGTAAGACGTGCCTCACAACCCCATGTGCGACAGAGAGGTTCTAGATAATACCTGAGGTGCAGAGAGGTTAAGTGACACACTCAAGGTCACATAAAAAGCCAACAGCAGAGCCAGGAACAGAATCCACAAGTCCTGGTTCCCCAGGCTCTTGCTCTAACCAGTGGACAATACTCCTCTCCAAGAGCTGGCAATACAACTCAATGGTCCTGGCTCCCATCCCACCTTTCTCCTCATCCCCTGCCAGTGCCACAACCTGCCACTGTGCCACCAAAGGCGGGAGCCACACCACAACCTGCCTCCCTCCCTGGGAGAAGCATCGCCACGACCTTGCTGTGCACGTTCACTCCTGGAGGGGGCAGCGCAGCCGCAACGCATGGTGGTGCTTCCAGGAGTGGCACAGGGAATAGAACAGGGACATGGTTTCCCTTGTCGTCCTTCCCATCATGCACTGCATGACACGTGACGGTTTTGTCTCATTTTCCACTGGACTAGGTCTTGTCTTCCCATGTTTGTGGTGCACCAGCACAAGCTCCCACTTCCCCCGGGCTCCTGATCAGGGCCTCCAGGCTCTGTGATAATGCAACTATAATAAATAGCAATGTTCGGTGGGGAGGGGAAGGCCCCTCTCAGAAGCTCGGCCTCTCAGCGGGCGTGATGGCATCACAGCGTGGTGTTGCCATGGTCACTAGACCTTGCCACAGGAGAACAAACGGGCTGCTTGGTACAGCGTGACCTTTGGGCATCGCCAACCCAGCGGGCATAGTGAGCTTCCTGCTCATGTGTTGCTTTTCGCATTGGGGATAGGGAGGCGCGCATTAGGTTGGTGCCACTCAGAGGGGTGGGAGGGGCAACTGCCAGCCACGCTTCGGCCCTCCCCGCTCTCGCCCTCACCAGCTGCTCTAGCAGCTCAGCTCTCTTTCTTTGTTAACCGCTGAATTCATCTGACAACTCAAAGAGAGCCAGCGAGAGGAGAGAGACCTCGCAGCTCCCAGAGGCCTGTGCCTTCCCCAGCTCCCCCTCTGCCCTCATTTGCAATGCTTGAGTGGGGATTTCTCTATTTGCTAAACTAACAATGCAAGTTCCCAGGGCCTGGGATGATGATGACATCACTGCAATGCTGGGGGGTGGGGAGGGGGATTGCACAAGGCAGAGGCGGGCGTGGGAAACCGAAGCATCTGCTGTACAAGGCTCTGCCAACTGCTTTCAGCCTCACTCAAAGGAATCCCAGGGAATCAAATGGGGGCAGAGAGCGCAGGGAGGGTCATGTGACCAGAGGAGAACCATAGTGAGCCTCAGGTCCTCTCCCACCAGCCTAGTGGGTGCGGGGGAGGAGATGGGAGGGGACATGGAGAAATCCAGGCCTTCCTCAGCTTTCCTTCCCTCTGGTCTCCTGTACTGTGTCTCTAGCTCCCTTCCACCCCATCCCTTGCTTTCATCCTACTTGCTGTGGGCAAAATCATCCCCTCTCTAGTCAAAGAGGACCATGAGTCTGCTGCACTGGGGGAGTACCTGATGACCCCCAAATCCCTCTAACCATGCTCAGGCCCTTGGCTGTATCAAGAGCAGAGTGTCCTGTGAGTACCATGCCCATAAAGTGACAGAAGCACAGGACCAGCTATGGCAAAATGGGCCCCCCACCTCCACTCCAAGGGCCAGTAGGGATGGAGTGGTTAGGTAACAGAGGGGGAAGGGGAGGGGAGGAACTAGGTCAGGACTGGGTGAGTATAATGGCAGTACGAGGATGGGGGAGTTTGATGTGTAGCACTGATCTCTTACAGCATTAGAGACAGCAGAGATGTAAGCTCAGGACAAGGAAAGCAGCTGGAAGCATTTATTTGACAAGAAGCATTTTGACCATAAAGGTACCATGGTGATGGTATCACTGCAGGCAGGGCAGTAGAAATGCCAGGAACATGGTACAGCCAGGACAGACCCCTCTCAATGGAAGATACAAGCAAACCAGGTGCAAGACGGGCACAGAAAGGGCAAACAACAGGGTGCCAGGTTACAGTTAGTGCCAGAGAGCAGACTGTGGTGTGGACCTGGCCCCTGAGCCCCTCTCACCAATTTATTTCAGCCATTAGACAGCAATACCTGCCAGTTACCACAGGCCTGGGTGGAAGGGGGAAACAGAGACCTGGGAATAAAAGGTTTATCCCATCCCTGGCCCTTCAGGCCAACCACACCACCCAGTCCGGTATCCCTAATCGCTCACCTCTACCCCTCCCAGAGGGCAAGGAGAGGGGGCCTGTCCGCTCCGACCAGATGTCATGAGGGAGGCCCCCTATCTGCTGCTTGTAGATACAGCAGATTCTTGCCCCTCACCTGCAGCTCCATCAAAGGGTTGATGGGTGTTACACCCTGACTCTGATCTGCCCCCACCCTGAGGCCTATTCATTATAGGGTAAATATGGAGTTGGCATTTGCAAATCCCTCCATTTCACAGGCCAGAAGGCTGCTCAGGAAGAGGCTTTATTAGCAGTTGCCTTGTTCAATTAGCTGCTTCTCCTCCACAGCGGCCTAATTATGGCCACCATTAAATTCTCACTATCTCCCCCACCACTGCCCTGATCCATAACCCCCTTATTGACCTTAATTACACCTTCTTCCTGGGGTGAACTGTGTGCACCTGAGCTAGGTAAGCCTGCCCACCCTCCTGGGACTCACTAGGTGAGCTGGGTAAGACCATGGGGGGAGGTTCACTAATTGTTAGCTTCCCCAGATCAGAGCAGAGTGCAGGGGGTGGAGAAAGGCAAGCCCCGGTCCTGTGTCTTTCAGCCAGCCACATGCTGTATACCAGATGTTTGCTGCTGAAAGGCTGAGGGCTGCCCTCTCACTGAGCTAAGAGATGGTAATTAGATCACTAGCAGGGCATTGACGAATGCAGTGAAAGAGGCTCCCACCTGAGCTGATGGGGCTGGGCAGGGAGGTCTGCGGCTGAGCTTGCCAATTGATTGGAAAAAGGAAGGGAGAACAAGGCCCCCTGGCCCAGGGAACCCATAGGGCCCAGTGGACAGATTTGCACAGCAAGTGTAAGGTGGAGAATGACGGTCAGTCTGTTAAACACTAGACTGGGAGTCAGCAGCTTTGGGTTCTATACCCAGCTGTGACCTTGGGCAGGTCACCTCACTTTTCTGTTTTCTCTCTTGTCTCTTTAGGCTACAAGCTCTTCAGGGCAGGGACTCTCTTCTAATATACATACAGTGCCCAGCACAATGGAGCCCTGCCCTTGATTAGGGCCTCGAGGCTCTCCTGGAATGGAAATAAGAAATATACTCAATGGAGTCACATATTCCCAGTTGCGTGCATTGTGGGGAAGCACAATCAAGGAGGGCGGGGATCTTCATCTGCTGTTGGGACTGACATGGAGACAGTTTTACCTGTCAATTTTCCATTCCCATCTTCAGCCAGCCCCATCACAAATACAAAGAAATACAGAGGAGATGCAGACATGTCCAGAGGCAGCATCTAGATATAACAAACCCACATAGCCCCTTCTCACTCTGCACCGGGGCTGGCTACTGCTTAGCTCTTCCTTTCTTCTGTCTCCTTCAACGTGTCAGCGCTACAGCCCCACGATGACACAATTCACTATTAGTTTTACTGCACTTGCCCTCTGTTCGTTCTTTGTCTCTCTACTTCATGGGTTTGCCTGGCATGCTGTGTAAGCTCTTCGGGGCAGGGACCCTGTCCTGATGTCCCCTGTAAAACATCGGGCAGGCTATGACACTGTCTGAACGTTTCATAACAATGTATACAGAGGAAAACCCTGCCCTGCCTCTGAGGAGCCATTCTGAGGGAAGAGTTAGTCCCCAAGCCATCCTGCTGCTACAAATCAGCCTGGTTCAAGGCAGCCTTCTAGGCACAGAGCCCTAAAAATATTTAGGCACCTACCTCCCATTTATTTTAGCAGAAGTTAGGAGCCTAAATATGTTTGAGAATTGGGGTTGTGGCACATTACAGCTGCTAGGAAAAGGAGCAGCAGGCACCCCCATTATTCTTAGCATGTATTGGCAGCTGCAGCTTTCTTACAGGGGGTCACACATGTGGCAGAGGTTCTCAACCACTCATTCATGTGGGTATGTAGAGGTCTTCCAGGGGGTACATCCACTCATCTAAATATTTGCCTAGTTTTACAACAGGCTACGTAAAAAGCACTAGCAAAGTCAGTGCAAACTAAACTTTCATACAATGACTTGCTTTATACTGCTCTCATATATGTGACCTGCTGAACTGTTAAGTACAATATTTATACTCCAATCATTTTATTTTACAATTATATGGTGAAAATGAGAACATCAGCAATTTTTTAGTAACAGTGAGCTGGGATACTTTTGTATTTTTCTGTCTGAATTTATAAATAAGTAGTTTTTAAGTGAGGTGAAACTTGGGGGTACACAAGACAAATCAGCCTCCTGAAAGGGGTACAGTAGTGTGGAAAGGTTGAGAACCACTGCCCGATTGGCTTGCGAATGACAGAGGTGCAAATTAGCTGCATAACATGGTGCCCTTAATGTTCCTTTCCAGATGGTTTCTTTTAAATATCAAACATGGGCAATGTCCCTTCACATTTTCTATGACCACCCCTGTTCCTACATAAGGAATAGAGCACTTCATTTCTTCTCCTCCTTTTGATGAATGTGGCCAAGCAAAGGTCCTCAGATTAAAGGGAGGAGATTGAAACATATAGCCCTAGCTTCCCACACAGCCCCTCTCTGCCTTGCATTTGAAAGATACCAACTCTTCTCCCCACCTTCCTCTTTGGGAAGAGATTAAAAAAAAAAGGGGGGTGATAAAGTTCTTATTTCCACCACATTTGCCATTTCCTGGTCTAAGTAAAGAGTGTCATAAGAGTGACAAGCTAAAAGCTGCTGATTACTGTGGATTCATGGCATTTATTCTCCCACTGAAAAGAGCAAACATCAGAAATAATGTGGTCCAGCCTGCCTCAGAGCCTAACCCTGCAATTAATCAGCATTCATGTGAAGAAGGTGCAAGAGCATCTGATCTGCACAGAGAGAGAGTAATTAAAGTCAGATGCATTGGTTGCTTCTCAGCAGCATGGGAAGAGCCACCACAATCCTGACCAAGGATATAGCTCTCTAAACTCAGCTGGTGCTACGCTTCCTGTGCATATCAAGCCTCTCTCAGTTTGGCAAAGGCCTCTCCGTTCACCCCTCCAAACTGCTCTGTAGGTGAACAATTTCCCCATCCCTGCCCCTCCCTATGAGCCTCATTAGCTTGTTTCTGTATACCCAGCCCCATACACCGTGAAGATCTGTTCAAAATTATTCTAGTCTGACCCCCTTATCCATCCCAACCATTTTCAGCCCACCTCAGGATTAAGGCTTAGTTGACCCAGCTCCTGTCCAGCTCTCCATCTTGTCTGGGGATGAGATATACAATAGGTCATGGAGGTCACAGTAGTCATGGATTTTGTGACTTATTCCTGTGGGGGCTGCAGCAGGGGCCATGAGCCTCAGCCCCACAGCTTCAGCCAGGGCATCCTAGACTTGGCAGGGGCTACAGCCAGGGCCGTGTGCCAGAGGCTGCATCTGGGGCCATGCGCCCTGCTTGTGGCTTCCCAGGGCCATGTGTTCCCCTCCAACTGTGACCAGGGCTTGGCGGGGGCTGCAGTCGGGTCCACGCATCCCTGTCCAGCAGCTGCGACCAGCTCTGCAATGGGGGCTGTGTGCCCCCCATGGCTGCACCCTTAGCTGTGGCCACTGGAGCTGGGGCCCCGACCATGGTGTGGGGGATGTGCCTGTCAGTCTCCCCTCCTCCATGGGACTCTATTTCTCCCCCCTACCTAGCCCCGCCCCCAGGTATTTTTAGTAAAGTAACAGAGAGGTCAGGGGCTCTGTGAATTTTTGTTTATTGCCTGTGACCTGTTCTTGACTTTTACTAAAAATAACCGTGTGATAATCTTAGCCTTAACAATAGGGACTAACTGTGACACTGGAGAGCCAGGACCAGCTCATGCCAAGGGCTCCATGTCTCAGTTGAACACTGACAAACACGGAGCTGGAACAAGCCTGGCTCACCTGAGTGTTCATATTGTTAAAATAAAGATTAGCGTTATAAGAATGTGTTTAGTATTTGGACTTTATGGAATGCTTGTAAGTTGCTGCCGGCATTAATCTCACTTATAGCATCTGTCTCCCATAGCGTAAGGTCATGAGTGGTTGTATTGTGAGCCTCTGTGACTCTGTAAAGTTTGTAAATCACCAGACAGGTGATGGCAGGAGAGAGATCACTTGATCATTACCTGGTAGGTTCACTCACTCCGGGGCACCTGGCATTGGCCACTGTCGGTAGATAGGATACTCGACTGGATGGACCTTTGGTCTCACCAGGTTATGTTCTTATTCTTAGGAGAGAGATATTAGTTAGTGTAAAGGGCTGATCTTAAGCAGAAGATGTTATACCCTTCCCAAAAGGAAAGGTCCATCAGTACCAGATGGACAATTGTAGGACTTTGCAACTGGAATTTTCCTATATGCCATCAACGAGTGGACAAAGGATTTTTGTTGTCCAGCTCTCCTGCCTGTGAAGATGAGTCATGCAAGTGGGTTCCTTCCATCAGCTGAGTTTACAACTCAGAGCACATGGTAACAGGGGGATAAAAACTCCAAACCAAAGGAACTTGGTATCTCTGTGCTGCTTGGACTCCAAGGTGCAAGGTTCTCAAGGCATAAGCAAGAGATCCCCAGCTGATTAATCCTAAGGAATATATAGATTTTCTGGATTATAGAAGCTTCTATTACCTTTTTAAACATAAGATTGTAACTCATTTGTGTTCTTATCTTTACCTGCTTTAACAGTGCAAATAACTCCCATTTCCTACTTAATATATCTTTATATAGTTTATGATAGGACTGGCTACAAGCATTGTCTTCGGTGTCAGAGCAAAGTTGCAAGTGACCTGTAAGTGACATCTTTTGGGACTGGAAGTAAACTGAATACTGTTGTGAGTGTTGGTGTAAGGGACCATCAATCACAAAGGTAGGATCACTTGGAGGGCAACACAGACTGGGGTACCCAAAGGAACTGTGTGTGACTCCATATTAAGGCTGTTACAGAGCCTGTTAATCGGTTGGTGAAATCAGAAGATAGAACTCATGGCCAATGTGGTGTTTGTGCTTGGTTACTAACCATCTGCCCTGAGTTTGGTACTCACGCCCTCGAGTCACTGCGGGAAGCGTTATACTTCCCATTGTGCTCCAAAAGACCCCAAGCCCCTTTTCTCAGGAATGGGACCGTTAACCTTAATTTGTGACCACTTCCAGTATGGGCCATTATACTTCTGCTGACCTATCTTGAAATTTCAGCTGGAGAGAGGACTCTTCTTCACTTCCTTTCCTATGCTGCTTCTTAGTCTTACTCTGTACTGTGAAACAGCTTGCAACGTTCCACCGCAGAGGAAGCTGCATTCCAGCAGTGGAGGGAAGTCCCTGTGTACGTATTGTTCACAAAGAGCACTGGGCTTCTTTGAAAATGAAAGGCATTACAGGAATGCAAAACATTATCCTCAGCAGCTGCAAAGGCATTTACTGTCACAGCACTGCAGCAGCAAGACTTCTCCAGCACTGCTCCTGCCCCTTCATCCTCAGCATTTTTAGCCCACTGCAGGTCAGATTACGCACACATCCTCCTTCCTCAAACATGCCTGAAAGGACAACCCACACATGCAGGCATGCACCTTGGCACATGCAAAGAACCGTGCTCAGGCATGCACACACAGACCCGTGCTGACGTACTGATCACCCCCTTTAATTGTGCACCCCGTAATTCCCAAGCCAGCCCTAGCACGTGCCCTTACTGCATTTCAGCAGCCTTGAGGCTGCACAGCCTGACTTGGGGCAGGGGGAGGGAAGAGCCGCTCTCTTTTCCGCTGGCTCCAGTCCTATTCCCCACAAAGGAATGAGCCATTTGTTTAGTGACGTGAACGAGAGGATTTGGGGAAACGCTATTTAGTTTAGCTTCCGCTTATTTGAACCTTGAAAGGTCTCAGTGATGCAGAAAGGGAAGGAGGGCAAGGAGAAGAAATCCTTCTTGTCTTCAGGTTGCCCTGGACTAGCGCTGGCTCCCCCTCTCTTGGAGTAGGGCTGGCTGATCCGGTAGAGACCTTTAATCCACAGGGGATCAGTAAATTAATCCACTAGAGCATGAAGGGCCTGAGCTGTGTTTAATGGCTCCCTTTTGTGCAGGGGAATGGCTAAATGATCATACAAGAGAAAAACCCACACAGGGGTCAGAGGGGATGCAATAGGAGATTAACCCTCCTAACCCCTCTTCAGTTGACAGGGAAAGGTCAGACAAAGGGGCCTGACCAGCCGTCATCAAATGATCAGAAATAAGAGCGCTGGAGACCAAGATCAGGTGAGATGCAAAAATATACTAATTGGTCCAGCCCAGCGGAGAAGAAAACCTACTGGCCCCAGCTCCCTCTGACCTGGGGCTGGGCTGTGGGAGCTCATTGCCTAGCTCTGCTTTGGGAAGCAAAGCCACTTGCTCCACTACTGTCTATGCAAAGATGAGCTCCGTCCCAGTTTTTTCATCCACCAAGGCAAGCGGTGTTATGGACCTTTCTGGAGGCAGTGGTTCTCGGTGTAGCACTGCTCAGTTCAAGGTTGATTCCCTGCCTCGCAGCTAATCATGTGTGTGATGGTTTAGCTTCTACATGCAAAAGGAAGGCAATTTTAAACCCAGGAGATGGGCACTGGGTTACAGCGCCTCTCACCTCCAGGCTGCATTCTCCAATCCAGCCTATGATCAACAAGGAGAAAAAGTTGTTACCTGTTTCCTGGCCTACGTGATACGAGTTCTGGGAGAGTCTCACACCAGTTCCTAGTGGACTATCACTATTATTAGCACCAATGAATCTTCTTATTGGCAGCTTCAGCAGAGAGGCCAAGGATTGAATGGGTCACCTAGATGCTAACCTCCCATTTCACTCCTACAAGGGGGGGTCCCTTCAGGACCGGGGTTGTGGCAGTGAAAGGGAAGCTTACGCTGTCCCTGCCCAGACTGTTCCAGGTGTGCGGTGAAACAGAGGGCTCATTCTTCGGGCAGCACTATTCATGAGCAGTAAATTCACAAGGACCCTACAAAAATAAAACTTTTTAAACAAACGACTCCGCCTCCCCTTCCCCAAATCCTCCTTCTCCTCCCCACCCCCGGCCCCAGCAGGAGCTGCAGCATCAGCCCTCGCTCTGAGATTCCCTGGTTCCCTCCCCCTCCAATTTTCTTTAAAAGGAGAATAACCTGCGATCATTTTTTTTTCCTTTCTGGAAACTAATGGACTCCTTAAATAGCAAAAATTGCACCCTGTAATTAAGATCTTGCGTTTTAAATGATTAATCATTCTAACCCCTTCCAGCAGCATCCCACTTACTGCTCCTCTCACATTGAAATGCAGATCTGAGAGGGAGGGAGTGGAGCAGATCTGACTAGACTAGAGCAGCAATTAAACCTTCCCAGCTGTCGCTTGGCCACTGTCTCCTTCTGGGAGCAGCGGGTTTTTCTGGGGTTCTCTGCTTGGTGTCCCCCTCTGGATCCTGATTTTGACCCTGGGACCTGCACCCCAAGCCCTGTTTTGTCTTGTTTATTTTTTCATTTTTTTGTCCTTGTACTCTGCTGATGTCTGGATTCTGTGGCCCCTTCCTCCCCTGAGGGGGCGGGTCTTCCATTGCTTTGGTGGGCTCCAGCCACCAATCCGTTGTCCAATAGGCTGTGTCGCCATCTCTCCCAGTGACAGCTGTCACAGAGACTGGGCCACGGAAATGTCAGCTTAGCCTCTGGTAATGTGTGTATGTATTTCCACTCCGGTCTCCACTGCCATCTCATGATGACGGGTGGAAATTCAAACGCACAACTACTCCTAGCTTTAGGGGAAGCCTCCTGCACATACATGTTCCCAGTCGTGAGGTATGAACATACCCCTTAGGCAACACAACCACAAAATAAAGACAGCTCAGCAAGGATATGCAGCATGCAGACACTCAGAGCAAATGTCAAATCAGCAATTGCTCCCCATCCTTTCCACACCACAGGGGGTTTATCCCCACCCTCTCTAATACACACATAGAATGGGGGTTAGACATAAAATCAGTTGGCTTTTGAGGTGATAAAAATGATCTATGGCTCCTAAAATCAAATATGTATGTTACCCCAGGAACGAATCTGCCATATTCTATATACATTTGTACACAGCGACATTGGGATATAGGCACTCACACTGCCCATCAAGCGGCTCCCCAGAGCCCTGGGACATGTCTCCCACCATGTTCCCACTATCCTGGGATGTGCCATATATATCTGAAGAATACTGGAATATTTCATCAAGAGAAACATATTATTTAAACCCTCTTCAAAGAAGTGTCCCTCTGGCCCAAAGCCCCCCTTACCCTCTTCCAGCCCAAGACATGCTGGAGGAAACACCTTGAATGTTTTCTCTGAGCATGCAGATTAGGTTCCAGCTCATTGCTGGATGGTAGAACTGCAAAATGATGCAACTCAACCAAGCAAAATGCCATCACTTTTCATTAATCAGCGTCATGTAATCCTGCTGGTTTAAGAGGTTACGATGTCAGAACCTGACATATAGCCCAAAGTCATGAGATTTCACTCTTTTCACTAGGCTAAATGAGATGAGACTTTATTCCCTGTATAAATCCCATTAAATCGGCTTCTCTGCAATGATCCCCCATTGTTCTACAATGTTCCCTTCGCTTCAGGGCCACCTAACCATTTTTGTCTTCTTTCTACTGAGACTCCACCTGTGCATGAAATTCTCTTTCTGGTCAGCAGAGGAAGCAAATGCCTTCAAATAAATTTGGAATTCTAGGGGTGAAATTCTGCCCCCAGTGAAACCAATGGCAAAACTCCCACTGGTTTCAATGGTGCCAGGATTCCACCTCAGTCTCCACAGGCCCAGAGTGAGGCCTAGCTGGCAAAGAAAGACCTGGACTTTATTAAGAGATTCTTGGCAGGGGCTGTTCAACAGAAGAGAGTTGATCACTAGAGTTTTTATATCTCTGAGCATCCTTGCTCTTTGCAGCACTGAGTCTACTGAGATAGGGACAGGGAATGTGAGGGGAAAGAATGGCATGTGGGGGAGGGAAGGAAGAATGGAACTGAAGATAAAGGGGGGAAGGAGAGAGAAGAGTGGACCCTCCCATGGGGTAATGCAGGGGCGGGGAGATGAGAGGGGAGCATTTTCCCAATGACGGTACGAGTGGGAAGAGGGCAGCCCAGTTACTTTTACCTTTAGTATGCTTCCAGACTGCATCATTTTTGGGGGAGGATGATTCTTGGGACCCTGTTGAGATTTTGGGGGCAAAACCTCCACTAAATCTAGTTCTTCCCTTTTCCTCCATCTCCCCTGCCCACTCTCATTCTGCATGAGTTGCCATGTAACACCCTCAGCTCCGCTACGCTTCATATCCTAGAGCCCACTAGGGAGTAAGCAGCCTCCTCCCCACCACCACAGAAGTCCACATTTCCAAACTTCCCACTGCAACACTGCCCCGCTATCTCCACCTCTGAGCCCCAGGATCAGCGATAGCCTTGGCAGGCACAAAGAGCAGTTCAGACAGTCCAGGGTTGAGAAGGCTAAACTCCAGAGCCCCCAGACCCAATCTGGGTCCACAGCGAACTCAAAGCTGAGGCCTGGCTCAGCAAGGAGAGTCCATGTTACCATGTAGACTCCCCTGTGAACAGCCAGATGGTCAACTCCAGCCACAGTGACAAAACCTGCGATATCCCCAGAGTTAAACACGGTTGTTGTGGCTACTATCAGTCCTGGATTTGGGACTTGTTTACACTATGACTTCAACTGAGTTGAGGGGGCCTGGTTAGCACATGGCTGTTCCCCACCCTGCTTAAAACCCAAGGCTATTGACTGAGGTCAGGGACACAGTTGGGTGCCATCAGCATTGGCAAGTGGTGTTATATGGCATCCTGGCCTCCTGACATGGCTGGGAAGTGTAACCAGGATAGGCTCTTTGTCTGACAATCATGGCATCCAAGTCATGCTTATGGTATCCCCACCTGTGCCCTTCTCCTCCACCAAAGCCACTCTCCATGTCCATTGGTCTCCTTCTCCCACTGCCTTGGGCATGCCTTTTACCAGGCTGGACCCAAGTAGAGGGATGCTCTCCCCATTCCAGTTCACCAAACCATGACCCTTGCTCCATTCAAATCCTTATTATACTCCACTCCTTCTGAGAGGCCCACAAGATGTGAGACTTTTAATTAAAACAAGGAAACAAAAGACCACTATGTCCTCCCCTGCATTCTAGGATTCTCCTGTCCAGCTAGGTGGGTGCCTCTTAGGTTTCGAGCAGGTTGGGCCAGGGACTGGGTTTTTTCCCTTGCGAAGGCATTTTTCAGCCCAAGCAAGGGTGGTATAATGTGACTCATAATAAGAAACAATGAGAATGATGCTAAGAGTGTAGAAGCAGGATAGTTTTTTCACGGTCCCAACTGCAGAGCGGACCGGGACCTTTGTAAATGTATTGCACAAGGAGGAGATCACAGGGCGCAAGACAGACCAGCTCCTGAATTCATACCATAAGGGCAAGGCAGAGCTATAGCCAGGGGCAAAAGTTCACCAAGGGAAAGTGGTAGATGGTGCAAATGGCCAAGTGGAGGACGGTGCAATTGGTTCCTAATGTAACCACGTTCCCAGTACAGCAAGATGAGAGTAAAAAAAGTACACTACACTCTGTATGCATGAGCCTCATCCCAACTCCCTGTTCATTTGAGTGGCCCCTTTTCTCTTTTCCACTCTCTGTCCTCAAAGTTCCAAGACACAAGACGCCAGCCTCTCCCAGAGCCCCCTGCACACACTCATTTGCATTTTCACCAGCCTTGATTAATGCAAGTGCCTGTTTATAGAGTTACAATCTCCAAATTAGGTTGCCGAAGGCATCCCAGGCCAGCCCTGGAAAAATCTCCCTGGCTGAAAGGAGCCATAACTAAGCCTTAAGCAGACGTCTTTATTCAGCTGTAATTGACGTTTAACAGACATCTGTAACTTCGTCTGGACTTAAAAAAAAACAGTTCTCCCCCTTTCTTTATGTTCCCCCCTTTTATCCAGCAGTCAAAAGTGTAAGAAACCAACACAGAGGCCCCACTCCGTCACTGTTCAGCAGGGGCCGTGACAATAGTGGGCCTGAAAGAAAGAGGCATCCCTACGCTGCACACAGTGGCTGCTTGTATGTCTATTTACCTCCTAGAGTGTTTTATGCTAATCCATTGGCAAGTGGCGACCACTCCTGCATACTGATTTGACTCAACTTCAGTCTGAGCTGGGGCCTGTTGTCTGAAGCAAGGACCATGAAGTGCCCCCCTCCTTGGCTCACTAGAAAAGGACATCTATGTTGTTTGCAGCACCGTCATGAAAGGCAAAGTTCCCCACCCAGCCCCCGTAGAACCGCCATTCTGACTGCATTGAATCTCCTTCTTTCAGTCACCTTTGGTCAAGTAATGATGGGGTGAAGTGAACTGACTGGCCAGACTAAACAAGGGCTCCCAGTCTGAGATTCCTCCACTGGGAGGGACTCCCACTGGGGAGCAGAAAGCTTCCAATGCAAGGAGAAGTGAAAGGAAATCATTACGCACCATTTGGTTCCAGAACTCAGTATATTCATTCATTGAGTTTTCCATCCCCCCTGCATAGGGCTAGCTATAGTCCCCTGATGGAAGGTATTCCAGATATCAAACTCATACCATCTTAGCATACAGGGTACAGAAGCAGATAGATACGGCCAGTGTCACTATAGACATAGGTGATACATATAGAGAGAGAATCTTGATAGTTACATAGAGAGAGCGTCGTATGTTATGATTCTGTTTCTGGTGACATTTGCAGCTATGGGAGGATGGTTGTGATTTGGGGAAGCGTTATTAAAAATCAGGATGAAATAATGTCCTTGTTTCTTGCTTGCTCATGCTCTATTCTCTCCTTCCTCACACACAATATTTTATTCTAATGAAAGAATTTCCAATTCAGGTTTCATTGGAGGAAAGTTTCTCTCCTCTCCTGTAGGGACACAGTACCCTTTCCCCTCTTCACCCTTGTAAATGTTCCCCTTTTCTACCCCATAGGTAGCCCTGTTCCCAGGAGGATGGTCCAAGTTTCAAGACACAAGACGCCAGCCTCTCCCTGAGCCCCAAGCACACACTCATTTGCATTTTCTGCAGGTCATGTTTTCTATAGTACCTACCTAATATAATCTATCTAAGGTAGCATCTAAGGACTGGAACATAAAATCCCAGAACCAAAAGGTGTTTTTCTCTCTCTATGCTGTAGGAGGCATTGCTCCCCATGTCTGACATGAGTCTCACACCCATTCTGGTGGTCAGGACTCTTTGAAGAAGAATGAAGCAAAAACCATAGCGACTCATTTTCCACATATGAACATAAAGCTTCCTTCTTGTGTCTACCTATGTTAAGTGTGACCAGCTGTTCTAAACCAATAAGATGAAGCCAAGTGAAGCAGCTGTGGGATAAGGAATAGAGTCAGAAGGCACCATTTTTTATGTCTGTCTTGCCAGACATCGCATATGGAGCTTCTAAAAACATGGTCTCCGTTGCAAAGACATAATTATTAGGGTTGGGGAAATAAACCAGTGATTGTCAAACGTAAGTGCAAAATGTCTTTAAGATCATGAAGAAGCCAAGTAGCTGTTGGGCCAGTTGCTTCACAAGAAGGCAGGCTGGGAGCTGGAGAAAGTGGGTGGGAAGCAGACTTGAGATATCTGTTGGGAAGGAGAGAGTGAGAGAGAGAGAGAGAGAGAGAGAGAGAAGATGCACTAAGGTCCTTTGTGGTCCTGACAAACCCATGAGGGCAGTAGAATGGGAAGGTTAGAAAACACCTCAGAGATGCTTTCAATCTGCAGAACAGGGGCTGCGGAAGAGGTTTCCGGTCACCAGCCCACGCAACGTTGCTGTCTGCTGGCACCTCAGCCCTTGATGTCTACTCTTCCACACCTTGAGGTGCCTCCATGCTGGGCCCTGGCATGCTGCAATTGCTGCCCATCTCCAATACTAACCAACCAGCCGTGCAGCTTGAGTGGATGTTGTAATTACGGTGAAAGATGCCTGGTGAGCTACACAACTTGCATTGCAATGGGGAGGCACTGGTTGTTATAGCTGAGGTTTTAGTCTGGTAACTGGTACATTTGCCTGCCTGAAGTAACCAAGGAGGATACAGTCTGTTATCTCGGAGTTTGGCCCTGCAGAGCCTGCCAGAAGCCCATGCCACTGGGCATGATATTGACTCAGCATGTGGGAAGCTGGCCCCTTCCATGTTGTCATTTCTGTGCACTGATGAGTCTAATTTCCAATTACCCCTTCTCCTTCCCACTTACGTTCACTGTTGTGTACCCAGCTAGAAGCAGATTTGACAGGCTAATGGAAGCGTATGCTGGCCCCACGTGGGATCTGTACAGGTAGCTGTGACCTACTGTTATGGACCTGTTATGATCTCCTGGAGATTTGACCAAATTCCTAAAAGGAGAAGGTCAAAAACAGACAAAAATAAGCAACTGAACCAGAGAACAAGCACACAGGATGCTGTAGGGTTATAAGAGAACTATAGGAAAGAGGGCAGTAAATCTGGGACTTGGACATTGATGACTTGGAAGTCAGGCACAAGCAGTGGCTGGAGTGTTTCAGCCCCTGAGAAACTGCTGGCTGTGAAAGATTCATTCTACTGGCGTGGCTGGGGGACCCAGGGAAGAGAAAAGGGAGCTCAGGCCTTGCCTACCTGGGAAGGATTTTTCGGTATAAGTTAAACTGCTGTAGTTATACTGGTCTAAGCCTCATGGGGACGCTCTTGTTCCAGTACAAAAGGGACTTTTTTCATCTTAGCTTATAATATTTGGGAAGGAGCTTAGACTAAACCAAAAGAGCTACTCTTATACTGGAATAAGAATGTCCATGCAGGGGAGGAGTTATACTGGCATAATTTACTATATAACTGTACTGGTAAAACTAGGAACATTTTCCCATGTAGACAAGACCTCAGTGTACAAAGGGCCCAATTCTAGGGTTCCGCTGAGCTCTGCTCAATACAGGCCCCAAGTGGAAGTGAAAAGACACTTTCTTCCCCACACCCCCCTACTGCTCTGCAATCCTGAGGTTGCCCAGAGGCCGGTTAGGTGCCTGGTGCAATTTAGAGCAGCCTCTGGGTTGCTCAATGTTGTTCCCTGCTGCTTATGTCTTAAAAGTTGTTCTGGCACCAACTCTCTGTCCATGCCCCCTTTGCCACAGTCATGCTAAGGGCTCTGAGTGGGATAGCATAGGGCCAGTATGCTGGCTTTGTGCCACCTGGGGAATCCTCCAGGCCAAAGGAATGCTCAATTTATAAGCTAAGCTGACTTTTCAGCCCCTTTGTGCAAGTGGAGCAGCACAACGGGGCACTACCATGGCCAGTGATCTGACCTTATGTATTTCAAAGCCAAGGACAGTTTCTTCCCATTTGCACTTAAAAGAGAGATTCCACTGCTCAGAGTGGCAACAACATATATTGTGTTGTGTACCATTGGTATAACAGTTCTGGTGAGGAACACAGATTTCTCCCTGATGCTTTTCCCTCCAGTCCATATGACATTACTGCTGCTCTTCAGTGCTGGAGAGAAGCTCCTAATGGCTACACAAGGAGGGAGAAATATAATTCCTGTGTGGGCCCCTTCTAGCACATTACCTGCAATTCTGCTTCCCTCTGTGCCTTGCAATGCAGAATAGCACTGATCTAAAAGGTCATGTGCCAGGAGCTGGCCATCTCCATGTCAGCGAAGTATCTTTAGTTCAGGGGCTCTCATGAGATTAATACCCTAAAATTCTCCAGCGGCTGAGGGAAGGCAGGAAAGGGTGAGGGTCTTTCTATGGGTGACCATTCACAGTGTCCATAAAAACAAACAAGAGGGAGGAATTCCTGACCCCGTGCCAAGAACGATGGGATCAAGATGCCAAACACAGGACTTTGGCTCAGCATTAAGAATGGGGAGGCCAGGTCTGGGGTGGTATGATGAGGTGCACTGGCAGAGTTGTCTATGAGGGATGATGTCCACAGCTCACCCATTGGTCTAGCAGTCACTGAATTCCTCCAAAGTCTGTTTCAAACTAAGAGCCTGTCCCTACAGCACTGGGTGGGATCTGCAGCAGGCTGTGCTTTGTTGTTGGGGGTATGGAGGAGGCTCAAAGGCTGTTCTAACACCTGAAACAATATGGCTTCCCCTGGTTTGGGTTCTCGCCCTCTCTGTGGGGTGCCAGGCCGTTCCCTAAAAACCTGCCCTGGGCATCGGCACTTGCAGAAAAGTGTCTCCTTGCCAGACCTGGAGTGGAAGTCAAACCACTCAGTTGCTGTTTCATATCTTTTGTCCCCAGCTGGGCACAGGGAGCCCAGGATCACGGACTTAGGCAATGAGGGACTTAGGGGGACTTTAGTCCTCTCAAAAATTTCAGGCTTGCACTAAGGACACCCTGTGTTTGGAACAGATGCAAGTTTATCTCACTTTATGAAACGTGCACAAATGTAGTCATGGGATACAATTACTTATGAAAATGAAACTCAGCAGCTCTGATGTTATTATTTTTAACTCTAGCCCCCCACGAAAGAACAAAGCTGTCTATGCCCCTGGAAACAGTGTAGTGTCAAGCACCTGAGACTGCCAAATCTGTGCCTCTGAAAACCAAGCACAATTTGGCCCTATGCCCTAGGAGCAGGAGACAAAGCAGTTTCTGCCCTGAGATGAGTCTGAGCTCATTTCCCAAAACCTCGGGAAAAGAAAGTCACCCAGAGCACCACTGGCGAACCTCTCCTTGGGTCTATAGGGTGAAGGATCAGCCCCTAGTGAACAATGATCGCTTACCTAGAAAACAAGTGCAACGAACGCAGTGGTTTCAGCTCAGAGCAGGGAATGGGCAAGACCTTGAGGCGGGAAGCCTGGGCAGTAGGTAATAACTGAATGCTAGAGAAAACCTAACATGAGCCAAAGAGACTCAGGTTCAAGATCCCCCCATTTCCTCCCACTCCCTACCCCTCGGCTCTGTCTCCTCCCTAGGGGTAAGCAGTGCTATGTCTCAGGGCGTGATATTCACAGTGGGCGGGGGGGAGGGTTACATTTGTGAGGGCAATACCCCCCTCTCTCCCCACCCCTCCCCAGCCTGACTGCTGCAGAACAAGCACTTTGGGAACATGACAACCCTCCTCTGCACTGGGAACTAGACAGCTTCCACCCTGCTCTGTGCTCTGGCCCTGACACAAAGCCCGGCCAGGCCCCCCGCACCTGTCTGTCTGGGGGAAAAGGAGGGAGCTAAGCGTGCTGTGCCTTAGCCTAGGGCGCCTCATGCTGGCAGCTGCAGAAATAACCTGGAAACCCTCGGTTTTAATCATTTGCCTGTTTTCTTTTAGATCAGCCTGTTCTGGTCACGCAGGGACCTGTAGCTTCTTCCTTGCTGGGGATGGGCCACGGCAGCCCATAGGAATACTCCCTTAGCACCAGTGGGGTGCACGGGGCTGTACAGTCATCGGGCTAGGACCCTGCCCCTGCTTACACCAGGTTTGAGTTTGGCCCAGCCTGCCTCACACAGTGACTACGTTAGTGTCCCATATTTCACATATCTGGGTTTGATGGGAAGCTGCACCATGTGGAGCCTCGTGAGGCCTCCAGCAAACCCGCCTGGGACACCAGTTCCACCCAGCTCCCCCAGGGGAGGGGTCCCAAGCCTGCAGCTGAGCACAAGGCAGCTCCTGAACTTGAGACTTGGCTAAAAAGACAGAGCAGCCCCAGTTCCCTGCAGCTACTGCCGAGAATAGTGGGGGAGAGAACAGGGCACACAGGGGAAGGCTGGGCGCCCGGCTAGGACAGGGATGGCCAGGAGCTTTCCTGGGTCCCCTCTAGGGCTTTCAGCCTCTGGGCCAGTGGCCAGCTCTGTCCTTGTTATCAATGCCACTGAGCAGCCAAGGGCATGTTCAGGGTAATATCCCACCTGATGAACAGCAAGCAGGGACCATCTCTCCCTCTCTCCCTCCTAGTTAATGCTCCAGTTGGCCACTCTTCACACCAGTGCTAACCCCACCGCCAAGCAACAGCCTCTCCCATGCTGCCCCTGCCCATCCATGCCAGCCACTTTCAGCCCCGCCTTTGGGACAGAGGACCCTCCAGCGCCCTGGAATCTCACTGTATTGTGGCTGGGACAGAGATGGGGGATGGGTGCAGACTGGGTTTCATTTAGATTGAATGGGTGAGTGGAGGGTGGTCCAGGTGCCCTAGCTGGCAGAACTCCCACCGCAAACTCTCATGAGGTCAGCCTAGCCCTCAAATACTCACATACCGTGGATGCCCAGAGCAGTCTGAGATTTCATTATAGCGCCCAAGCAGAGGAAGTGCAGGAGCAATAGGACTGGCACTGGGTGACAACGGGATGTCCTGGCCGGTAACGAGGCATCCCAACATGACAGGAGGTGGCTTCAGACTATGAAATCACACTGCCAAATGGGGACGACGGTGACTGCAGCAGAACCTTCTCTGGGCTGCTGTAACACCCGATGGACAGGAAAGAAATGGGGGAGAGCCAATGCCCAGAGCTGCGCAGGTGGGAAAATGAAGATAGCACTGGTATGTGGTATCTGAGTAGCCTGGTGCCCAAGGAGAGTCAGCAAAATGAAAACTTCCCTAAAAGGGAAGGGTTGAGGTTTCTCTTCAGAGGTCTTGGGGACTAGAGTCTCTCAAAATAGCACCTGACACTCAGTTCTCTTTGTGATTAAAAGGGGTCTCACTGGTCATGACCATTTCAAAATCCACTGTACACAGGCTGGGCCAAGCATTTCTGTATGGGACAGGGATTTCTCAATGGGGGAACAGAGGGAGACAGGGCCCCCCCCACCCCCGTTAGAGCCTGTTCCCCAGCCGAGATGTGGGGAATAAATGAACCTTCAGGGGGCACATTTTAAAAACACCTCATTGAAAGGTCTTCCCCAGGGGCGCTGGGAGCCGCTGGCTACTGTGTGTCCAAAGTGAGGAAGGGAATGTGTATGGGAATGGAGTTAAGCAGCCATTCCTGGGGGACGAGCTTTATAAATCAAAGCCAAGCTGTTGGGGCCCAATCTCCACACATCCTGATTCATGGACTGCGCTGGAAAGGCCTCTGCGGCTGTCTTTTCATGGCCACAAAGTGTCCCACCCTTCCCCCCGCCAAGGCATCTCCCGCAAGTCCCCACATTCCCTTTCGTCGTCCATAACTCACCAAAGCCCCTGAAGCAACAGGAAACTGCTGGGACTCTCCAGACTGGAATCGCGGGTGAGCTGTTATCTGCCAATCAAATGCCTATGCAAAAGAAACCCCACAAAACAAGATGTCTGGTGTGAATCTCCTGATCCCGTTAACCCGAGGGCTCTCCCAGACTAGGCCCGGCATGCAATCACGGGCTCCATGCCTTGCCTAGCAACAGGGCACCAAACAGCCTGAGGCCTCACTGGAGAAAAAAGGGCCCATTCTTGTCTGTGAAAGATTCATCGTTTGGGCTGAAAGTGGCCCCTCCCCTCTTTCAAATACTTGTCAGCAGGGAGAATAAAGCTTAGATACTGGGCTGATCAGATCATGGCTAATCTGTTATTCGTTGCCACTAAAACTGCCAGAGGACTTTCAAACAACTTTACTGTGTGTGTGTGTGTGTCTGGAAGGAAGCAGGCGGGAGGCAGAGGGACTCTCAGGCCATGGTGCATATCAATGAAGGCTGCTGAAGGGACAGCCAGACATGCATTTTCCTCTCTGTCTGTCATGGGCTGCAGGAGGGGCACTTCCAGGTTGCAGCACTCTGTAGGGACAATACCAAGCAGCTAAATCCATAATCCTGTCTCTGCCCCACCCCTGAAGTCACAGAGGATTAACTGCAATCCCCAGCCCTGACTAAAGAGTCAAGGGGGAAGAGGACAGAGGCCTGTTCAGTGTTTCCAGCAATGTGGGAGAAGCTTGGAACAGGATGTTAATATGATATCACTAAAGTGAGCCAGCCACAATGTAAATGCCACAGGAAGCCTGCCCAAATGCAGAGCCCCACTGGTATAAGAACTTGGCTGCTTCCAGATCTTGCAGGACCAGCAGAGCTTTCATGGTGTCTTCCCTGCAGTTTTGGGAAGTTTCCCACTTTGAAAGCACTTTAGTGGCCTGGCATTGTCCTATAGTCAAAGCTCACAAAGCAGCACCATCCAAAATGTGTACATCTCAGAAAAACACCTTTCAGGCTGATTGCAAAGAAATAAGAGGATTGACAGATGCCAGCAAATTCTCAGAGGTGTGCAGAAATTTCACTGATTGGCCCAGTTCTGCTCTCATTTACACCAATATAAAACAGATGGGACTTCACTGACATCAGCTGAGCTGCAGATCTGACTTGGTCTGATTTTTCGCTGGGACATGACACAGAGGAAGCTCACATGCTAACCAACCTCAGATGAGGAATGTTAGTGCTAGAGAGAGAAAGTCTTGGCTGGAATTAAGCAGTGAAGCTGGCTGGAAAATGTGGCTTTTTTCTATAGAAAATTTTGCATTTTTCAAATAAAATAAAATAAAACCACTCATATAAAACAAAGAAAAACAAAAAACCAAACCCTTGAAGTGTTCAGTATTTGGCTGAAAAATTCTGATTTGTGGCCAGAAAGTTATTGACTCAAATTCAAATTTTCCTGCAGAAAGCAGATACTTATTGCAAAAAATTCTTTGTAAAAAACCCAAATTTTCCACCACAAAAACCCACAGTTTTTGACTAGCCCTATTAAGGAGAGAGCAGAAGTCCTGGAAAATCTTTGCTCAAAAAGCTCAGTGTCTGAACCTTAGTCTTCATCCAGAGCACTCCTTAGTAGCCCTGTTTTGGCCTCTCTACAGCCAACTTTGCCAATGCACCTCCATCCTGTCCTATAGCACCCCCTACAGTGCCTGTTTTGTGCTCCCTACGCACAGTTTTATTGATGCATCTCAAGCCCAGCCTGCAGCACTGATAAACCCTCAATCTTACAGTTCCCCCGTGCTTGAGATTTGGGGAGGTGGATTATTGGGGCAGGCCAAGTTGATGAGAGTCTGGTGATGACAGGACAAGGGGTGCCCACTTAGACTGGTGCCTGGATTGAATCTTTCCAGCCTCAACAATGTCCTCTTAATCAAGAGTAATTAATGACCTTGTTGAGGATCTCAGCCTCAGCCCTTCCCTGCTCATGTACCAGCTAGAGGGGGGAGGAGACAGTGGAGAAGAGGGAGAATTAATTGGATATTGTGCTGGGAATCACCTCCTGGTTGCTGTCAATCTTTGAGTGAACAGTCTCTTGTCTCACTCAATGGGAACTTTATAGGCTCCTTTAATCCTCCAGTCTGTATTGTCAGAGCTTCTCTCTCCTCCTGTCTCTTCTCCCCACCCCAGGACTTCTGATGACCCCAGCTGGCAATCTCCTGTCTGATGCAATACAAAGAAGCCCTTAACTAACACACTGTGATCTATACAGGCAGTAAAGGCTTCCCTTTACAAGGGCTTGCAGGCAAAATATATGTAAATGATTGTCCCAGTGTGGGTGGTTAGGTGTGTCACAAAAGCAATGACACAGTTTGGTATGATTCACACTCTCTTTGCAGCAGAGGGCCAGGACTGGAGTAGTGGGAAGTGCCGCAAGTCAGGGTGGAAGTGCTTGGGCCAAGCTATGCACGTGGTCTAAATCAGGGACGGCAGGTAGGGACTGAGGTGCAGCAGCAGAGTGGCGCATGGGAGACCAGGATGGAAACAGCAGGGAGGTTAGCCAGTCAAGCCAGTTATTGGCAGAGTTGCCAGAGGGTGGGGCACAAGCAGACAGCAGAAGAGGTTCCCAGTCAGAGGGCTCATCTACACTGGCACTTGACAGCACTGCTGAGAATGGCGGAGCTATAGGGGGAACCCACCCATTGTGGGGCTGCTACAGATCAGGACTGAGCTGTGTTGCCTCCCTAGCATGTTACTAAAACAAACAGGATAATGTTCCCTATATTCAGTGTGGCTGTGGAGGTGAGGGATACAATCAAGTGTGTACAGTTTGGACAGACACGTGTACATTTGCAAACAGAATTTCCTTTGATCCCCTAAACAGGTGAAGTGCTAGGTCTCCCTAGCAGGGCTCACTGGCTGATTCCTCGCAGTGCCACGGCAGAGTGGGACTCCCGAGGAGGGCTGAACGAGTAGGGAAAGTGGCCTTGAGGGTCAGTTCAGGGAGAGCATTTGGAACATAGAGGAAGGTGCAAACATACTTGTGCGAGGAGCTGACAAATGGAAGACCAAGCTGGCGTTGCAGGTGGAACAGGGGGCAATGTATAGCAACCCCCATTCATGTCCATCCCAAAGATGGCGCCCAGATGCTCTGTGCGCATCTGTCGCAGAGACAGCCTGTGGGCACCCTCTGTAGCCTACATCCCAGAGAAAGTGCATGGATGACAATCAAAGACTGCATGATACTCCACAATATCCCCTTCACAACAGCTAGCTCCAATTCCACACATTGGCATTTCTTCTTTCATCTCCTCCGCCTGCTGTGACCCTCTTCCCTGTTCTTTGATCCTGCCTTCCCACCCTGGCTCCCTGTATTACCAACATTCTCAGGAATTGCATCCATCTCTGGGGATGCCTACTTCTCTACAGAATCCCCCTGACCTTCCTCTCTGCTTGTCTCGACCATATAAACTAGATGCTTCATCGCAACTTCCTTTAGCCAAATGTCACCAAACCAAAAGACAGGCAACAGGAGCCTCCTCCAGGAAACTCCATCTCAACCCTTTCCCTCCTCCACCCAGAGCTTCCATTTGACTGCATAGTCCGCAACCCTCGTGCCATCCTTGACACTGGATTCACCTTCTCTTTTGAGGTCTGAGACCTGCCTTTGGCTGCCTCTGCAACCCTGACCGAGAGTAGCATGGCTTCCCTGCAGGTGTTTTCATTCAGCTCAACATCTCGTGCCTAGACTATTGAAACTCCCTTCTCCCACCCCACATCCCACTTTTCCACTGTTCCCTTCTCACCCATACAAAGCAGCTTGGCCAACCCATTTAGCTCAGCATTGCCCTCCTTGTGTTTCCCACCATCCGGCCATCCTTATGGACCTTGTCTGTCAACCTCTTCCAGTTGTCTAGCACCGGCCTCTTGTCTATCCCTTTCCACTGTCTTATCACTACTGGTGCAAGTTCTTGCTCCTTTGCAGCTCCCTGTCTTTGCCTTGCCTCGCTCCCTCTGGTAAATAAGTGCAGAATTTCACTGGTTAAAGCACTGTATGAAAGATGCTGTACATAACATGGTGGCATCCTACTGCAGCCTAATTCCCCAGTGTGTGTGGTGTCTC
The DNA here is from genome assembly GCA_007922305.1 of Dermatemys mawii. NCBI lineage: Eukaryota > Metazoa > Chordata > Testudines > Dermatemydidae > Dermatemys > Dermatemys mawii. The sequence continues at coordinate 13,755,822 of ML677366.1, forward strand.
CTCCAGTGACGGTGCAGCCCTGGGACAGGAAAAGGAACCTCAAGATTCAACCACATGAAAGAAGAATGAAAGTTACAGTAAATGCTGAGTGGAAGCCAAGCCCCCCTTCGGTGATTTGCTCCTGCTCTGTGAGCTGGGCGTGGAAGGGCACTAGCAGCCAGCAGCTTGCCTGAGTTTCTCCCCTGCGGGTTCGGGTCTCTGCTCGGGAAGCGTGTGCTGTTCCTCAGGAGGCCAGCAGCATCTCCTGAAACCAGGAGGCCATGTTCCTTCCCACATTACCACATGAATAGGGCCGGGGGGGGCAAGCCCCCACTGTCCACTCAAGCAAACAATTTGGCTAGCAAATTGACATAATTACCAGGGACAGAGAGAAAAGAAAGGAGCGCCCCCTCCCCTGCGCTCCAGAGGGCCCGACCCCTGCCGAGTTACTTAGACCCTTTGTGAGACTCAATGCTAGGTACTGATTAGAAAACGTATGCCCTTTTCAAGGGCTCTAAGTGATTGGCTGCCTTAATCTGATTACAATTTACAGAGCTCCTTCAGAAGGGTCTGAAGAGCCTTTCACACACACAGGGGCCAACACACACACACATGCATGGACACACAGAGACCAACCCACACATATATGAATAGACACACTGTGACAGACACACACATATGGACACCCTGAGACCAACACAGATAAAGGTGAGGCACTGAGACTAAAGCACAGCTGCACGGTGGCTGACATACATGCATGCATACAGACACACCGTGACACACTCTCTCTCTCACACACACACACAGGGACACAGACCGACCCATGCACACCATAACTGACACACAAGCACATGTGCACAGGCACGCTGAGACACACACATGCACACCCTGACAGACAGATGCCCCCCTACAGCTGCACCGTGGCACTCCTGTTCCAGGGAAGCTAGTGAGCTGAGTACAGGCCTTGCCCTTGTAAGCAGCTCTGTGGCAGCCCTTTCAGCAGCTGGCACATGATCTAAACCCACCTGCCTGCCTATTCACCATGGGATTAAGTGCTGCAGTTCGCCACCTTGCCCCTTTCCCGCTTCCAGCACCATTTAATGGCCTCCCCTGGGGAAGCCACCATCTTTACATGAGAATTTGTTTTTATCTTTTCTGCTTCTTGGCCCATAGATCCCAGGGGATTAACTGCCAGGCTGGGCCTTTAAGCCTGTGTGAAGGTGGGTTGGTTCATCCAGCCCCACTCCCATGGGAACCTGTCTCAGGATAGTTTGGTCAGTGGCTTCATCCTTCCTATCCAACTCGTATCTCCTAATCCCCAACAGCCTGGTCCGGAAGTCTTCCATGACTTCTTTTCCCGTCCATCCTCCTGCCCTCCAGAAGAGGCCAAACCTGTGCTCTCGCCAGCCCTCCGATGGGAAGCTCCCAGAAGTTCACTGAACTTCACACATGCCAACTTGAGACTGGCATTCTTTGCCAAGCCTCCGCTGGGGGTAGTGGGAAGCAAAAGCGGGCACATCTACAGAGCCTAGCCCACCATCTCCCGGGGACAGGCATTGGATCGTACCACCAGGGAGGAACACAGTCCACTGAAAGTGGGTGGACAGAGCAAATGTACTTGGAGGGACAGTGGGGGTGAGACGTGCAAGGCTCTGGCTGCCTGACAGACGCAGGCACAGAGAGCAGGGCAGGCTCATAAAGTTCAGCAAAGGCCTCGCACACAGTGGTCTCCCCCTAGGGAGACACAAGGTAGTGGCCTTATTAAGCCAGTGAGGGCTGTTGGACCTTGGCCACTGGCCTCCTCTGCCCCGGAGATGCAGTAGGAGGGTTGCCAGAAAGGGCATGTCCGCACTGCATTGGGAGCGAGCCTCCCAGCCTGGGGCCACAGACTCACTCTGAAAACAGCTACATAGACAGTGTGGGTGGGTTGTGAACGGTGGGCTTGAGAGACCAAGGTCCAGCCTGAGCTGCACCAGCTGCAAAGCTCTTTCTAGAGCACCAGCGTGAGCCCCGCTAGCCCACATCTGGAGCAGGGCATGGGGCAAGAAACACACAATCCTAGCATGGCGCAAGGTGACAGGAGTAGCTCTCCCTATGGTGCAGACCCGGGGACTGTGCAGGGCAGGGCACAGGTAGACACTAGCACTTCCATTGCACGGTGATAAGCTGATAGAGAGGAGATAAATAGACAGGGTAAGGAACGGGCCAAAGCTACATGGCCAGGATAATCTGAGAACCACAACACCTGGCTCCTTGGGAGCTCCCTCTTTGGCATGGCCACCATCAGGCCCATTACAAAGACTCGCTCCAATATTTTGGGTAGAATATTTTAGGATTCACTTTTTAAAAGGGGGCCGTTTAGGACACCTAAGGGGTTTCCTAATTCTTGCTGGGCAGATTTCTCCCAGATGAAGGAACGTGCACAGAAAGGCCTGCTGTTTCCTTCCCCAGTAAAAACAGTTTGTGGGGTGAGCAGTCGCAGATTTAGGGTTAGTGGGGCCCTGTGTGCAGCTTGATTTTCGCCGCCCGCCCCTGGGACCCAGCCAAGAAAGAGAACAGTCTCTTTTAACTCCCCACTCACCATTGTTCATTCTTTTTTTCTTCCTCCTCCTCCTATGTTATAAATAATAGGAAGTAAATGAAAATAAAGTGAGGTACCTTGATTGGGGTAGAGGGTTGGGGTGCAGGAGTGGGAGAGGGGTGTGGGCTCTGGGAGGAAGTTTAGGTGTGGGGTGGGGGCTCTGGGCTGGGGCAAGGGCTTGGGGTGTCAGAGAAGGTGAGGGGTGTGGGCTCTGGGAGGAAGTTTGGGTGCAGGTGCTGGGCTAAGGCAGGGGGTTGGAGGGCGAGAGGCGGTAGGGGGGGCAGCGCTTACCTCTGGTGCCTCTCATAGTGACCATCACACACTTCTGGCAGTGGCTCCCAGGCAGGGGGAGGGGCCAGGGCACACCACTCCCCACAGACGCCGCCCCCGCAGCTCCCATTGGCTGCAGTTCTCAGCCAGTGAGAGCTGCAGAGTTGGCCACTTCCAGGAGCGGCGTGGAGGGAGGGAGGCAGAGATCCACCTTAGCCCTTCTGCTGGCACATCTCTGCATGCCCCTTGCGGGGAGGGGAGCAGCAGGTCTGTGTGCACTGCCCAGTGCAGGGGACATGCGTGGAGACACCTCCCCCCGCCAGGAGTGCGAAGAGACGTGCCAGCAGCTGTACCACTTCTGGGAGCAGCGCGGGGTCACCGGCCACAGCACACAGCCTGCCTGCCTGAGCCCTGGTGCGCTGCTGCATTTTGGGGGACCCCCTGTTGTTGGAGGCCCTGTGCCACCGCACGGCGTGTTTAATGGTAAATTTGCTCCTGGGCATGAGGGAGGTGGGATTAAGTCTTTCCCCTGCAGCCCTAGGAACCCAAACACCACAGCACCAAATTAGAGCCTGGGAGCCTGGAGGTGCCCCAGGCCTGGTCCACAGTCACTCCCTTCCTGCTCTTGGGGCAGGGGCCGGAGAGTGATTTCCAGCATCTCACCATGCCCCTAGACATACCCCGATCTAATCCCTTTCTGGGAACGCTTATGTCTGCTCCACACCAGCCAGCAAGGCCCGCGGAGGGTGGAGGTATTCCTAATGGGGCCATTTCCACCCCCTTGAAGGCCTCATTATGGTGCCAAAGCTGCATAAAAAGGTGAGGGAAAGTGAGACTTATTGGGGCCCTGGACACAACATTTGGGCCCCCCATGCCCTCTTCGCCACAAGGCCCCACCCTTGCTCCTCCTTTTCCCCCCAAGCCCCTGGCCAGGCCAAAAGCCAGAACCGGACCACGGTAAGACACAGTAAGACCTGCCCAGGGAGCCTGGTCTGCTGTGAAGACCCCCAGACCCCCCAAGTGTTCTGGGCAGTGTGGGGACATGGGCCGGGGGCTGCTCTCGAGTCCCCCAGCCCCCCAGTGCAGGACAGTTGTGGGGCCCACGGCTCCCCACAGCAGTCTGTTAATTCACCACTGTGCCCAGGCATCTCCTTCCCTCCAGTACTGGCCCATACTGCCACAGTGCTCCAAGCTGCAGAGGATGGCAGTCCTTTTTTTTTCAATAGCAGGGTCGTCTCAGGTCAAACCAAGACAAACCCTGATTTCTACCAGAGCATCTCCTGGCGCTGGGTTTCCTCGCCCCGGGAACACAGCGTTTCAGAGCCTCCTCCTTTGTCACAATGTTTTTCAGTTCCACCAAGCAAACTGTCCAATTAGAGCAGGGCCTCTTGCTTCCATCTTTGCCGACATTTAATTAACATGCTGCCGCTGGCAGCTGCTGACAAATTCCAGAAACATGTTGTAAAGGGTTTTTGTCTTTACCCAGCATGGAAAATGAGGGTGTCACATCCCAAGGGGGCGTGAATAGCTACTTTCACCTCCCCCCCTCAGGTGTGAGAATTACAGAGAGACATAGAGAAGAGACCCCATCACTCCTCCCACCGCCTTTCTTTCCTTTTCCCTCTCTGTTCCTCATACATTACCCTGAGAAATACACTGGCTCCAGAACAAGTGTTCTCCCCTGCCCCCGAATTCTTCTCTTATGGCCAGTTTTTCCCTTATGTGCTCGAGGGATGGGAGAAGGTCGAGTGGCTAGAACACTGGACTGAAACTCAGGAGACTTGGGGTCTATTCTTGGCTCTGCTGAGTGACCTTGGGCACATCACTTCCCCACTCTGTGCCACGGTTTCCCCCTCTGTAAAATGGGGATAATGATATCACCCTCCCTTATAAAGCGCTTTCAACTCTACCAGTGAAAAGCAATATACAGGAGCTAGGTATTATTAATATGGGAAAGGGATCCACATTCTGTGTCTTGGACTCTGACAGATCAGGACCCTCCAGCATAACCATCTAGACAGAAGGGAATGATCTGTCCCAAAAGAGGGGGTAGGAAAGGAGGAATGGCCTGAAACCAACAAAGAGGGAAACGTTCCTAATCATCAGTGGCTGGGCAGCGAAACAGCTTCCCCAGGAGAGTGACGGAGGCCTGGTCACTACAGCCTGGAGAATATGGGAATGGGGGCAGCAGTTCTGCTCAGACTGGAAGAGCAAAGTGACCCATTTTCACAAGGGATTAAAGTGCAGCAAAAATATTTCCACCAAGCAGCCAGCATAACACCATTTGGCCCCAAACACCAGCAGTTTGGGGAAGCAGAGGCAGTACCAATGATGGACAAGGCAGTGCTAGGCCCAGATCATCAGAACCATGCAGGTGGGACATTATTATGCACCCAAATGCCCAGTCAGACCTCAAAGCCATCACTGATATGGGCAGTGGCTGAGAATGTGAGCACAGCTGGGATGGTTGTGCCTGGAGTACAGGCCTGATTTTCAAGTGCTCAGCATTTGCCCTCAGGGCCAGATTTCCAAAAGGGCCCAGCACCCCACACACTGAGCAGTGTGGAAAATCTGTCCCTTTATTTGGGTGCCTAGATGGGAGCTGAGCTCTCTGGGAAATGTGAGCCCATGTTGGTCCTAGGCTCTAAGAAGCTGGGTCCTGATATGTCCCAGGCACAACCGCATTGTCAGCCCCCAGAGTTCAAAACACAAAGTGTGTCTGAAATCAGTCTGAAACCAGACCAGGTGAGCCCGATTCCCTGAGGTGCCCCGACTTCAATGGGAGTAGGGGGAGGGGGGCTCAGCACCTGGGACAAGATGGATTACAATGTATTTCAGGAACATGGTGCTGGGCACATAGGCCAACTGACTCCCCTCACCTATGTCCTTGTATTTTAGATGCTCTCTCCTTTGTTTTCACCAGCAGTATTCCCATTCCCCACCCCACTGTCATGGCAGGAGGGGTCTGTTGGCCTGCTCAACCCGTTGATTGCATGGGGCTCTGTGCAACAAAAACAGGGATCAACCCACCCTCCTCCCCCACCCCAAACCTTCCACTGAAGGCTGAAAGATTCCCATGAACCAATCACTTGGCAAGTGAATCTGTCTCTATCCCAGCATCCCCCCCACCATGGCTTCCTTTGTATTGCTACTGGGGGAAATGGGGCAATGGCCAGAGTCCCATCTGACTCTCACTGCTCATTACCCAACGGTGCACAGCGCCGGAAAGAAGAACACGGTGCTTTTTATTCACACGTCCAAGGAACAAGAGCTAATGACAAAGAGAAGGGAGAGAGAAGGGCAGCTGACCTCCAGGAGTCAGGGACCCGGTGGTCAGGCCGAGAAAGCAAACATTTGTTTTGAGTCAGCGTGGCAAAGAAACTGAGAAAGTGGGGAGGCACCCAGACTCCTCAGTTCTAATGCTTGGAGCAAGTCACTTTCTTTCCTTGTACCCCTTGTTCCTCATCTGCCAAATGGGGGTAATGATGCTTACCCACCGCACAGGGGTGTTGGGAGGGTTAATTATTAACGACTGCGAAGTGTTGGATGTGTGTGAAATATGATTATCTCCTCTAAGTGTAACAGCGCCCCCCAGTTGCAAGGACAGGCTTCTCTTACCCCTGAACTGGATCCATTATTATTGGCCGTTCGCCCTCCACAATCGCCAACATCCAAGGTGTCATGGGGCCAAGTTAACTCTGGGCCCAAGCACAGCGCTAGCTGAATTGTTCCAGTGTCAAATCTGGGAATATGAAACCTGAGAGATCCCACCCAACGAGCACCTAGTAAAACAACTCCCCACTGGTGCTAAGCCCTCTCCCCACTGCCGCTGCCCTGTGGCAGGGCTAAGGGAGAAGGCCAGTGTCTGTTTCAAACCTTTGGCCCTGTACCCTCAGGTAAGCACAGATATATGGCTTCACTGGCTGTTCTCCAGTGTGTTGCTCAGTGTAAACAGGGCCTCTTCCAGGCTATTCCATCACGGAGGGGAATATGGGAAAGAAAAGGGGGCCTTTGGAAGCTCTCAGTGAATCTATGTCCAGATGGGGATTGGCGCAGGGCACCTCCTTTTCTAGAAATACACCAATAGCTTCTCTGGAGAGCTAGAGACTGAAGCGGAGTCCGAATGCCACCTAAAGGAAACCAAGAGGGAGAGGCAGGTCAAGGGTCTGTCTATGACCTCTTAACAGCAGGATGATGGCCAGTGGGAGGGAGGGATACTCTCCACCTGGCACACTTCCCTGGAAGCTGCCCAGCATCCGCACCCCTCCCCGCCAGCTGCCCCCTCGCCCCCGACTGGACTAGTGACTGAGCAGTTGTGTTTGGAGCAAGGTTTCACTAGGCTGGGCATGGCCTGAGACACAGGAGCTGTGCCGTTTAGCCTCTCTCCTTGCCCTTCTCCTGGTGAAATCCTGCCCTTTACTGTGACACCAACAACTGGCAGTTAGTACAGTCGCACCGCACACCCATACACACCCACTCCCCAACCCCCTTCCTGCTCTACCCACACAAACGTGGTCTGGGGGCCCAGCATTTCTGCCACGAGGCAAGCATGCTGTCATGGATCCTGGCCCCTGATGGGTTGGCCCATGTGTGCATGGCACTGGCCAGTGCCCTGTGCCTGTGCGCTGCCAGCTAGGATCCACTAGTCCCTGTCCCTGCAGTGCTTCAGGTGCTGGGTGCTAGTGCTCTAGGGGCACCCTCTGCCCGCCCAGCTCTCGGGCTCTCCAAGGCCTGCCCTCCCCACACGTCTCAGCCCCGCCTACCCGGGTGGGTTAGGAAGTCACAGGTTTGAGGGTGGGGTCATGCATGTGATACAGGCCGCTCTCTTCATCCTCAGGTACCTGCAAAGACAATGAAACTTCCATCAGGCTCCGATGCCCTGTCATGAAGGGTATTGACTGCCAGTGGGGGGTGCCATAGCCACACAGATGGGACAGGAAATTATAAACGGTGATGCGGCCATGTCATGGACAATAGCGCCATCTTGTGACACACCGCAACTCCCAAACAGTCCTCATAGCTCAAACCCGAAGCCACCAACAGGACCACAACACCTCCCTATGCCAAACACCAGCCCCCATCACCAAACCCCATTACCCCAGCCGTATGGACACCGAGTCCCAAATCCCCGTCAGCCGAAGGGCACCTGACTGCAACACCCTCCCCCCCATTCCTGGAAACAGGCCATTAGGCCCCAAAGCCCCCTGCCCTGGCCAGGGCCGGCTCCAGGCACCAGCGCTCCAAGCGAATTTGCGGCAGCCGCGGACCTCCCGCAGGCGTGCTGCAGGACAAAACCTTAGAGCCCTCCCTGGCCCTGGCCACAGTGACAAGGACCAGCCCCCATAGCTCACCTCCCAGTAGACATCATCCTCAAAGCAGTTCTCATCAGCTGGGTCTCCCAAGAACGGCAATTTCAAAATAGCACCTTAAAGCCACAAAACAGAGTGAGATGGGAAATGCCTCAGTCAGCAAGAAACAAGCAGGCCGGGGCCAGGGGCGAGTGGCCTTGGCCAGGAATGAGCCTTGCTGGGGTGAGTGGCCAGGGAAACTATTCCCTCCCTGGGTTGTAGGTGAAGTGAGGTTGGGTCAGTTTTGCGCGTGTCTAGTCCTGGCCCTTCGTGTTCTCCCTGCCCCGCAGGCCCGGGGCAGAGTGGGGGTGTCTTGTTTTGGGGAACTTGGTGTTATTCAGTGGAGTTCACAGGCTGGGGGTCATTTTAAAGGGTGAATCGTGGTGCATTATAGCAATGTGGGAAACTCTATGGGAAACAGCGGGGGAAGGGGTCATCTCCTCTCCTACTATCTGTTAGATGCTGAAAGCAGAAAAGCGCTTCCTAGAACGGAGGCCTGTTCGTGAGTGAGCTGCTCTGAAAGAAGCCGACGCCTCTGGGAGCAGTGGGAGAGGCGTGGGCCAGAATTCTGTCATACCCCAACTGCCCACAGGCTGGTAGCAGCAAAACATCAAGTGGGGAAATGCAGAGCATCCATCCGACAGCAAGTGTAATACCCGGGGCAGCCAATCAGAGGCAGAAACAATTAGAACTAGAGCTCACCCTTAGCTCAGCACTCAATCAGATCAGACTCACATCTAACCCAAGCCAGCCCCAAACAGAGACAACCCCAAATGAATCCACAGCCACCTCCAAACCAGCCACAGGGCTCAGGCTGAACCTGCTGAGATTCAGGGTTCTCCTTCGTGGGTCTATTTCCTCTCCCCTTCTGGGGTTCAGCTGGAAGCAGAAGACTTGGCGATCTCACAAGCCCTGGCCTGTTTTCCCTGGAAATGCTCAGCCTTGTTTGGGATACAGAACTGATCCCCTACAATTGTTATGTTCCCCAGTGATTGTAACCTTCCTGGTTCTTGATGCTATTTTTCAGCCCCCATTTTGTCTCATACTATGCCCCAAAGTCTCCTCTGGCCAGGCATGCCTGTTAAAAGGGGATGGAGTGGCAGATGGGGCTGCAGAACATCTGGGCAATTCCCTGCCCCAGCTGTCAAAGATGCGCCTTATCCCAGTGTGTCTCGTGGTGGACTATGTGGAAGAGCCAGGATCTGCCCATTCTGCTGGGGACCTGCAGGGCACAGCACAACGCTGCTGCACGAGGAAGGCCCTGCTCCAGAGGAAATGACATCATAGTTTCAACCAATCAACATTTTCCACATGACATCATTACCTCTGGAAGTGCCACTTTTGGAGGTAGGACTTCCCACACTGCTGGCGTGGAAGAAGAATTAAGGGGTTATTGTGATAGGGCCAGTGGGGATCAAAATAGTCCTTTGGTGTGCCACATGTTTGCAAGCCTTAGGGCTCATCTCAGTTTCAGCGGCTGCATGTGGGAGCAGAAGGGTTCTTCTAGCTCAGGAGATGGACCCTTCCCATAAGCCAGGGTGTGAGCAATTTGAATGGCTGAGACGGCCACTCCACAACCACAGCCTGGACCTGGGCCCTCTCCTCCATTCCCTGTACCCCGCCCACTCACCCACAATGGCCCCCCCAGCCAAGGCCATGGCCAGGGACACGAAAATGCCAGCTGCCTGGAACCCCCCTTGGACACTGGGCGTCCGATCCTTGTAGTCACCCGTGAAGTCAAAGGCACTGATGAGCCTGTGAGGAAGGGAAATGATGAGACCAGCTGTCGGAGAGACACTCCTCTGAGCTGGGGAGTCCGTGCTGTGGAGGACGGGGGAGCTGCATTCACAGCCCCTTCAAACCATCTCCCTGGCACTGACACGACTGGACACATTCCCGTCAAGGAGTAGGGAGATTGTACCAACACAGCCCAGCCTCTTTGCTTTTATTCCTTCTTTTCCAGCTTGTTCCCGCCCCCACCCCCTCCCCCACCCCGCAGAGGCCTCAGCCTGGACCAACAGGCTGCAAACTGGTGAGGTCCAAAAACAGCTAGACCTGGGGTGGCTTCCAGACCTTCACGGTTGATCCTGGAGTCTGACCCAGAAAAGGAAGCAACAGAGATCAAGAGATGCCCCTTCATGAACCAGCTGCCCCTGCTCAGAGTCCTCCAAGACCCAGAATGAAGGTGGGGCTTGAAGTTATAGGGGCTCCCAACAGAGAGCATCAGGGGGCAGGACATCTGGGGGCAGTTGGAAGAGGCTGCAGTCCTCCAGGCCTTACTCAGCCCTCCAGGCCCACCAGCACCACTCAGGATGCATATCTGTAAGGGGGCACCCAGCTGCTGCCACTGACTCATCTCTCATCTCCTTCCCCCATAACACACACGCTAGCCCATTACCCACCCCACTGCCATGGGAGAGATTTCAGCCATCTTACCCTTCCTTTCCATACACCTCTTCAGTGGCTGCGGCTGCGGTGACAGCCCCCACAATGCCCCCAATAAGCCCCGGCATGGCATGCAGGTTGTGGATGCCGCAGGTGTCCTGGATATGCAGCCTGGACTCCAGGAATGGCTGGAAGGAATGGAGGAGAGAGAGAAGGCGAGAGATTATTTCCTCCCCCTAACTAAGAGGCAAGAGACTGGAATTCCTCTGAGCAGTGCTTACCATGAGGTAGACGAACCCAACGGTGGACACGATGCCACAGAGGAATCCAACGATGAGGGAGCCATATGGAGTCAGCATCATCTCTGCGCTGGTCCCCACAGCCACGCCACCAGCCAGCGTTGCATTCTGGATATGAACCTGCACAAATAACGCTCACGTCTTACCACGTTGGCTTTGGGACAAGAGAGTTTTAAACCCGTTAGTGGCAACATTTCAAGCCAACCAAGGAGAAAAGCAGGGGAACTGGCTCAGATAATGTTCCCAGAGAAAATGAAGACTTGGGCCCATTTTCCTTTGCACTGGGATTGGCTCCCTGCCCGTCACAAATTCCCAATGACTGAATTTGCCTGAAGCCAGAGATTTTCGACCACCAAAAGTTACATGAATGGGAGGAGATTGAAGATGAAACATCAACAGCTGATGGGCTGGGGCATCATTTTCATGTAGTGGAAACAAAAAACTGCATACACACATGCACACTGCTGCACAGGTATTCCCAAAGCTTGGTGCTGGCAAGGGCCTGCTGTCTCTCTCACACACGCACAAACACCCAGAAAACACTGTCTGGGCTCTGCTCTGACACACACATCACTGTATGGGCCCCAGTCCCTCACAAACCCACGCACCTAACACCATATGCTTGCACAACAATGGAAAATTCAACCTTAGAACATGCCTACTCCCATGGGACCATTTCCACCGGCTCTGCGGCACAGGTGTCTCTGCTGTCCTATGAGTCTGCCGGCACACAGATATCTGCTCCTCCATTTGCCCACGCGCACCCACACAGCTACTGATGCGTGGGTACCGCACCTTGTTTTCATGCCAGAGCTTTACAAAACATTCATCCCACTAACATGGCTCAAGCTGCTGTTGCATCCAGAGCTCCTAGCCTCAGAGGCTTTGCCTTTTCTGTACCCCGTGAAATCCAGTGCACACTCAGCAAAGGAAGCAGCCCCAATCAGACTGCCTGGCCCTTCAGTCATCCAAGAGCCAGGAGAGGGCACAGCGGATGTCTCCAGCCCGTGCTTACCATGTCAAGCTTGCCTTTCTTCTGCAACAGGCTGGAGAAGGCCACAGTGGTGAGGACACAGGAGGCCAGTGAGCAGTAGGTGTTAATGGCAGCTCGGTGTTGCGCATCCCCATGGTTTGAAACAGCTGAGTTAAAGCTGGGCCAGTACAGCCACAGGTACAGGGTACCTGGGAAAGGAGGGGCAGAAGTGGAACCGTGTGAGAGAGGAGTAGGAGGGAGGGGAAGGAAAACAGGGAGAAGCCAGGGAAAGGGGAGTTAAAAAGAAACCACAAGAGATGATAGTTATATGGAGAGGAGGCTAAAACCAGCTGTGCCCTAAACTCCCAGCTCCACCTCCACTGCCAACACTTCCCTCTGACCAAAACACTCCAACCAGGAACTCCAAACTGCAATAGCACGTGGAATCTTTCATTTCTAGGGCACCAATTCCAGTCGGACCCCAGGATGGGGGGACTGGTGGGCTCTGGGGTGTCTGGGAATGGGACATGGAGCCTTACAGTTCTAGGGCAATAGTTCTAATCTTATCCAGCCCTGAGGGAGGAGATATGTGTGGGGGGAACTGGCCAGCTCTGGTGTGTCATTGGGAAATGGGATACCCAGTTTTTCACCAGTAGGTCACTGGCTCTGGTCTCGTTTCACACAGCCTGTGGGATGTAGGAGGGACCCAGCACAGCATTTCTGAGGTCTCCAAGTGCACAGTTAACTCACCGATCATAGCAAAGAGGTCGGAGTGGTACACAGAGCCTTGCTTGTCTTTACTCTGTTCCAGGTTAGGCCGGTACAGAATTGTGGTCACTATCAGGCCAAAATAGGCTCCAAAGGTATGAATGGTCATGGATCCACCAGCATCTTTAACCTGTGCACACAGAGCAGAAGAAAAATTCACATGTTGGGAGTATTTTGACCAATGGACTGATCATCTGTCTGTCCCACCGGTGCGGGGTCACAACAGGAGAGGAACAGAAATGCTCCTGGTCCCTCCCACTGGCAGGCAGACCATCGCAGCCACATCCTTCCAATTAGCCTCCTCTGTCGATGGCATCATGGCAAAGGGGCATTTCTGGCCCCTTCATCATGTGACTGCATGGCACATGGTTTCGAACCACATCCCCAGAGCAGAGGTGGCAGTCCCAGTGTGGGCAGTAAAGGGCAGACAAAGAACAGGGCTTTTAAATAGAGTTTATTGCCCCTTGAAAACTTGGGCTTTTAGAACAAATATTAAAAAGCCACAAAATTCTCAGTAAAGGCTATGAGCAGAGATGGGCAGAACCAGAACTGCAGACCCATTGGCAATGCTCAGATCTGGATCCAAATGTCCCGGCTAGCCCTTATTTCACTAAGGGGCTGACTCAGAACTCCAGGCACAAACATCCCAGAACTTTGGGGGAGGGGAGTAATCAGGATCTGGCTACCGTGAACAATGAACCCCATTCATCTCTCTCCTCAGCTCTTACTTGGGCTTTCCTCCCCACCCTTCTTTCCTTCACTGCTGCTGCCCCCCAAACTTGTGCTTGTTGTTTTCCCTCCTTTTCTTCTGCCTCAGGACAGACATGCAGCTGCTGAGATGAACTCTCCTAGAAGAGAGCTTTACAAAGGCATTCTCCCTAGCTAAGGTCACCCAGAGCATTGGTGGCAGGAGGAGCAACTATACAGATGGAAATAATGGGCAATTCTCCAAAATGAAAAGGGTCGCACTTCCATCCCCACACACAAGCTCTGGTCTGGACACTTTAATTATTCACTAATGAGGCTGGAGGGAATTCCAGAGATGAGAGTTTTAAGGGCTACAGTAAAGATAATCATCACATATTCAAACAAGAATACCATTCCTTGCTTAGAAATATGTATTAACCACCCCTGACGCTCCCAGCATTCCCTCTGCTGGGTTACTAAGGCCATCCATGTAAGCGAGACAGGATGGGTGAGGTGATACCTTTTGTTGGGCCAACTTGCGAGCTTACCCAGAGCAATTCTTCAGGTCTGAAGAAGTTGACCTGAAGCAGAGCTCAGTGTAGCTCACTTCTCTCTCTCTACAGCAGAAGTTGGTCCAATAAAAGATGTGACCTCACCCACCTTGTCTCTCTAATAGCCTGGGACTGACATGGCTACAACAACACTGCATACCTAGGTTAGTGACATTTGGCACCTCAAAGAACCCAGTTTCCTTGTGATGACTGATGCTCTGTGTTTCATTCAGCTGGCCTGATCCGTTTCACTTCTTCCCTTTCAGATGCCCCTGTGCTTTGGGCTCCCAACAGTGTAAGATTTATCTGTACTATCATTTTATTTTAAAATATGAAATTGTTGCCCTGGTGGCTAGGGCACTGGACTGGGACTCTGGAGACCAGCCGTCCTGGATTCTAATTCTGACTCTGTCATTGGCCTGCTGTGTGCCTTTGAGTCAGTCATGCCACATCTCTGTGCCCCACTGTCCCCACCTGTAAAATGGGAATAGTGTTGTTCACCTCCTTTGTGAAGCACTTTGAGATGTATAGATGAAAAGTAATATATAAAACCTAGGTATTATTTCTGTACATTTGAGGTATCACACTCCCACCCCCACCCCAGTTTTGACCCCACTTGCACTTAGGATCGAGGTGAATGGGTTCCCCTTTCAGAACAAATCTCTCTTCCTCCACCAGAGCAAAAATTTCTCGTATGCTGCCAGAGGCTCTGCAGCTCCTTTACCAGACAACTCTTCACTTTATGGCATGCTCTGATTTTCTTCAACCAAAGGAATATTACAGGGGAAGGAGCCAAGAGGGGAATATTGTGCAGACAGAAAGGGTCCGGCTACACCGCAAGAAAAAACCCTGCAGCTGCAAGACTCAGAGTCCAGGTCAACTGACTCGGGCTTGCACTACAGGGCTAGAAACAACAGTGTAGATCAGGGGTCGGCAACCTTTCAGAAGTGCTGTGCCGAGACTTCATTTATTCACTCTGATTTAAGGTTCCCGTGCCAGTAATACATTTTAACATTTTTAGAAGGTCTCTTTCTATAAGTCTTAATATATAGCGAAACTATTGTTGTATGTAAAAGTAAATAAGGTTTCTAGAATGTGTAAGAAGCTTCATTTAAAATTAAATTAAAATGCAGAGTCCTCCCGGAGTGATGGTCCCAGAGCACCCACAGACTCGGCACCTATGGTCACGCACCCAAAGAGAGCATCAGGCCTGTTGTGTGGAGACTCCCTGGCTGTCTTAGGAAAACCCAACCAGAGGGGTTCCCTTGCTCTCAAGTCACTGCCACTGCTTGCAGAACCCGGGGAGATTTCCCATTCCCAGACTAAGGTAGGAGAGAAGCCAAAGGGCTGGAGGAGTGGCCCTGCTGTTTGCTCATTGATGTGTTTGGAATCTTTTTACATTTCTGCTTAAATTGTTGTGGCTGGAATTGACCCCATGTCTGTAGCCAGACAAGGAGCTGATGGACCGGACTGGAGCCAGGCACTTTACAACAGCCTATGGACAGCTATGCTGCCCTACCTCACTCCTGACCTGCATTCCCTCCCACCGCCCTGGCTGTGACACCCCATTTGCACTGTCAGAGAGGGAGGGCAGGAGGCTGCTGATTCAAGGGGAGCCTTACGTGGAGCAGGCTGAGGAGGATGTACTCATTCACCGCAAAGAGCGTGACTTGAAATAACGTCAGGATGAGCAGCTGCATGGGGCTGGTTTTGCCCAAGATGGCCCCAAAGGCGATGCAGACAGAACCCACGCAGAAATCTGCATTGATCAGGCTGGGGAGCGGGGGATGGGAGAGAAAACAACCTGCGGTTAGTAATGGAGATCCTCCCCTTCCCCCACTCCCAAATCTGGAGAGCCTCAGCCTTGTCAGGACATGAACCTCATCCTGGCTTCCCCACCAGCACCCCACTTGCTGGGTGTGACCAGAACACTGTCCCTTTAAGGGACAGTTCCATTTTTGTATCCCCCTCCTGGTGAGTGGTGGCAGCGTAGATTCATAGACCAGAAGCCACCGTTGTGATCATCTGGTCTGTTCTCCTGTCTAACACAGGCCACAGAACTTCCCAACAATAACTCCTAGAGCAGATCTGTTAGAAAAACACCCAGTCGTGATTTTAAAATGGCCAGTGATGGAGAATCCCCCATGACCCTGGGTAAACTGTTGCACTGGTTAATTGCCATCACGGTACTTGGTATATGCAGTAAGTGGAGTCCCTCAGATGAACTTTTCCTGCTGGCCAGTCAGGATCAGGTTATCTGCCTTATTGGGAGTGGTGAACATTGTATGTGTAGCATGTGCATTCTGTTTCGGTGATTGTTAATAAATAGAGGTTAAGTAGGATATTACTGTGTAAGGCTCTTTCCCTGGTGGAAGACTTCGTAAACCCGCAAAAGATTAAGCCCTGAGTCCACAGGGAATGGATGTTTGCTCTCAGTCTACAGGGAATGGGTGTTTATCTGGAGTCCACAAAGGGGTAAAGTTAGGTACCTTTCACCTGGAGCCCTAGGAACTGGGAAAGGGTAGGGGTGCCTAAATCAATTGGGTTATTCCAGGAACCCTAGGAACTAGGTAGAGGTGGGATGTCCTAGAATTAGCAGCAACAAATTTAGGGTAAAGTTGGGTGCCTTATATCTGGAGCCCTAAGAAATTGGAAAGGGTGGAGGTGCCTAAATTAACAGAGTTATGTCTGGAGCCCATGGGAGGGTAAAGGTGGGTGTCCCAGAGTGTGTGTAACAGAGAATTTTGTGCGGGTGACACCCTAGCATTTAGCATGTTGAGAATGGCATAATGAAGTTTCATATGATATGAGGCTGTTTGTCCAAAAGGACCTGTGCAATGAAAGTCCCAAGACTGAGGGCAAACAATGACCTTGACACTTGGGGCTTGGCCTGGGGTCTGTGAGGATTTGGTTTGACGTGGCTGGTCTCACCTGGCTCCTTTCTCCCACCCCTGGGAGTAGAGGGTGGAACCCAGCCAGAGGTACACAGTGCCCTGAACAGCTGAGGAGGGGAGGGGGAATTGGGACCAAAGATCTTTTCTTATGAAACAGGCTCCACGGGGTCTTTAACAGCAGGCAGGGCAGAAGGTGTAATATGATCTGGAACACCCTTTCTCCACTCAGAGCAGGGGCAGAAGCTCCAGGCTGCTTAGTCCCCTCCCTGCATCTACACTGTCCAACAGGAGATGGCTTCCATGAGTCCAAAACCTTCTTACTTTTCCACTCCAATGAGTATCTTTCCGTTTTCGAAAGAATGGAACCAGCCCTGCATCAAGAGAGCCCACTGGATCCCGAAGGCGGCAAGGAGGAAGTTGAAGCCAACAGCTCCAAAGCCATAACGCTGGAGGAATGTCATCAGGAAGCCAAAGCCCACAAAGATCATTACGTGGACATCCTGGAAAGCTGCGTCGAGGAAGAGAATTCAACATTAGCACTGGGAAGGTGGGGGGTTCCTGCAGCCTAGGAACTCGGCAATAGCCCTAGTTCAGAAATACCAATGATTTTTCAGGAGAAATTTTGAAAAAAAAAATCATTTAAAATTTTGCATGAGCATTTTTAAAACAAAACTGAAAAATGAAAAACCTTCAGTTTTTGGAACTACTTTTTGGTAAAACATTTTAGCATGCAATAAAAACCATCAGTGTTTGGAAAGCGCTTCCAATAAACAGTGTTGGTTTTCATTTCAGTAAAAATATTCAGTTTTGAGAACAAAACACTTGTAAAAATAACCGAAGCTGTAGAGCACAAACATCTACCAACACATTTTTTTGTTTTCACTCTCCATTTGTAAACAAAAAAAGAGACTTTGAATCAGAATTAACATTTCCCACACACTTTTGCTTTACTAATAAACTCCTTTTCATTTTAAAAAAAAGTTTTGATAAGTTTTTGTCCAACACACTGTCTATGTTGGGTCAGACCCCAGTGCCACTGATTGCTCTCCTCCTTCCTGCTCTGGGAACTATTATTATTAGCAGCCATTGTTTGTATTATCATAGCACATCCAAATGAGCCCCAGTCATGGACCCAGGACCCCACTGTGCTAGGCGCTGTACAAACTCCCATTTACTTCAGTGGAGTCAGGATTTCACCCAGAGACTTTCATTCTTTGTTTCATTGTTTTCTTAATCTAAAGTGAACCTTTGTCTGACTGGAGATGCACAGCCGCTTTACTGGACAGTTATACTAAGAAAGCAGAGCAGCTCACACACTGCTCCGTACATTCTGGGAGGAAAAATTAGCCTTCAGAGAGGAATTCTTCATGTGATAAACCTGGAGTGGATGTCAGCACTGTTGATTTCTTTCCGATAACGATCAGCCCCAACAATGTAAAGTGAAACTTGGCACAGTTAAAAATTAAACCATAAAAACCACATGTGCAAAAGCCTCCTGAGCCCTGGAGTAAGAGGACGACGAGGAGGGCCGGTTCCCTCCGCCAGTTCCCAGCGGGATCCCACAAGCAAACCAGCGTGTGCTGTACACTGCTGCTGTGGAATGGAATGGGTAAACATGCCATGTTGCTCAGATATGTAAATGTCTGTATCACACAGTGTGCGGAATATTGCACACTGTGGTTGTTGTTTCAGTGCTTGGGCACTGTCAGCTTGGCTTAGAGAATGGGCTCGCTCAGAGAAAGGAAAACACTGTGCAGCTAAATCATGCGGAGTCTGGTCTTAAAATGGATTTTCCAGCCCTTTCTCCAGCATTCAGAGAGAAGGACGGCTGCATTTTTGTGGCTAGTTTGCACGTCTTAGAGGGTGCGGAACGAGAGTCTGATCCAGCTCCCACTGAGGCCAATGGGATTCTTTCCATTGACTTCAGTGGGAGCCAGATCATGAAGGTGACCACACGTCAGACCCGCCCTTTAAAGTTCCAGGGAAATTTGAAAATCCCCTTCCTGTTTGCTCAAGCCAAGCGTGGCGTGCTCTCAGGGAACCCTTGCAAGTGATCATTCTCATTGATCAGATTGATTGCGTGGCGTGGTCTCAGGGAATCCTTGCAGGTGATCATTCTCATTGATCTGATTGATTGCGTGGCGTGGTCTCAGGGAATCCTTGCAGGTGATCATTCAGATTGATCATCATGACTCCACGTGCCATGCCTCCTCGCAATAGGCGATCCCCAGCATGGAGCAATAGTGAGGTGCTGGACCTCATCAGCTGCTGGGGGGAAGAGGCTGTTCAGTCTCAGCTGCGGTCTAGCCGCAGGAATTTTGACACCTATGGGCAGATATCACGGGCCTTGGCAGAAAGAGGCCATGAGCGGGACACTCTGCAGTGCCGTGTTAAGGTAAAGGAGCTTAGGAATGCGTATCGCAAAGCCCGCGAGGCAAACGGCCGCTCTGGGGCAGCCCCGGTGACTTGCAGATTTTATAAGGAGCTGCACGCGATACTTGGTGGTGATCCCACGGTCACTCCATCGACCACCACGGACACTTCCCAGCCCACCAGTGAAGGGGGGGGTGAGGAGGAGGACGAAGAGCAGGAGGATGAAGAAGAGGAGGAGGATGAGGATGAGGCAGCAGCGATCCAGGGCACGGAGTCGTCCCTGGACGCATGCAGCCAGGAGCTCTTCTCAACCCAGGAGGGCAGCCAGCCACAGCGTCCGGCGGTTGCAGGGGCCAGCTCAGCAGCGGATTGCGGAGGTAAAGCTGCTTTTCTATGGGGAAGGCTGGCAGCTTGGGGTGGAAAGGGATGAGGGGGGCATTCCACCTGGTGCTCTGTTCAAGCCAGGAGGAGGGCAGGGGGGCATGCAGCCAGGAGCTCTCCTCTAAAGCCAGGAGGAGGGCGGACAGCCACAGCGTCCGGCAGTTGCAGGGGCCAGCTCAGCAGTGCATTGCAGCGGTAAAGCTGCTTTTCTATGGGGAAGGCAGGCAGCTTGGGGTGGAAGGGGATGCTTGCATGCTTGCCTACATGTGGAATAGTGCATTGATGTAGTCTATCACCTCGCGGTAGTCATCATCAGTAATCTCTTCAAAGGTCTCAATAAGAGCACTTGCAATGCGCCTGCGCAGGTTTCCCGGGAGAGCCAGCGTGGTCCCCGTCCCGGTCACAGTCACTAGTCCCTGCCACTGTGCTACAATGGGTGGGGGGAGCATTGCTGCATATAGGCACGCTGCATATGGCCCTGGGCGGAAGCCGCATCTTAATAAAATCCCTTCCCTTTGCTCCTCAGTGACTCGAAGCAACGAGATATCTTCCAGGACAAACACCTACGGAGAATGTTGGAACAGTGTTCAGAGTAGGGCTCCTGCCACTTCCCGGCACTCCACCCCCCCCCGCCCCCCGCCACAGCTTTTCAGGGCAGGGAAGAAATCCTTCCCCCTGCCTGCTGCTCACACTGTGGCTCCTGCAACGTACCGGCACTCCCCACCCCCTCCCCCGCCACAGCTTCTCAGGGCAGGGAAAAAATCATTTCCCTTGCCTCTGGAGTCCACTCACCATGGCAGGGGCTCCGTTGCTGTAT
Organism: Dermatemys mawii; assembly: GCA_007922305.1. Lineage (NCBI taxonomy): Eukaryota > Metazoa > Chordata > Testudines > Dermatemydidae > Dermatemys > Dermatemys mawii. The sequence goes on from ML677366.1 coordinate 13,776,128, forward strand.
CTGTGCTGTCTGCGGGACAGGCAAACGGGGAATGCGGGGGAATGATAGGCATGTCTGCTCTTTACAAGGGAACCACTGTGAAATGTATCTTTTTATTTTAGAAGGGTCGTCCTTCACCCCTTCGCCATCGCTCTTATCAACAGCTGAGAGGCTCAGGCGACTGAGGAAGCGGCCACGAAGGAGCAAAGAGGATCTTGTACAGCAAGTAATGCAACAGGCTGTAACGGAGAATCGAGTTGCACAGAGGTGGAGGGAGAATGAGAGCAAGTTGAGGGAGAAGGCGCGGAAGGAGAACGCGATTCACCGCCGGAAAAGCACCGACAAGCTGCTCTCATTACTGCAGCTTCAATTGCAGACTATGCAGCGGCTTTTCACCCTTCAGGAGCAGAAGCTCCGCACCCACCACCCCAATTATCGTTTGCCCCAACTCCCTTCCCCTTCCTTGCCTCTGTACCCTCCAGGCCAGTATCATCAGCCAAATGGTTATCACCATCCACAGCTGCCTCCAACCCCTCTGTCTTCACCGGACAACCCCCAGACCCCAGACCATTATCCACTGCAGTCTACCCCTAATAACATGCCTTACTGGCCACCGCAAATGGGGTTCGGGGGACATGGCCAGTTTGAGGGCACTGGAGACTCAGAGACCCGGACATACTCCGATCTCTGACTGACCCCACGACACCCCCATTGCACCTCCCCTGCCTTCCCCCTCACATGCATCACAATATTTTCTTTCAGCAACCGAAGTACCTGTTCAATAAATGAATTGTCTTCTTAATAAATGGGTTTTTTTTATTAAGTGTACATACATTATTACAGGCTACAGAAAAGCAAATGCCTGTTCCTGTTAAAAGAATGCTCCCTCCCTCCCTCCCTCCATCTGCACCTCACTTCAGAACTGGCTTTCAGCCTCAAAATGCTCCCTCAAGGCTTCCCTGATCCTAACAGCCTCGTGCTGGTCCCCTCCATGAACCCTGCTCTCTGGCTGGGCATATGTGGCCTCCAGGCGTTGAACCTCAGAGGACCATGCCTGAGTGAAGCCTTCGCCCTTCCGCTCACAAAGATTATGTAGGGCACAGCATGCGGAAATAACCGCGGAGATACTACCCTCGGCCAAATCTAGCCTCCCATAAAGACAACGCCAGCGCGCCTTCAGACGCCCAAAAGCACACTCCACAGTCATTCGACAATGGCTAAGCCTGTAGTTGAACCTTTCCTGACTGCTGTCCAGGCTCCCTGTGTACGGTTTCATGAGCCAGGGCATTAAAGGGTAAGCAGGGTCACCAAGAATCACTATGGGCATTTCCACTTCCCCCACGGGGATCCTCTGGTCTGGGAAAAAAGTCCCGGCTTGCAGCTTCATGAACAGGCCGGTGTTGCGGAAGATGCGTGCGTCATGCACCTTTCCAGACCAGCCAGCGTTAATGTCAGTAAAACGCCCACGGTGATCCACAAGCGCCTGGAGAACCATGGAGAAGTACCCCTTTCAGTTAACGTACTCCTCAGCTAGGTGGGCGGGCGCGAGAATGGGTATATGGGTCCCATCTATCGCCCCACCACAGTTAGGGAAACCCATTTCTTCAAAGCCAGCCACGATGTCATGCACGTTATCCAGAGTCACGATTTTTCGTAGCAGGATGCGATTGATGGCCCTGCACACTTGCATCAGCACAACTCCAACGGTCGACTTTCCAACCCCAAACTGGTTGGCCACCGATCGGTAGCTGTCTGGGGTAGCCAGCTTCCAGATCGCGATAGCCACCCGCTTCTCCACCGGGAGGGCAGCTCTCAGTCTGGTGTCCTTGCGCCGCAGGGCAGGGGCGAGTTCAGCACACAGTCCCATGAAAGTGGCTTTTCTCATTCGAAAGTTTTGCAGCCACTGCTCGTCGTCCCAGACTTGCATGACGATGCGATCCCACCACTCTGTGCTCGTTTCCCGTGCCCAGAAGCGGCGTTCAACAGCCGTGAGCATGTCCGTTAATGAGACAAGCAGCTTTGTGTCGAATGCATTCACCGCTTCGATCTCATCTTCAGAATCATCACTGTCATCCTGCATGTCAAGGAATAACTCCACTGCACACAGAGATGTGCTGGCGACAGTCGTCAGCATGTCCCTCAGCAGTTCTGGATTCATTGCAGCACTCGACAATGGAAGACGGAGCGTGCCTTGCTGAAACCCTTGAAAGATGGCGCCGGAGGTGGAAGGAAACACAGGGATTGCTGGGATATGCCAAAAAGCATCATGGGTAGATCAAACAGGATATAGAATGCCCCGCAAGTGACGCCCCCCCTACCACAAGCCATTGCGCCAGATCAGGAAGAGGTGTACTGTGGGATACCTGCCCTAATGCGCTGCTCTTAATGCCGTATTAACTGCCGCAAATGTGGCCATGCTATAGCGCTGGAGCAGCTCAGTGTGGACATACAATAGCGCTATTATTATTGCTGTATAAGGCGAGCGCTATAAGCAATAGCGCTATAATTTTGTAAGTGTAACCATACCCTCAGAAACTTCCTTCACAGACAAACTGCTTTTCTGAACAGACAAACA